>CP092863.1:125145613-125233109 GCA_030710605.1 Cordylochernes scorpioides | reverse complement strand
AATAAGTTTACCTTATAAAGTCAACTAAACCTATTTCTACACAAAATGTATTAAGTCACGACCGTCTTTCCTCATCGGCCGGCCGCCTCTGTCACGGATGCGCGCGCACAGGGAGGTCACGTGCTCGCCGGCAGCCAATAAAAATTAAAAAAAATAACTCTCTCGAGCCTGATTTGAACCAGCGACCTAAGGATCACAGTTGTAACATCTACAGTCCTCCGCTCTGCCAACTGAGCTATCGAGGGATACAAACTGTATGAATAAGTTTACCTTATAAAGTCAACTAATCCTATTTCTACACAAAATGTATTAATATATATAGTCACGACCGTCTTTCCTCATCGGCCGGCCGCCTCTGTCACGGATGCGCACGCACAGGGAGGTCACGTGCTCGCCGGCTCCCTCGAACCGGATTTGAACCAGCGACCTAAGGATCACCGTTGTAACATCTACAGTCGGGTAAAACACGGGGGTTGCCCGGGTCATTCGGCTAGTTATATATATTAGAAATTAATTAAAACCAATAATACGAAAGAACGAGTTTCAAAATAAATAATTTATGATGATAAATAGTATTTAAAGTAACATTTGAAGGCAAAAAATCGACGAATGTAAAATTAAGTAAATCAAAAATAAATAAATATTTATTTGGAAAATTAAATCTTCATCTGAGGCAAAGAATGACAAATTTTGCTTTATAGATCGTTATGTATATTTGAGTATCTTTGGAGTAAATAGATTCAAACTTTACAATAGTAAATTCTGTTAGCGTATTATCAATGTGAAAGATAAAATATCTTACCATATATAACACAGTCTAGTGATATATATGTGTGATGAGGTCCTGTTGACTCTTGTAGAATCTTGTCGACTAAATCTGTGATGAGGTATCCAGTCGACTTAAAGTATGGTGTGAGTCCCTGTCGACTCTCGCTATACTGTGTTGACCGAGAGGAACAGTCAGGATGGGGAGTTTTCCAGTACCTCTCTGCACCTTGTAAGACCTTTAACAGTTCTCACAAAGTACAGGAAAACGTGGTCGATGCAGAGTGCAAAGCTTGGGAATGTCCACACACAAAAAACGAGGACACAAGAGTTGTTACTGGTCTACATGGTGGATGAGGAGGACCTTGGTGACAACCGACGAGGGCTTCCGCTGATGGTGAACTGACTGTCAAGTGACTATATTTTTGGCTAAGACGGGGGCCTTTTATATCTTTTCCGAGAAAGGGAGTATTGCATTTCAGCAGATGCGACAGGGGCGTGGATCGTCTGGCGAAATTGTACACTGGCACCGTGGCAGTTTCCATCTTTAGACCTTATTGTTTTGGGACTGCCATATGCGCGCGCTCGATCTCTGCGATAGCTCAACTCTTAATCTATTACAGAGTTTTATTTATTTATCCTCAGTTTGTACAAAGTACATTACATATGATGATGTAATGACACATGTCAATCATGCGTATAATCATTTACAGATGTGTTTCAATTATACAACATAAAAATCTTGTTATAAATTATATACAATATGAGTTTGTTGGCCTAAATTACCATATATGTATATATTATTCCTTTATATAATAAAACAATATTTGATAGGCAACTAATAGCTAAAGTAAAATCAGTTAAATGCCAATAATTTTGGTAAGTACTAAGATAAAAAATATCACTTAAAATCAAATTTTGAAATTAAAATGTAAATTTGTGAGAAAAATGAATTTTTTGAAAATAAAATTAAAGTTACTTCATGTTGTATGCGTGTTGAATTTGTGTGTATGTTGGAAATGTGTTAATAATAATTATATTTAAGATTTTAACATATATATAAACGCATAATATAAAATTAAAACTCGATATTTGAAAATGTTCAAATATCAAATGTTTTAAAATTATATTTTAACTCCTAAAAACGCACTATTATAAATTAATTCATTGATTATTCCACAGAGTTTCAAAAAGCCTATATTTTTTTATTTTCACATTGATATAAAATCTATTTATTTCTGCTCTCTCTCGGGCTTACCCTGATACACAAGTTTAGATATATATTTGACAATTTGCATTCTTGAAGAACCTGATTTAACCAAATAAATATAGAATATCAATTAACCAATTGCAAACTACCACACAGTAATCAAATTTACACCTCACAAATTATCTATAGGTAAAAAAGAAGCTTAAGGTTTGAAATATAAACTGATAGCTGTAGAGAACTGTACAATATTCTTTCAAATTGGATTGTCCACGTAAACAAAACAATAGACTGTGACAAATTATCCTGAAGGTTGAAAATAAAGCTTTTCAAATAACAATTTTCAATTTTTTTTTAAAAGGAAATCAAAAATCATATTAAAACTAAATAACAATGCGATTGTATATGGTAAAACCCCTAATATCTTTAGAAGAAATCAAGAGATTAATAGAAAGCGACAAAAATATTAACACAGACAAAGAAAATGACTTATACTTGTTACATCAGGCTGTGATACTAAACAGCCTAGAGGTATGTAAAGATATTATAGAAGCTGGGGCGAATATTAATGTACTTGATAAAAAAGGTTATTCTCCTTTACATCACGCTGTTCATAGCAAATGTACAGATATATGTAAATATCTTCTAAGTGTTGGTGCAGATGTTGAGCTACAGTCAAAAGATGGCTACACACCGCTTCATATGGCTGCGACGAAAGGTGACATTTATATTATTTCAGATTTACTAGTCGCAGGAGCTGATATCGAAGCTAAAATGAATAATGGAGAAACTGCAATATATATTGCCATTGAAGAAAGTAATTTTGACATATTCAAACTGTTGCTTGAAGCAGGCGCAGATATAGAAGCAAGGGATCAATTTGGAATTACTCCTTTGATGCGGGCAGCTAAAGCTAAAAAATGAATATTTTCTAAAAGTTTTATTAGAAAAAGGCGCAGATGTAAATGCAAGGAGTATGGATGGTTCATCTGCTTTACTTTTTGCCAGTACAAGTAGTATTGCAAATGTTAGGGTTTTGTTAAAAGCTGGCGCTGATATATACGTAAGAGATGGATATGGTTCAAGTTGTTTAATTGTTGCAGCAGGCGCTGATAAAGAAGATATTTTAATTGAATTACTCAAAACAGGAGCGAATATTCATGATACTAATAAAGATGGCGTTTCAGCATTTTCAAAGGCTTGTTCGAGAAATAATATTTCAATAGTAAAAACTCTTATAGATTTAGGTTCAAACGTTGATGGTTTAAATCATTATTTGCCTACAAATAGTTTATATTTTTTAAAGAGAGAACTTATGCATGTGGTAAACGAAGCTGGAGCTGATGCGAATATCAGGTTTGGACAGAGATATTCGGGTTCCTCCGCTTTTTTCTGTTATTTAAAATTTGGATTTCACATTGAAGATGAAGCTTGGAATCGTCTGATGCGAGACATGAGAGAAACCTTAATGGAAATTGCAGATATTCAACTGGATATCCTTTTAGAAAATTTTAGAGAAATACCACATTCAATTCATAAACATTCATTAATAAGAATCATGGTGAAAAATTATGTTTTACTGAAGCTTGAATTGAATAAACCAAATTCTATCGCATCTATAAATGAGCTCTCGAAATGGTGGGATGACTGTAGCGATCAAGTAAATAAAATGCAGAATCATGTTCTTGGAAAAGGTTCTGTTAACTTACGCAAATACCTGAATGAACGTGATCCAAATATTAGAGCACATATGTTATTCAAAGCAGGGATAATAACCCAAGATAGAATTGAATTAGAAATTTCTTGGTGCCATAAGAATTTCCCAAATTATGCAGAATCAATTCATAATCGTTTCAATCAAGACCTCAAGAGGGGTCAAATACTTTATAGTTGGAACTTCATCACAATAAAAAATAAATTTGGCAAATTGAACAGCTTAATACGTTCTAAAATTGGTGAACAGCTAACAACTACTATGGCCCTTGAACACGTCAAACCATCTGGTTGATCTACTTCTATTATTCTGCATTTGTATATATCATACCTCACACATATATATATTCAATGTATATAGAATAGATCATAATAAACTTTTCATTATTTACATATATCCTTGATTGATAGACTAAAGAAATGTTGAAATAATAAATGTATTTATCTTTGAGTTATCCAGATTTGTGGATCTTGCAGAAGTCGCCAACTACCAGGGTTGTTCTTTTTAATTGAGTCTTATTTTGTTTATCTACAATGTCAGTGAAGTTATAATTCATGAGGTGGTGCAAAGTTGTTTGTTTCTTAGAATATTATTTTGGGTTATTGATAAACTGTTGGGAATAGCAACTTTTCAGCGATGGTTCAAGAGATTTCAAAGGAATAGAAATCCAAATATTTATGTTCTATCTAAAACTTCTTTTTAATTACCATCAAAATATTTATTATCTTTTTTTTTCCAAATTAAATATTGATATGAATGTTTTACTTATTTAAATATATTTATCTTTAAATATATATATCATTTTTAGGAATGATTCGTCTTAAATTTGTTACTTTTTAAAATGAGTCGACGCCTTTAAAAATGATATTGTTATGTGTAAAAATCAAAAGACAATATCATTAATACTAATTAAATACATTTAACATTAAGTCCAAAACACTAATATAGGAGAATAAAACCACGAAATAAATTATAACCAGATTTTACTCAATAACCTTACGTTCTTGTGTGGCCAGGAAGCAATTTTTGCGAATGCGAGCAAACCATCCTTCACAATCTCCTGATAGCATCAGTGATAGCCTAGAGTAAAATATTCATTCAAAGCCAAATTAGATAAAGCTTCAGATAGAGTGATATATAACTAAAGTAAAATCCATTTAAAACAAAATAAAATCAATTTTTAAATAATATAGAAGAAATTCTGAAACCAAGCAGATTGGGGTTGTGTTTCAATTATGTATTTCTAAGGTGAAACCTGTTTCAAAGCGAATTTTTGATATATAATTCTTATATTAGATTTTATTCTGAATATAAAATTTAATTTATTATCAACATAATATATTTATATCAGAATGAAAAATGGGTATAAATATTCTATAAGTAAATACAAACTTTTTATTATTATTAAAAGCTTTTATTTAACTTGCCTATCTGTCTGGATGTCTGTCGCCAAATCTTGTAATTAAATTTTAATATACTTATAGGGCACCTAGAAATATGAAATTTGGTACACATGTTCAAACCTGATGACAATGCTAGCTGACCAATTTTCAGACTTCTGGGTTGTCAGGTTGGCCTAGAACGGACAAATTTCCAAATTTCCTTCCAAATTTTCTATATTTAATTTTATTTATTTTGTTTTGCCAATATCTCGCGAACCATTCGTTTTTTTACGCTCTTTCTGGTGGTACCATTTTCATTGAGATTGGTCAACTTTTTTATTTAAAAGCTTTTATTTAACTTGCCTCCTGGTCTGTCTGTCTGGATGTCTGTCGCCAAATCTTGTAATCAATTTTTATTAATATACTTATAGGGCACCTAGAAATATGAAATTTGGTACACATGTTCACACCTGATGACAATGCTAGCTGACCCATTTTCAGACTTCTGGGTTGTCAGGTTGGCCAAGAACGATCAAATTTCCTTTCAAATTTTGTATATTTAATTTTAATATGCTTCCAGACCATCTACTTATATATTTGCCTTATTCTGTCTGTTTGTCTGTTTGTTTGTTTGTCTGAAGCTCACGGATGGGATTTTTCATAACCATCGGTGGTTCAGTGGTAGAATGCTCGCCTGCCACGCGGGCGGCCCGGGTTCGATTCCCGGCCGATGCATTTTTTTTTTTTTACAATTTTTAAAACTCATTTATATATTATATACAAGAATGACATCCACGGCGCAAATTTATAATTGTAACGAATAGTATCTACTTATGTATAGCGAAAAAACAAGTAAAAAAAAAAGTATCTACTTATATATTTGCCTTATTCTGTCTGTTTGTCTGAAGCTCACGGATGGGATTTTTCATAACCATCGGTGGTTCAGTGGTAGAATGCTCGCCTGCCACGCGGGCGGCCCGGGTTCGATTCCCGGCCGATGCATTTTTTTTTTTTTACAATTTTTAAAACTCATTTATATATTATACAAGAATGACATCCACGGCGTCAATTTATAATTGTAACGAATAGTATTTGAATAAAAGCATTTAATCGGGTAAAACCCGGGCGTTGCCCGGGTCATTCGTATATAATAATTGTATAAACGAATGCAAGACAAAATCACCGCGAATGTTTCTTTTTTTTAAGGCAATTATCGTTATTTATCGTTAATTTTTGTTTCGATTTTATTAAAAAAAAAAACGATATGGTGCCTTTAAAAAATGATCTTTATTACTATGCAGTTTTCTATTTAGTCAATATACCTAAGTTCATGTTGCAAATGTAATTATCTCTATCGATTTAGTAGGTGAAATGCAAAAAAAAAATCGACATGATGAAATCTTTATGAAAATTCACATTTTTATTTTTATATTTTCAAGACACACACAGTTTGGGGCGGGACGTTTCACAAGAGAGACATCCACGGCGCCAATTTATAATTGTAACGAATAGTATTTTAATTGAAACATTTTAAAAACACACAGTTTGGAACGGGACGTTTCACAAGAGTGACATCCATGGCGCCAATTTATAATTGTAACGAATAGTATTTGAATTAAAACGTTTTTAAAATATATACGCACTCGGGTAAAACCCGGGCGTTGCCCGGGCCATTCGTCTAGTATAGAATAATGAAACTCACAATACTCGCTCAGTCCAATTAATAATTGACAGATAGACAGACATACATTCATTTTTATATAGAGAGATTAGCAGTAATTAAACGTAACAGTAAGAAAATGTTGATTTTTAATATATGTAAATAGAGTCTCTTAAGAAAGACCACCTAAAAACATGACTCAACTTGTTTCTCCTGTAGGTGGTCTCTCATTGGAGATTCTAATTGATATTAAAGAATCTCTAATAGACCTTTAATAAGAGACTGCCTCTTGGAGAGACGGGTTAAGCTACGATTTTAGGCACCCTCTCAATGGAAGCTCTACTGTATCTACTTTTTCACACTGTTTGGCTTAATAAATGCCATTTTAACCATTTTTAATGTATATCAATCCAGTCTATTTTTTATATTTTATAAGCAAAATCACTTCATTTCAATTCATAGGGAATTCTTAACTTTTTTTTGTCTTCATTCAGCTTACTTTCTATTATATTTTAAGCCATTGTTCCATTATACATATTTAATACCGTATACACTGTTTTACTTTCAAAATGTCATTAATAATTTGAATACAGACACATTGAAAACCTTCTTAATAATGATGATAATTTTTAATAAAATATTTACTGGAATATGGAAAATAAAACGAAACGAAAAAAGAAATTCTGACAAAAATAGCTTTATAACTTTCCCCAAAGTTCTAAATGGTCAAATAGCAAGTGGCTATATAAACAATATACACAAAGATAAAATATAGATTTTAAAATATTTTTTTTTACTTAATATTAATGCATTGTAAATTCTTCATCTTCAGGGTCATTGGTAGTTATGTGGAAAATTTGGTGACATTTGGTTAAGTAGTTTCTGAGTTTATCGATAAACAGACAGACAAATTTTGATTTTTATATATATAAAGATAATACAGAGATAATAAATCAGAGTGCTGAAAATATAACAGATTAATTAATATTTATCCTTGTTTTTTCCAAAAAAAAGGTTTTTCAAACTAATAATTAGATAGAAACCTTTCTGGTAGTATATTAAACAATTTCTCAAAGTTAAATTGCGATGAAATGAGTAGTTTGGTCCGGCATAAAGAAGAGGCATATAATAATTTTTTTCTATATGCATGATAATATTTAGAGCAGATTGTGTTGAATTATAACAGATAAATTAGAATATTTATCTTGATTATTTTTAGGCGAAAAGTTATTTCAAAAATTTTATTTGCTAGAAACCTACTATGCAAAATAACTTCCTAAAGTTTCATGGCGTTCCAATGAGTGGTTTGGTCAGGCATAAAGGACAGACACACCACACACAGACATACATTCATTTATATATATAGATGATCTGGCTTTGTGTCTTCTACTCGAATGCATGTTTTCTGTTAGAATTTTGTTTCTGCATACTAAAAGTGAACTCGCTTCACCCGTGGTCTCTGCCCTTTTGGAATTTTTTCCCTATATAATTTTGTATATGATTATCAAACATGATACAGCAATATTTTTATTATCATTTTCAGACTAAAAAACAACTATTTTTTCCCAGAACCTGTCAATTTCAATTTTTCTTGGCTAAAAATGCGACAATGCTGGAGGTTGCGAAAGGATTTTTTCAATAAATGTTCAAGACATGGAAGAAATTAGAAATCCAAATATTCAGATTCCTATCTAAAACGTCCTTGGAATTACAAGCAAATAAATGAGAAAACCTAACAAATATATTAATTTTATCTGTTATAATTTAGTCATCTTATTCCAATATCATCACGCATATATTTATATTCATTATATATATATATATATAGGTGTGTGTAACAATATACCACCATACATTTCACGACACCTTTTAAAGTAGTTCCCCTTTTTCAATTAGTATGTTGTCACTTTTAACTATTTAATCAATTGTTTAATATTATAATTCAAATTTTATATGTACCAATTATCCCCTAACAATAATCCACTGGGTGTCTCTAACTTTGTAATATAATTCAATAAATTTAGGGTTTTCAAAAGCAAAGAGACGCAGTTCTGTTAGTAACGGATTTTGCTTACGTCACTTCCGACCTCCCACGAGGAATTGACCAATCTGCTGCGAGCAGGTTGCAGCTATTTAAGGCCAACGTCGTCTCAGTGATAAGGCTTTTTTTTTGGACTGGCATATATACGACTAAAAATAGCGTGAATAATTAATTATAAAAAAAAACACTTAAAAAAAATAGCTTTTATTTAAAATGCACTAAAAATAACAAAATAAATATTTCTGAAGTATTGCTTTTTTTTCTGAAGGTACCATTTAACAAATAAAATAATAGACTTAGAAATAAAAGCGGTGGGGTATATTAATAATAAATTTGAGATCAATGTGATTTTATATGAAGCAAATGATTAGTAAGATTATGCCTTTCATTAAATTTACACCTATTTGCTGCATAAATGATTATCATCCCCCACCGCTTTTATTTCTAAGTCTATTATTTTATTTGTTAAATGGTACCTTCAGAAAAAAAAGCAATACTTCAGAATATATTTATTTTGTTATTTTTAGTGCATTTTAAATAAAAGCTTTTTTAAGTGTTTTTATAATTAATTATTAATTAAAAGCTTTTATTTAACTTGCCTATCTGTCTGTCTGTCTCCAAATCTTGTAATCAATTTTTAATATACTTATAGGGCACCTAGAAATATGAAATTTGGTACACATGTTCACCAATTTTCAGACTTCTGGGTTGTCAGGTTGGCCAAGAACGGACAAATTTCCTTTCAAATTTTGTATATTTAATTTTATTTATTTTGTTTTGCCAATATCTCGCGAACTGTTCGTTTTTAGCGATTTTCCTTCGATTTCTCCTTCTTTGTTAAACTTTCATGGTATACTTTTTACGCTCTTTCTGATGGTACCATTTTCATTGAGATTGGTCAACTTTTTTTATTTAAAAGCTTTTATTTAACTTGCCTCCTGGTCTGTCTGTCTGGATGAAACTCACAATACTCGCTCAGTCCAATTAATAATTGACAGATAGACAGACATACACATTCATTTTTATATATAGAGATTAGCAGTAATTAAACGTAACAGTAAGAAAATGTTGATTTTAATATATGTAAATAGAGTCTCTTAAGAAAGACCACCTAAAAACATGACTCAACTTGTTTCTCCTGTAGGTGGTCTCTCATTGGAGATTCTAATTGATATTAAAGAATCTCTAATAGACCTTTAATAAGAGACTGCCTCTTGGAGAGACGGGTTAAGCTACAATTTTAGGCACCCTCTCAATGGAAGCTCTACTGTATCTACTTTTTCACACTGTTTGGCTTAATAAATGCCATTTTAACCATTTTGAATGTGTAACAATCCAGTCTATTTTTTTATATTTTATAGGCAAAATCCCTTCATTTCAATTCATAGGGAATTCTTAACATTTTTTTTGTCTTCATTCTCAGCTTACTTTCTATTATATTTTAAGCCATTGTTCCATTATACATATTTAATACCGTATACACTGTTTTACTTTCAAAAATGTCATTAATAATTTGAATACAGACACATTGAAAACCTTCTTAATAATGATGATAATTTTTAATAAAATATTTACTGGAATATGGGAAATAAAACGAAACGAAAAAAGGAAATCTGACAAAAATAGCTTTATAACTTTCCCCAAAGTTTTAAATGGTCAAATAGCAAGTGGCTATAATAAATAAGGTTATACACAAAGATAAAATATAGATTTAAATTTTTTTTTTTACTTAATTTTAATGCATTGTAAATTCTTCATCTTCAGGGTCATTGGTAGTTATGTGGAAATTTTGGTGACATTTGGTTAAGTAGTTTCTGAGTTTATCGATAAACAGACAGACAAATTTTGATTTTTATATATATAAAGATAATACAGAGATAATAAATCAGAGTGCTGAAAATATAACAGATTAATTAATATTTATCCTTGTTTTTTCCAAAAAAAAAAGGTTTTTCAAACTAATAATTAGATAGAAACCTTTCTGGTAGTATATTAAATAATTTCTCAAAGTTAAATTGCGATGAAATGAGTAGTTTGGTCCGGCATAAAGAAGAGGCATATAATAATTTATTCTATATGCATGATAAAATTCAGAGCAGATTGTTGAATTATAACAGATAAATTAGAATATTTATCTTGAATATTTTTAGGCGAAAAGTTATTTCAAAAATTTTATTTGCTAGAAACCTTCCCAGTACTATACTAAATAACTTCTCAAAGTTTCATGGCGTTCCAATGAGTGGTTTGTTCAGGGATAAAGGACAGACACACCACACACACACACAAACACATACATTCATTTTTATATATATAGACTAGCGGATTTACCCGGCTTCGCCCGGGTTTTACCCGTGTAAAGTTTTGTCTAACGAACATTTGTTGAAACAATTCTCTATAAACTTATTTAAAAAAATAATAGATATATTTTGATAATTTGAAACTCGTAAATTTGAATGTCTCGATAAAGTGAACATTTTTTCCCCGGTCCCTGTGTGCCGTGTCATCCTGAATTTTGTCTTTCCTCAGTCCTCAGTCCTCAGCTCTGCCAACTGAGCTATCGAGGGATACAAACTGTATGAATAAGTTTACCTTATAAAGTCAACTAAACCTATTTCTACACAAAATGTATTAAGTCACGACCGTCTTTCCTCATCGGCCGGCCGCCTCTGTCACGGATGCGCGCGCACAGGGAGGTCACGTGCTCGCCGGCAGCCAATAATAATTTTAAAAAAAACTCCCTCGAGCCGGATTTGAACCAGCGACCTAAGGATCACCGTTGTAACATCTACAGTCCTCCGCTCTGCCAACTGAGCTATCGAGGGATACAAACTGTATGAATAAGTTTACCTTATAAAGTCAACTAATCCTATTTCTACACAAAATGTATTAATATATATAGTCACGACCGTCTTTCCTCATCGGCCGTCCGCCTCTGTCACGGATGCGCACGCACAGGGAGGTCACGTGCTCGCCGGCTCCCTCGAACCGGATTTGAACCAGCGACCTAAGGATCACCGTTGTAACATCTACAGTCGGGTAAAACACGGGAGTTGCCCGGGTCATTCGGCTAGTTATATATATTAGAAATTAATTAAAACCAATAATACGAAAGAACGTGTTTCAAAATAAATAATTTATGATGATAAATAGCATTTAAAGTAACATTTGAAGGCAAAAAATCGACGAATGTAAAATTAAGTAAATCAAAAATAAATAAATATTTATTTGGAAAATTAAATCTTCATCTGAGGCAAAGAATGACAAATTTTGCTTTATAGATCGTTATGTATATTTGAGTATCTTTGGAGTAAATAGATTCAAACTTTACAATAGTAAATTCTGTTAGCGTATTATCAATGTGAAAGATAAAATATCTTACCATATATAACACAGTCTAGTGATATATATGTGTGATGAGGTCCTGTTGACTCTTGTAGAATCTTGTCGACTAAATCTGTGATGAGGTATCCAGTCGACTTAAAGTATGGTGTGAGTCCCTGTCGACTCTCGCTATACTGTGTTGACCGAGAGGAACAGTCAGGATGGGGAGTTTTCCAGTACCAGTCCAGTTCTCACAAAGTACAGGAAAACGTGGTCGATGCAGAGTGCAAAGCTTGGGAATGTCCACGCACAAAAAACGAGGACACAGTTGCACTAAGAAAGTTCTGTGAACAGATAAAAGTTGAGCTAGGAGCGAAAGATGGAAATAGAAGAGTTCTTACTGGTCTACATGGTGGATGAGGAGGACCTTGGTGACAACCGACGAGGGCTTCCGCTGATGGTGAACTGACTGTCAAGTGACTATATTTTTGGCTAAGACGGGGGCCTTTTATATCTTTTCCGAGAAAGGGAGTATTGCATTTCAGCAGATGCGACAGGGGCGTGGATCGTCTGGCGAAATTGTACACTGGCACCGTGGCAGTTTCCATCTTTAGACCTTATTGTTTTGGGACTGCCATATGCTCGATCTCTGCGATAGCTCAACTCTTAATCTATTACAGAGTTTTATTTATTTATCCTCAGTTTGTACAAAGTACATTACATATGATGATGTAATGACACATGTCAATCATGCGTATAATCATTTACAGATGTGTTTCAATTATACAACATAAAAATCTTGTTATAAATTATATACAATACGAGTTTGTTGGCCTAAATTACCATATATGTATATATTATTCCTTTATATAATAAAACAATATTTGATAGGCAACTAATAGCTAAAGTAAAATCAGTTAAATGCCAATAATTTTGGTAAGTACTAAGATAAAAAATATCACTTAAAATCAAATTTTGAAATTAAAATGTAAATTTGTGAGAAAAATGAATTTTTTGAAAATAAAATTAAAGTTACTTCATGTTGTATGCGTGTTGAATTTGTGTGTATGTTGGAAATAGGTTAATAATAATTATATTTAAGATTTTAACATATATATAAACGCATAATATAAAATTAAAACTCGATATTTGAAAATGTTCAAATATCAAATGTTTTAAAATTATATTTCAACTCCTAAAAACGCACTATTATAAATTAATTCATTGATTATTCCACAGAGTTTCAAAAAGCCATATTTTTTATTTTCACATTGATATAAAATCTATTTATTACTGCTCTCTCTCGGGCTTACCCTGATACACAAGTTTAGATATATATTTGACAATTTGCATTCTTGAAGAACCTGATTTAACCAAATAAATATAGAATATCAATTAACCAATTGCAAACTACCACACAGTAATCAAACTTACACCTCACAAATTATCCTATAGGTAAAAAAGAAGCTTAAGGTTTGAAATATAAACTGATAGCTGTAGAGAACTTTACAATATTCTTTCAAATTGGATTGTCCACGTAAACAAAACAATAGACTGTGACAAATTATCCTGAAGGTTGAAAATAAAGCTTTTCAAATAACAATTTTCAATTTTTTTTAAAAGGAAATCAAAAATCATATTAAAACTAAATAACAATGCGATTGTATATGGTAAAACCCCTAATATCTTTAGAAGAAATCAAGAGATTAATAGAAAGCGACAAAAATATTAACACAGACAAAGAAAATGACTTATACTTGTTACATCAGGCTGTGATACTAAACAGCCTAGAGGTATGTAAAGATATTATAGAAGCTGGGGCGAATATTAATGTACTTGATAAAAAAGGTTATTCTCCTTTACATCACGCTGTTCATAGCAAATGTACAGATATATGTAAATATCTTCTAAGTGTTGGTGCAGATGTTGAGCTACAGTCAAAAGATGGCTACACACCGCTTCATATGGCTGCGACGAAAGGTGACATTTATATTATTTCAGATTTACTAGTCGCAGGAGCTGATATCGAAGCTAAAATGAATAATGGAGAAACTGCAATATATATTGCCATTGAAGAAAGTAATTTTGACATATTCAAACTGTTGCTTGAAGCAGGCGCAGATATAGAAGCAAGGGATCAATTTGGAATTACTCCTTTGATGCGGGCAGCTAAAGCTAAAAATGAATATTTTCTAAAAGTTTTATTAGAAAAAGGCGCAGATGTAAATGCAAGGAGTATGGATGGTTCATCTGCTTTACTTTTTGCCAGTACAAGTAGTATTGCAAATGTTAGGGTTTTGTTAAAAGCTGGCGCTGATATATACGTAAGAGATGGATATGGTTCAAGTTGTTTAATTGTTGCAGCAGGCGCTGATAAAGAAGATATTTTAATTGAATTACTCAAAACAGGAGCGAATATTCATGATACTAATAAAGATGGCGTTTCAGCATTTTCAAAGGCTTGTTCGAGAAATAATATTTCAATAGTAAAAACTCTTATAGATTTAGGTTCAAACGTTGATGGTTTAAATCATTATTTGCCTACAAATAGTTTATATTTTTTAAAGAGAGAACTTATGCATGTGGTAAACGAAGCTGGAGCTGATGCGAATATCAGGTTTGGACAGAGATATTCGGGTTCCTCCGCTTTTTTCTGTTATTTAAAATTTGGATTTCACATTGAAGATGAAGCTTGGAATCGTCTGATGCGAGACATGAGAGAAACCTTAATGGAAATTGCAGATATTCAACTGGATATCCTTTTAGAAAATTTTAGAGAAATACCACATTCAATTCATAAACATTCATTAATAAGAATCATGGTGAAAAATTATGTTTTACTGAAGCTTGAATTGAATAAACCAAATTCTATCGCATCTATAAATGAGCTCTCGAAATGGTGGGATGACTGTAGCGATCAAGTAAATAAAATGCAGAATCATGTTCTTGGAAAAGGTTCTGTTAACTTACGCAAATACCTGAATGAACGTGATCCAAATATTAGAGCACATATGTTATTCAAAGCAGGGATAATAACCCAAGATAGAATTGAAGTAGAAATTTCTTGGTGCCATAAGAATTTCCCAAATTATGCAGAATCAATTCATAATCGTTTCAATCAAGACCTCAAGAGGGGTCAAATACTTTATAGTTGGAACTTCATCACAATAAAAAATAAATTTGGCAAATTGAACAGCTTAATACGTTCTAAAATTGGTGAACAGCTAACAACTACTATGGCCCTTGAACACGTCAAACCATCTGGTTGATCTACTTCTATTATTCTGCATTTGTATATATCATACCTCACACATATATATATTCAATGTATATAGAATAGATCATAATAAACTTTTCATTATTTACATATATCCTTGATTGATAGACTAAAGAAATGTTGAAATAATAAATGTATTTATCTTTGAGTTATCCAGATTTGTGGATCTTGCAGAAGTCGCCAACTACCAGGGTTGTTCTTTTTAATTGAGTCTTATTTTGTTTATCTACAATGTCAGTGAAGTTATAATTCATGAGGTGGTGCAAAGTTGTTTGTTTCTTAGAATATTATTTTGGGTTATTGATAAACTGTTGGGAATAGCAACTTTTCAGCGATGGTTCAAGAGATTTCAAAGGAATAGAAATCCAAATATTTATGTTCTATCTAAAACTTCTTTTTAATTACCATCAAAATATTTATTATCTTTTTTTTTCCAAATTATATATTGATATGAATGTTTTACTTATTTAAATATATTTATCTTTAAATATATATATCATTTTTAGGAATGATTCGTCTTAAATTTGTTACTTTTTAAAATGAGTCGACGCCTTTAAAAATGATATTGTTATGTGTAAAAATCAAAAGACAATATCATTAATACTAATTAAATACAATTAACATTAAGTCCAAAACACTAATATAGGAGAATAAAACCACGAAATAAATTATAACCAGATTTTACTCAATAACCTTACGTTCTTGTGTGGCCAGGAAACAATTTTTGCGAATGCGAGCAAACCATCCTTCACAATCTCCTGATAGCATCAGTGATAGCCTAGAGTAAAATATTCATTCAAAGCCAAATTAGATAAAGCTTCAGATAGAGTGATATATAACTAAAGTAAAATCCATTTAAAACAAAATAAAATCAATTTTTAAATAATATAGAAGAAATTCTGAAACCAAGCAGATTGGGGTTGTGTTTCAATTATGTATTTCTAAGGTGAAACCTGTTTCAAAGCGAATTTTTGATATATAATTCTTATATTAGATTTTATTCTGAATATAAAATTTAATTTATTATCAACATAATATATTTATATCAGAATGAAAAATGGGTATAAATATTCTACAAGTAAATACAAACTTTTTATTATTATTAAAAGCTTTTATTTAACTTGCCTATCTGTCTGTCTGTCTGGATGTCTGTCGCCAAATCTTGTAATTAAATTTTAATATACTTATAGGGCACCTAGAAATATGAAATTTGGTACACATGTTCAAACCTGATGACAATGCTAGCTGACCAATTTTCAGACTTCTGGGTTGTCAGGTTGGCCTAGAACGGACAAATTTCCAAATTTCCTTCCAAATTTTGTATATTTAATTTTATTTATTTCGTTTTGCCAATATCTCGCGAACCGTTCGTTTTTTTACGCTCTTTCTGGTGGTACCATTTTCATTGAGATTGGTCAACTTTTTTATTTAAAAGCTTTTATTTAACTTGCCTCCTGGTCTGTCTGTCTGGATGTCTGTCGCCAAATCTTGTAATCAATTTTTATTAATATACTTATAGGGCACCTAGAAATATGAAATTTGGTACACATGTTCACACCTGATGACAATGCTAGCTGACCCATTTTCAGACTTCTGGGTTGTCAGGTTGGCCAAGAACGATCAAATTTCCTTTCAAATTTTGTATATTTAATTTTAATATGCTTCCAGACCATCTACTTATATATTTGCCTTATTCTGTCTGTTTGTCTGTTTGTTTGTTTGTCTGAAGCTCACGGATGGGATTTTTCATAACCATCGGTGGTTCAGTGGTAGAATGCTCGCCTGCCACGCGGGCGGCCCGGGTTCGATTCCCGGCCGATGCATTTTTTTTTTTACAATTTTTAAAACTCATTTATATATTATATACAAGAATGACATCCACGGCGCAAATTTATAATTGTAACGAATAGTATCTACTTATGTATAGCGAAAAACAAGTGAAAAAAAAAGTATCTACTTATATATTTGCCTTATTCTGTCTGTTTGTCTGTTTGTCTGAAGCTCACGGATGGGATTTTTCATAACCATCGGTGGTTCAGTGGTAGAATGCTCGCCTGCCACGCGGGCGGCCCGGGTTCGATTCCCGGCCGATGCATTTTTTTTTTTTTGCAATTTTTAAAACTCATTTATATATTATACAAGAATGACATCCACGGCGTCAATTTATAATTGTAACGAATAGTATTTGAATAAAAGCATTTAATCGGGTAAAACCCGGGCGTTGCCCGGGTCATTCGTATATAATAATTGTATAAACGAATGCAAGACAAAATCACCGCGAATGTTTCTTTTTTTTTAAGGCAATTATCGTTATTTATCGTTAATTTTTGTTTCGATTTTATTAAAAAAAAACGATATGGTGCCTTTAAAAAATGATCTTTATTACTATGCAGTTTTCTATTTAGTCAATATACCTAAGTTCATATTGCAAATGTAATTATCTCTATCGATTTAGTAGGTGAAATGCAGAAAGAAAATCGACATGATGAAATCTTTATGAAAATTCACATTTTTATTTTTATATTTTCAAGACACACACAGTTTGGGGCGGGACGTTTCACAAGAGAGACATCCACGGCGCCAATTTATAATTGTAACGAATAGTATTTTAAATGAAACATTTTAAAAACACACAGTTTGGAACGGGGCGTTTCACAAGAGTGACATCCATGGCGCCAATTTATAATTGTAACGAATAGTATTTGAATTAAAACGTTTTTAAAATATATACGCACTCGGGTAAAACCCGGGCGTTGCCCGGGCCATTCGTCTAGTATAGAATAATGAAACTCACAATACTCGATCAGTCCAATTAATAATTGACAGATAGACAGACATACATTCATTTTTATATAGAGAGATTAGCAGTAATTAAACGTAACAGTAAGAAAATGTTGATTTTTAATATATGTAAATAGTCTCTTAAGAAAGACCACCTAAAAACATGACTCAACTTGTTTCTCCTGTAGGTGGTCTCTCATTGGAGATTCTAATTGATATTAAAGAATCTCTAATAGACCTTTAATAAGAGACTGCCTCTTGGAGAGACGGGTTAAGCTACGATTTTAGGCACCCTCTCAATGGAAGCTCTACTGTATCTACTTTTTCACACTGTTTGGCTTAATAAATGCCATTTTAACCATTTTGAATGTATATCAATCCAGTCTATTTTTTATATTTTATAGGCAAAATCACTTCATTTCAATTCATAGGGAATTCTTAACTTTTTTTTGTCTTCATTCAGCTTACTTTCTATTATATTTTAAGCCATTGTTCCATTATACATATTTAATACCGTATACACTGTTTTACTTTCAAAAATGTCATTAATAATTTGAATACAGACACATTGAAAACCTTCTTAATAATGATGATAATTTTTAATAAAATATTTACTGGAATATGGGAAATAAAACGAAACGAAAAAAGAAAATCTGACAAAAATAGCTTTATAACTTTCCCCAAAGTTCTAAATGGTCAAATAGCAAGTGGCTATATAAACAATATACACAAAGATAAAATATAGATTTTAAAATATTTTTTTTTACTTAATATTAATGCATTGTAAATTCTTCATCTTCAGGGTCATTGGTAGTTATGTGGAAAATTTGGTGACATTTGGTTAAGTAGTTTCTGAGTTTATCGATAAACAGACAGACAAATTTTGATTTTTATATATATAAAGATAATACAGAGATAATAAATCAGAGTGCTGAAAATATAATAGATTAATTAATATTTATCCTTGTTTTTTCCAAAAAAAAAAGGTTTTTCAAACTAATAATTAGATAGAAACCTTTCTGGTAGTATATTAAACAATTTCTCAAAGTTAAATTGCGATGAAATGAGTAGTTTGGTCCGGCATAAAGAAGAGGCATATAATAATTTTTTTCTATATGCATGATAATATTTAGAGCAGATTGTGTTGAATTATAACAGATAAATTAGAATATTTATCTTGATTATTTTTAGGCGAAAAGTTATTTCAAAAATTTTATTTGCTAGAAACCTACTATGCTAAATAACTTCCCAAAGTTTCATGGCGTTCCAATGAGTGGTTTGGTCAGGCATAAAGGACAGACACACCACACACAGACATACATTCATTTATATATATAGATGATCTGGCTTTGTGTCTTCTACTCGAATGCATGTTTTCTGTTAGAATTTTGTTTCTGCATACTAAAAGTGAAATCGCTTCACCCGTGGTCTCTGCTCTTTTGGAATTTTTTCCCTATATAATTTTGTATATGATTATCAAACATGATAGAGCAATATTTTTATTATCATTTTCAGACTAAAAAACAACTATTTTTTCCCAGAACCTGTCAATTTCAATTTTTCTTGGCTAAAAATGCGACAATGCTGGAGGTTGCGAAAGGATTTTTTCAATAAATGTTCAAGACATGGAAGAAATTAGAAATCCAAATATTCAGATTCCTATCTAAAACGTCCTTGGAATTACAAGCAAATAAATGAGAAAAGCTAACAAATATATTAATTTTATCTGTTATAATTTAGTCATCTTATTCCAATATCATCACGCATATATTTATATTCATTATATATATATATATAGGTGTGTGTAACAATATACCACCATACATTTCACGACACCTTTTTAAGTAGTTCCCCTTTTTCAATTAGTATGTTGTCACTTTTAACTATTTAATCAATTGTTTAATATTATAATTCAAATTTTATATGTACCAATTATCCACTAACAATAATCCACTGGGTGTCTCTAACTTTGTAATATAATTCAATAAATTTAGGGTTCCCAAAAGCAAAGAGACGCAGTTCTGTTAGTAACGGATTTTGCTTACGTCACTTCCGACCTCCCACGAGGAATTGACCAATCTGCTGCGAGCAGGTTGCAGCTATTTAAGGCCAACGTCGTCTCAGTGATAAGGCTTTTTTTTTTTTTGGACTGGCATATATACGACTAAAAATAGCGTGAATAATTAATTATAAAAAAACACTTAAAAAAAAAGCTTTTAATTAAAATGCACTAAAAATAACAAAATAAATATTTCTGAAGTATTGCTTTTTTTTCTGAAGGTACCATTTAACAAATAAAATAATAGACTTAGAAATAAAAGCGGTGGGGTATATTAATAATAAATTTGAGATCAATGTGATTTTATATGAAGCAAATGATTAGCAAGATTATGCCTTTCATTAAATTTACACCTATTTGCTGCATAAATAATTATCATCCCCCACCGCTTTTATTTCTAAGTCTATTATTTTATTTGTTAAATGGTACCTTCAGAAAAAAAAGCAATACTTCAGAATATATTTATTTTGTTATTTTTAGTGCATTTTAAATAAAAGCTTTTTAAAGTGTTTTTATAATTAATTATTAATTAAAAGCTTTTATTTAACTTGCCTATATGTCTGTCTGTCTCCAAATATTGTAATCAATTTTTAATATACTTATAGGGCACCTAGAAATATGAAATTTGGTACACATGTTCAAACCTGATGACAATACTAGCTGACCAATTTTCAGACTTCTGGGTTGTCAGGTTGGCCAAGAACGGACAAATTTCCAAATTTCCTTTCATATTTTGTATATTTAATTTTAATATGCTTCCAGACCATATAGAATAATGAAACTCACAATACTCGCTCAGTCCAATTAATAATTGACAGATAGACAGACATACACATTCATTTTTATATATAGAGATTAGCAGTAATTAAACGTAACAGTAAGAAAATGTTGATTTTAATATATGTAAATAGAGTCTCTTAAGAAAGACCACCTAAAAACATGACTCAACTTGTTTCTCCTGTAGGTGGTCTCTCATTGGAGATTCTAATCGATATTAAAGGATCTGTAATAGACCTTTAATAAGAGACTGCCTCTTGGAGAGACGGGTTAAGCTACGATTTTAGGCACCCTCTCAATGGAAGCTCTACTGTATCTACTTTTTCACACTGTTTGGCTTAATAAATGCCATTTTAACCATTTTGAATGTGTATCAACCCAGTCTATTTTTTTTATATTTTATAGGCAAAATCCCTTCATTTCAATTCATAGGGAATTCTTAACATTTTTTTGTCTTCATTCAGCTTACTTTCTATTATATTTTAAGCCATTGTTCCATTATACATATTTAATACCGTATACACTGTTTTACTTTCAAAAATGTCATTAATAATTTGAATACAGACACATTGAAAACCTTCTTAATAATGATGATAATTTTTAATAAAATATTTACTGGAATATGGGAAATAAAACGAAACGAAAAAAGGAAATCTGACAAAAAATATCTTTATAACTTTCCCTAAAGTTCTAAATGGTCAAATAGCAAGTGGCTATATAAATAAAGTTATACACAAAGATAAAATATAGATTTAAAATATATTTTTTTTTACTTAATTTTAATGCATTGTAAATTCTTCATCTTCAGGGTCATTGGTAGCTATGTGGAAAATTTGGTGACATTTGGTTAAGTAGTTTCTGAGTTTATCGATAAACAGACAGACAAATTTTGATTTATATATATATATATATAAAGATAATACAGAGATAATAAATCAGAGTGCTGAAAATATAACAGATTAATTAATATTTATCCTTGTTTTTTCCAAAAAAAAAAAGGTTTTTCAAACTAATAATTAGATAGAAACCTTTCTGGAAGTATATTAAACAATTTCTCAAAGTTAAATTGCGATGAAATGAGTAGTTTGGTCCGGCATAAAGAAGAGGCATATAATAATTTATTCTATATGCATGATAATATTCAGAGCAGATTGTTGAATTATAACAGATAAATTAGAATATTTATCTTGAATATTTTTAGGCGAAAAGTTATTTCAAAAATTTTATTTGCTAGAAACCTTCCCAGTACTATACTAAATAACTTCCCAAAGTTTCATGGCGTTCCAATGAGTGGTTTGGTCAGGCATAAAGGGCAGACACACCACACACACACACAAACACAAACATTCATTTTTATATATATAGACTAGCGGATTTACCCGGCTTCGCCCGGGTTTTACCCGTGTAAAGTTTTGTCTAACGAACATTTGTTGAAACAATTCTCTATAAACTTATTTAAAAAAATAATAGATATATTTTGATAATTTGAAACTCGTAAATTTGAATGTCTCGATAAAGTGAACATTTTTTCCCCGGTCCCTGTGTGCCGTGTCATCCTGAATTTTGTCTTTCCTAATTTTCTGCATTACAAAATCATCGTTTTATCTAGTGAACATTTTTTCCCGGTCCCTTGAAAAATACTCGATAAGTTGAATAAAATCAATATTAATTGGTTCCCTCGGTAATTGGAAGTTAAAGGAATAGTATCTTGCCTTGGAATTGTATCATTATTCTTGTCTCAAATAAATTGCCGTGTCATCCTGAATTTTGTGTTTCCTAATTTTCTACATTACAAAATCATCATTTTATCTATTCTCCCAATATATATGTTGTAGATAAATGATAGTTCCAGTTCAAAAATAACTTTATTAGGTGTCGCTCAAAAAGAGCAACCTAGCTTATGATATTAACAATGAATTATATGTACACGTTCTTCACATTGACAGGGTATTCACATCTCTACAAGGTTAGGGCCTGGCGCGCGGTCTTTAAATCGGTGTGTTCTCTTTTCTAATATGTTCTGTTATTTTTTATTATTTTTTTTTCTTTAACGTGTTTTTTCTTAAGATTTTTCCATTTTTCTACATTTGTTCTCAATCGATATAGGAGTTGCCTTGGCTTTGGTTTCCTTCTCTTCAGTTCTTGTTTGTAGTTACAGGCTTCTCTGAATGTAATATTTTCGAGATTTTCAGATTTATCGTAAAAGTTGAAAGCTTGTTTTATTATGAAATCATTTATATTTTCTAAATTGAGGTCCTTTCTGATGATACTGCTTCTGACAAACCATGGGGCACCTATTATTTTCTTTAATACCTGGTTTTCGAAACTTTCGAATTTTTTCAGTGTAGTTTTGTTTGCGGTTATGAAGACTGGGTGACCGTAGGTTAGGATTGGTCTTATAATAGACGTGTATATGGTACGTTTGCAGTGTAGGGATAGTTTGCTCTTGCTCCCTAAAAATAGTGCTAGTCGGTGCTGGGCTGCTTTTGCGAGGTTTATTCGGTTTTGCACGTGTTCTTGGAAGGTCAGGTGTTGATCAAGGATGACGCCCAGGTAGCGGACGCTGTCCTTCCATTTTATGGATTCATCAGGGTAGCCTAGATCTTCTAGGGGCTTCTTCACTTTTAGTCTTTTGTCTGAGAAGAGTACAGCTTCGGTTTTTTGTGGATTCAATTCAACCCGCCATTCGTCGCACCAAATATTAACGAATACCAGTGCTTCTTGAAGTTTGAGATAGATGGTATCGAAGTTGTAGGCTGAGACTAGAGTTGCGGCGTCGTCTGCGTATAGATGTAGGGACATTCCTTCGGGGCAAGGGTAGTCATCAATAAAAATATTGAAGAAGGTGGGGCCGATGACTGACCCTTGAGGGACTCCTGCTCGAATTTTCCTTGGGGTTGACAGGACATCTTTGACTTTTACTCTAAAGTTTCTGTCACAAAGGAAGCTTTTTGTCATTCGGATGATGTCTCCAGGTAGGTTCTTTTTTACCATTTTATACAAAAGGGCCTCGTGCCAAACTTTGTCAAATGCCTTGGAGATGTCAAAGAAGATGCCTCCTGTTAATTGTTTTGATTCCATGGCCTTTCTTATCTTCTCCGTGACGACCACAAGTTGATGAAGGGTTGAGTGTTTTTGCTGGAACCCGAATTGTTCAGGCCTGAGGGGATGTTCGTCGCTGAGTGCTTTTTTATTCTTCTTAAAATAATTCTTTCGAATAGTTTGGAGGTGACAGGTAGGAGGAAAATGGGTCTATAACTTGCTGGGTCGTACTTTGATTTACCTTGTTTTAGTATGGGACATATGATCGATGTTTTCCAATTGTTCGGGAAGTGTGCGAGTTTCAATGAGGCGTTAAAAGTGCTGGTTAGTGATTCGAGAATGTGGTTGGGCAGTAGTTTTAGCGCTTCGTTCGTGATTCCGTCGATGCCTGGGGCTTTTTTCTTAGGGAGGGTGTCAATAATTGCTTTGATTTCTCAAATGTTAGTGGGTTCCAGAGCTGTTTTGTTGTTTGTTAGGAGGTGTGCGGTGATTTTTTTGTTCAGAGATGTGTTCGAATATGAAGGGGTAGGAGGATTTGGGCTGAGCTGCGTTTCATAGGAGTCAGCAAGTGCTTCAGCTGCCTCCTCGGCTGTTAGTGTCAGATTGTTATTGGTTTTCACGATAATTTCTTCTTTCTTTGGGGCTGTGAGGCGTCTAATGGCCTTCCATACTGTCTGATCGGATACGTCAAGGTTTTCTATGTAGGTGTCCCAGCTGGTGTTGTCGTGTTCTCTAGTAAGCTTTTGTGATTCTCTTCGTGCTGAAATGTACGCTTTTTTGTCGTTGGGGTCGCAGGTCTTTTTCATTTTTTTTTTCTTAGTCTGTTAGTTTTTCGTAATTTTTCTTTGATGTGGGCTGGATACTTTCTATCGAGGTCTTGTTCTTTATATTTTGTGGACTTTTGTAGGTTTTGAATGATTTGGTCCTCAATGGAAGCTATGGAGTCGATTATTTCTTGGGGAGTTTCTGCGGTGTGCGCTGGGGGTTGGGTGTTTTCCATTTGGTACTTAAAGAGGGCCCAGTCGATGATTTTGATTGTTGTTTCGGAGCGGGTTATATTATAGTCTTGTAATATTAGAAGGACTGGGAGGTGATCAGACATCATCTCGTGGAGGACTTTTGAGTGAACGGTCTGACTCAGATTTTTGTGGATTGCGATGTCCAAGATGTCGGGTGGTGAGTCATGTGTCGGTTCATCTGGGTAGCTTAAATCCAGGTTGAGGCATTCGACAACCTTTTGTAGGATCTTGCCATTAGGATTGGTGGAGAATGAACCCCAGGTTGGATTCTTGCAGTTAAGGTCTCCGGCTAGGATTTTTGGAGTGTTGGTTTTGAAAATATTGTAGATGTCCTTTGGGTCAAGAGGCGTGTTTGGGGGCTTGTAGCAGGAGTATATGTTCAATGTTGTTCCATTTTTGTCTTTTATTGTTATTCCTGTGGTTTCCAAATTCAGGCAAGTGCTTTGGATGGGAACACAGTAATATTTCCTATGGATGAAAATTGCTGTGCCTCCGCCCTGTCCAGACATTCTGTCATTCCGAACGGTGTTGTAGTTGGGGATGTTCATCCTGTGACAGGGTTTGAGCCAGGTTTCGGAGATTAGAGCTATGTCTATGTCGTGGTCGTTCAGAAATTCAGTGAATTGTTGCCTTTTATTCCGAAGGCTACATGCGTTCCAATGAATTATTCGGAGTTTATTCTTTTTGTCTTTTGCGTTCATTGAGGACCGATGGTGGCGAGAACGTTCCTCACTATGGTGGCAATGATCTTTGGATCGCTGAGAGCCTTTTCGATGGCACTCTCGATGGGGCTTTGCTTGGAGGTTTTCAGGGGAATACTTTTAGGTTGGTTTGCGCAGGTTTTCTCCTTATTTCCTGTGGTTTGAGGGATTTCTGCATTGATGGGTACCTTGGAGGGTTCTTTTAGTGCATTAGGGCGTGGGTTCTTTTGACTGGGTATATCCTTATTTATTTTTTTGTAGAGTGGACAACCACGCCAGTTTGCCGTGTGCTGACCCTGGCAGTTAGCGCATTTTGGTAGGACTTCTTTTTGTTTAGAGCATTCGGAGGTGAAATGGTTCTCCCCGCACTTGACACATTTGGGGGTTTCTCTGCATTCAAACTTTGAATGTCCAAAGCTTTGACATCTGTGACATTGGCCTGGACCTTTGGGGGCCCTATAGGCCTCGACTCGGCACTTCATGTCGCAGATATCCGTTATGTTGTAGATATCTTTGTTCTTGGGCGTTTTGGGGAGAGTAACCTGGATTAGTGGGAGCTCTTCCTTTGTTCCCGCCCTGCGTAGTCTGACAATTTTTGTCATATGAAATCCCTTGTTGTCTAAGTCCTCTTGGATTTCGGGAATCGTGATGCAGCAGTCGAGGCCTCTGAGTACAATTCTGAGGTTTTTTTCTTCGTCAAGTATTTTAAAATGGAATGTGTAGTGACGTTCTTCTAGCCACCTGGTTGCTGTGCGGTAGTCCGTCACCGAATGAGTCTGGACGTTTATGTGGCGCCCAGATGTGGAGAATTCAGGTTTTTTCTGCGTGCAGTTTATGAGTCCTTCTCTAAGTCCAGACCATTCAGTTACCCCACTGATTTTGATCGGTGGTATTCTTATTTTTGGGTTAGGGGTAGGGTTGTTAGGTCCTTTATCTGGGTTTTCCGTGTCTTTGTTGGGCGGGTTCGATTTTTTGGGGTTCTGTTCAGGATTTGAGTTCCTATTTGGAGTGACTTCGATTTCCATATCGGTGTTTTCTTTAGCTTGTGGTTTTTCTGGCTGTTTATTTTTTGATGTTGGTTTAGAGTTTGTGGGAACTCTTGAAGTCTGTTTGGGACACCAGGCAATATTTTGCGTGGCATGTGATTCTTTTATGGCTTCTGGGGATGTTACTCTCGGGCGCTTCAAAGGAGCTTTGCTTGTATTTTCAACATATTCTGAACGAATTTGTTTTAGTTCTCTGTCATAGAAGTCGAGGAAATCTATTAGCTCAGCGAAGGTGCTTTCAACAGAGCTACAGAATTTTTTCATAGCTTTGGAGTCTTCTTCGTTCTTCATTTTCGGGCATTCAGGCAGTGTCCAGATAGAATATTTTCGTGTGCCGACCGGGTATCTGGAGTTGGTAAAATTGGTTTTGGGGGCTTCTGGTGCTGGGGGGTCTTCCATGATTCGGGTTTTTCGCGTGGGACTTGTCCTCCAAATTCTGGGTTCAGATAAATGCTAAAACTAACTTTGACTTGTGCGCAATTAATAGGTATAGAAAATCTTACTTTTGGTAAATAATCTTTAAGATAATAAACTTATAGATATAAAAAACTTGTTATCATCATCGCAATGAGGGCGCTGCTTGCGAGTTAAATCTACAAATCTGCAAATAACTCAAAGGATATTCAAGATATTATTTTTCAAAAACCTTCCCGGGGATATACCAAATAATATCCCAAAGTTTCACAGCGATTGGATGTATGATTTTTGAATCTATAGAGTACAGACAGACAGACATTCAATTTTATATATATATATAGATAGATATATAACAAGGCCTATATAGAGAGAAAGAGGAGAGAGAGAACCTATATATAATATCTTTCTATTGCCTTATTTATACGTTTTAGTTAGCTGAAGAAGGCCTTGTCCGAAAGCTTCCTATAATTATTAAATTATATATATAACATAGCCTATATAGAGAGAAAGAGAGAGAGAGAACCTATATATAATATCTTTCTATTGCCTTATTTATACGTTTTAGTTAGCTGAAGAAGGCCTTGTCCGAAAGCTTCCTATAATTATTAGATTATATATATAGCATAGCCTATATAGAGAGAAAGAGGAGAGAGAGAACCTATATATAATAACTTTCTATTGCCTTATTTATACGTTTTAGTTAACTGAAGAAGGGCTTGTCCGAAAGCTTCCTATAATTATTAGATTATATATATAGCATAGCCTATATAGAGAGAAAGAGGAGAGAGAGAGCCTATATATAATATCTTTCTATTGCCTTATTTATACGTTTTAGTTAACTGAAGAAGGCCTTGTCCGAAAGCTTCCTATAATTATTAGATTATATATATAGCATAGCCTATATAGAGAGAAAGAGGAGAGAGAGAACCTATATATAATAACTTTCTATTGCCTTATTTATACGTTTTGGTTAGCTGAAGAAGGCCTTGTCCGTAAGCTTCCTATAATTATTAGATTATATATATAGCATAGCCTATATAGAGAGAAAGAGGAGAGAGAGAGAACCTATATATAATATCTTTCTATTGTCTTATTTATACGTTTTAGTTAACTGAAGAAGGTCTTGTCCGAAAGCTTTCTATAATTATTAGATTATATATATAGCATAGCCTATATAGAGAGAAAGAGGAGAGAGAGAGCCTATATATAATAACTTTCTATTGTCTTACGGAGGGTGTTTCCTTTCAAATGAAACGATTTTCGGTCGCTCGCGTTTTGCACGTGCAGGCATGCTGCACACGACACTGGTTCCAATAGATCTAGAATCTTCTGGAGAATTCATTTTCATCAGGTATCATGATTTTTGCAACATGGGGGGAGAGAGACTAACGCTCCAAGTCGAACAAACAATTCGGACCCTTTCCAAAGAAGGAAACAGTTATAGCGTCATAGTGAAAAAGCTAAAAGCAGAAGGACTAGATGTTGGCAAAGCTACAATATGTAGGGTAGTAAATGGCATCGGAAAGAAAAGGGAAGCTGAATCCAATGGGCAAAAATTTCAAGTCGATCGACCACGTCCGGTGCGGACCCCCGCCACGGTTTCCAAGGTAAAGCGGCTAGCAACTACTGAAAATCCACCATCTCAGCGCCAACTTTCCAGAATGTGTGGAACATCGTTAAAAACGATAAATAACATCATTCACAAAGATTTGGAACTGGATACCCGACGAAAAGGCAAGGTTCACAAGCTCACCCCTTTCCACATGAAAAACCGTGCAACGAATGCCCGGAAGCTCTACGAGGAACACCTGGCCGGTTCCAGATCGGAATATACTGCAGCATTGGACGGAGCATGGATGTATGTGACGTATTGCAATGGAATCCGGAAGATCTGTTACATCAAAAGAGGCAATCAGGTTCCGGATAATTGGGTTCACCAATGCTCCGAAACTTTCCCTAAAGGTTTCATGGTTGTCGGGGTAATGACTGGCCGTGGAGTCCTTCCGCTCATAAAGGTTCCATCGAAGGTGAAAGTGAACTCAGAATTCTATATAGAATGCGTTCTGAAACCTGTCATCGAACAACTGAAGGACCTTTACCCAGGGGAAATGGACAAAGTGTTCCTTCATCACGACAAAGCCTCTTCCCATACCTCCAACAAAACCCAACAGTTCCTACAAGAAATGAAGGACACCCTAGGCCTAAATCTTATCAGGAACTCGGACATTCCAGTGAAGTCTCCCGACGCCAGCCCACTGGATTTTTACGGGTTCGGTATGTTGAAACAACGGCTCTTCAACCGACGTCCCAAAACTGAGGCCGGACTTTGGAAAGCCGCACAAGAGGAGTGGTCGAATGTTTCGCTCTCCAAAGTCAAGGAAGTGTTCGCAGCTTGGAAAGTCCGATGCAGGGAGATAGCCAAGAAGAAGGGGAAGCACATAGAACACATGAAAAAAATTCAGGTTCGAAAAATAAAGTTCTAACGGACGTTTGAAATCGTTTCATTTGAAAGGAAACACCCTCTGTATTTATACGTTTTAGTTAACTGAAGAAGGCCTTGTCCGAAAGCTTCCTATAATTATTAGATTATATATATAGCATAGCCTATATAGAGAGAAAGAGGAGAGAGAGAGAGAACCTATATATAATATCTTTCTATTGCCTTATTTATACGTTTTAGTTAACTGAAGAAGGCCTTGTCCGAAAGCTTCCTATAATTATTAGATTATATATATAACAAGGCCTATATAGAGAGAAAGAGGAGAGAAAGAACCTATATATAATAACTTTCTATTGTCTTATTTATACGTTTTAGTTAACTGAAGAAGGTCTTGTCCGAAAGCTTCCTATAATTATTAGATTATATATATAGCATAGCCTATATAGAGAGAAAGAGGAGAGAGAGAGCCTATATATAATAACTTTCTATTGTCTTATTTATACGTTTTAGTTAACTGAAGAAGGCCTTGTCCGAAAACTTCCTATAATTATTATATTATACATATATATAGCATAGCCTATATAGAGAGAAAGAGGAGAGAGAGCCTATATATAATAACTTTCTATTGCCTTATTTATACGTTTTAGTTAACTGAAGAAGGCCTTGTCCGAAAACTTCCTATAATTATTAGATTATACATATATATAGCATAGCCTATATAGAGAGAAAGAGGAGAGAGAGAGCCTATATATAATAACTTTCTATTGCCTTATTTATACGTTTTAGTTAACTGAAGAAGGCCTTGTCCGAAAGCTTCCTATAATTATTAGATTATATATATAGCATAGCCTATATAGAGAGAAAGAGGAGAGAGAGAACCTATATATAATATCTTTCTATTGCCTTATTTATACGTTTTAGTTAACTGAAGAAGGCCTTGTCCGAAAGCTTCCTATAATTATTAAATTATATATATAGCATAGCCTATATAGAGAGAAAGAGGAGAGAGAGAGCCTATATATAATAACTTTCTATTGTCTTATTTATACGTTTTAGTTAACTGAAGAAGGCCTTGTCCGAAAGCTTCCTATAATTATTAAATTATATATATATATAGCATAGCCTATATAGAGAGAAAGAGGAGAGAGAGAGCCTATATATAATATCTTTCTATTGCCTTATTTATACGTTTTAGTTAACTGAAGAAGGCCTTGTCCGAAAGCTTCCTATAATTATTAAATTATATATATAGCATAGCCTATATAGAGAGAAATAGGAGAGGGAGAGCCTATATATAATAACTTTCTATTGTCTTATTTATACGTTTTAGTTAGCTGAAGAAGACCTTGTCCGAAAGCTTCCTATAATTATTAGATTATATATATATATAGCATCGCCTATATAGAGAGTAAGAGGAGAGAGAACCTATATATAATAACTTTCTATTGCCTCATTTATAGGTTTTAGTTAACTGAAGAAGGCCTTGTCCGAAAGCTTCCTATAATTATTAGATTATATATATAGCATAGCATTTATAGAGAGAAAGAGGAGAGAGAGAGCCTATATACAAGGTGCGTTCATCAATTTCCAGGACTGCTCTGTATCTTTGAAAAAAATAAAACAAATAAAAAACTAATTTATTATTTTTCAAAATATGCCCCTCCTGCCTCAATACACCTGTTCTATCTTTTTTTCCAATTGTCGAAGCAGGAGATAAAATCACTTTTTGAGAGGTTCCTCAAGGTTGCCTTCGATTCAGCTTGTATCATATCAACGTTGTCAAATTTCCTTCCTTTTAACTCCATTTTCAATTTAGGATAGAGGAAAAATTCATTGGGGGCTAAGTCGGGGGAATAGGGTAGATGAGGGATCTGTATGGTTGAATGCTTGGCCAAAAACTGCAAAACAACATGGGCTGAGTGCGGCCGCGCATTATCGACGTGAAGTATCCAGTCATTGTTTTGCCATCTTTCAGGTCTTTTAAGGCTCACTGCCTCCCTTAAGCGCCTCATTATCCCCAAATAAACCTCTTGATTAATTGTACGTCCGAAAGGAATAAATTCATGGTGAACCAAACCATTAATATCAAAAAATGTAACAAGCAATGTCTTGACTTTGGATATTGTAAATCTTGCCTTTTTGGGTTTCGGTTCCCCTCTTTCAATCCATTGGCTGGATTAACGTTTGGTTTCCGGGTCATACTGATACACCCATGTCTCATTCCCGGTAATGATTTTTTGAAATCATTCTTGATCGGTCCGAGTCATTTCAACCATGTTTTTGCAGACATCCATTCTAACCTCCTTTTGTTCCTCTGTTAGAATCCGGAGAATAAATTTCGAAAACGTCCGGATCATGTCCAAATCTTTTGTTACTATTTTATGACACAGTCCTACAGATAGTCCAGTCTCTGAAGATAAGTCTTTGATATAAATTATTCTGTTAGATTTAATTAATTCCTTTATTTTGAGCTTGTTTTCCTCGCAACGTAATGATCTTGGACGCCCAGTATGCTGATCATCGTTTACCTTTTCCCGACCTTTTAGGAAGCGTGAAAAACATTTAAAAGTTCTTGAACGGGATAAAGCTGCATCGCTAAAAGCTTCTTTAATCAATTCATACGTCTCAGTAGCACTTTTTTTCAATTTAAAACAAAACTTAATACATATTATCTGCTCTTCGAAAATGGCCATTTTAAAATTAGAAATGCGAACCTTACAAGGAAGTTGTTTTGTTCTATTTTTAGATCGGCGCCTGCGCCACGAGACTCGTGCTTTCAGTCAGGTGTGGTCGAAAGTCCAATATTTTATCTGTAAAAAAAAATTTCTTTAGCTTTTTTATTTATTTTATTTTTTAACCAGTCCTGGAAATTAATGAACGCACCTTGTATAATAACTTTCTATTGTCTTATTTATACGTTTTAGTTAGCTGAAGAAGGCCTTGTCCGAAAGATTCCTATAATTATTAAATTATATATATAGCATAGCCTATATAGAGAGAAAGAGAGAGAGAGAACCTATATATAATATATTTCTATTGCCTTATTTATACGTTTTAGTTAACTGAAGAAGGCCTTGTCCGAAAGCTTCCTATAATTATTAGATTATATATATAGCATAGCCTATATAGAGAGAAAGAGGAGAGAGAGAGCCTATATATAATAACTTTCTATTGTCTTATTTATACGTTTTAGTTAACTGAAGAAGGCCTTGTCCGAAAGCTTCCTATAATTATTAGATTATATATATAGCATAGCCTATATAGAGAGAAAGAGGAGAGAGAGAGCCTATATATAATAACTTTCTATTGCCTTATTTATACGTTTTAGTTAGCTGAAGAAGGCCTTGTCCGAAAGCTTCCTATAATTATTAGATTATATATATAGCATAGCCTATATAGAGAGAAAGAGGAGAGCGAGAACCTATATATAATAACTTTCTATTGCCTTATTTATACGTTTTAGTTAGCTGAAGAAGGCCTTGTCCGAAAGCTTCCTATAATTATTAGATTATATATATAGCATAGCCTATATAGAGAGAAAGAGGAGAGAGAGAACCTATATATAATAACTTTCTATTGTCTTAATTATAGGTTTTAGTTAACTGAAGAAGGCCTTGTCCGAAAGCTTCCTATAATTATTAAATTATATATATAGCATAGCCTATATAGAGAGAAAGAGGAGAGCGAGAACCTATATACAGGGTGTACCAGGTAAATTGGGAATTTCAACAATGGTATTTTAACTGAAAATTTTTGCAAGTAAAAATTAAAATATCCGAATGAAATTTGACACAGTAGTAGATAAAAGGATATAGTTTTTATTTATTCAATGTAGTTTCCATTATTAGCTACAACAGTCTCGAGGCGAGTGCGGAATGAAGCACAGGCCTTGGCGACGATGACCTTGTCCATTTGGGTCATCACCGTGTGAACTGCTTTCTTGACAGACTGGATGGTGGTATGAGGAGCTTTGTTGACATCTCTCTCAACAACGCCCCATACATAGTAGTCGAGGGGATTGCAATCTGGAGAATTAGGGGGCCAAATATCAGGACCCCAGTGACTAGGGACGTTAAGTGTCAGCCACGATTGTGTCTTTTTTGCCTTATGGGCTGGAGCTGAGTCCTGTTGGAAGACATACTTCCTTCCTGCGGCCACCATGTCCATCCAAGGCTTCACAACGGTCTCCAGAACATTGATGTAGGTGTCAGCGTTCATCCTAAGGCCCTTCTCAAAGAAATGGGGAGGCATGACATCACCTTCACTGCTGATAACGCCAAGGACCATTACGGAGGCAGGAAATTTCGTGTGCATCACGACAGGTATCTCTGAGGGGTCTTTACAGATCCAGCGATCATTCCTGGGATTTACCTTTTGGTCCACGTCAAAGTTCTTTTCGTCAGAGAAGAACCTTAGCATGCCAAAAGAGTCGTGTTTCAGGTTGTTGAGGAGGGCAGCAGCCTTTCCTTTTCTGTTATTCTTCATATTCTCAGTCAGCAACTGACCTTTCCGAAGGGCATAAGACTTGAGACCAAGGTCCTCATGGATAGTTCTGACAATTGTCATAGAGCCAACGTCCATTTCCTTGGCTATGGCCCTCATGCTCTTCCCAGGGTTTCCATCAATCTTCTCCTTGACATTTTTGACAAATTCTTCGCCTCTTACCCTGTCCGATCGACGCGAGTGCTTTTTCCTTGTAGCTATCCCCTCTTTGTTACTGTCGGCCTCATCAAACTGCTTCTTGACACGATAAATAGTGGTTTTGGGCAACTTAAGAAAATCCACTATCTCTTTGGGGCTCCTTCCGGCGCGCAGAGCAACGATGATGGCAGCTCGATTTTCAAATTCTCGGTTACTCTTCATTACTACACTGCGCACACATGTACTGTTGCATTTTACATGAATATGGCTACGTAATGAAAAAAAAACAAGTTTTTAATCTCAAGTAGTTTTTGTTTTATGGACTGTCAAAGTTAGTCCCAATTTACCTGGTACACCCTGTATAATAACTTTCTATTGCCTTATTTATACGTTTTAGTTAACTGAAGAAGGCCATGTCCGAAAGCTTCCTATAATTATTAGATTATATATATAGCATAGCCTATATAGAGAGAAAGAGGAGAGAGAGAGCCTATATATAATAACTTTCTATTGCCTTATTTATACGTTTTAGTTAACTGAAGAAGGCCTTGTCCGAAAGCTTCCTATAATTATTAGATTATATATATAGCATAGCCTATATAGAGGGAAAGAGGAGAGAGAGAGCCTATATAATAACTTTCTATTGCCTTATTTATACGTTTTAGTTAACTGAAGAAGGTCTTGTCCGAAAGCTTCCTATAATTATTAGATTATATATATAGCATAGCCTATATAGAGAGAAAGAGGAGAGAGAGAGAGAACCTATATATAATATCTTTCTATTGCCTTATTTATGCGTTTTAGTTAACTGAAGAAGGCCTTGTCCGAAAACTTCCTATAATTATTAGATTATATATATAGCATAGCCTATATAGAGAGAAAGAGGAGAGAGAGAACCTATATATAATATCTTTCTATTGCCTTATTTATGCGTTTTAGTTAGCTGAAGAAGGCCTTGTCCGAAAGCTTCCTATAATTATTAGATTATATATAGCATAGCCTAAATAGAGAGAAAGAGGAGAGTGAAAGAACCTATATATAATATCTTTCTATTGCCTTATTTATACGTTTTAGTTAACTGAAGAAGGCCTTGTCCGAAAGCTTCCTATAATTATTAGATTATATATATAGCATAGCCTATATAGAGAGAAAGAGGAGAGAGAGAACCTATATATAATAACTTTCTATTGCCTTATTTATACGTTTTAGTTAACTGAAGAAGGCCTTGTCCGAAAGCTTCCTATAATTATTAGATTATATATAGCATAGCCTATATAGAGAGAAAGAGGAGAGAAAGAACCTATATATAATATATTTCTATTGCCTTATTTATACGTTTTAGTTAACTGAAGAAGGCCTTGTCCGAAAGCTTCCTATAATTATTAGATTATATATACAGGGTGTACCAGGTAAATTGGGAATTTCAACAATGGTATTTTAACTGAAATTTTTTGCAAGTAAAAATTAAAATATCCGAATGAAATTTGACACAGTAGTAGATAAAAGGATATAGTTTTTATTTATTCAATGTAGTTTCCATTATTAGCTACAACAGTCTCGAGGCGAGTGCGGAATAAAGCACAGGCCTTGGCGACGATGACCTTGTCCATTTGGGTCATCACCGTGTGAACTGCTTTCTTGACAGACTGGATGGTGGTATGAGGAGCTTTGTTGACATCTCTCTCAACAACGCCCCATACATAGTAGTCGAGGGGATTGCAATCTGGAGAATTAGGGGGCCAAATATCAGGACCCCAGTGACTAGGGACGTTAAGTGTCAGCCACGATTGTGTCTTTTTTGCCTTATGGGCTGGAGCTGAGTCCTGTTGGAAGACATACTTCCTTCCTGCGGCCACCATGTCCATCCAAGGCTTCACAACGGTCTCCAGAACATTGATGTAGGTGTCAGCGTTCATCCTAAGGCCCTTCTCAAAGAAATGGGGAGGCATGACATCACCTTCACTGCTGATAACGCCAAGGACCATTACGGAGGCAGGAAATTTCGTGTGCATCACGACAGGTATCTCTGAGGGGTCTTTACAGATCCAGCGATCATTCCTGGGATTTACCTTTTGGTCCACGTCAAAGTTCTTTTCGTCAGAGAAGAACCTTAGCATGCCAAAAGAGTCGTGTTTCAGGTTGTTGAGGAGGGCAGCAGCCTTTCCTTTTCTGTTATTCCTCATATTCTCAGTCAGCAACTGACCTTTCCGAAGGGCATAAGACTTGAGACCAAGGTCCTCATGGATAGTTCTGACAATTGTCATAGAGCCAACGTCCATTTCCTTGGCTATGGCCCTCATGCTCTTCCCAGGGTTTCCATCAATCTTCTCCTTGACATTTTTGACAAATTCTTCGCCTCTTACCCTGTCCGATCGACGCGAGTGCTTTTTCCTTGTAGCTATCCCCTCTTTGTTACTGTCGGCCTCATCAAACTGCTTCTTGACACGATAAATAGTGGTTTTGGGCAACTTAAGAAAATCCACTATCTCTTTGGGGCTCCTTCCGGCGCGCAGAGCAACGATGATGGCAGCTCGATTTTCAAATTCTCGGTTACTCTTCATCACTACACTGCGCACACATGTACTGTTGCATTCTACATGAATATGGCTACGTAATGAAAAAAAAACAAGTTTTTAATCTCAAGTAGTTTTTGTTTTATGGACTGTCAAAGTTAGTCCCAATTTACCTAGTACACCCTGTATATAGCATAGCCCATATAGAGAGAAAGAGGAGAGAGAGAGCCTATATATAATATCTTTCTATTGCCTTATTTATACGTTTTAGTTAACTGAAGAAGACCTTGTCCGAAAGCTTCCTATAATTATTAGATTATGTATATAGCATAGCCTATATAGAGAAAGAAAGAGGAGAGAGAGAACCTATATATAATATCTTTCTATTGCCTTATTTATACGTTTTAGTTAACTGAAGAAGGCCTTGTCCGAAAGCTTCCTATAATTATTAGATTATATTGTGGCATGCATGGCGTTAGAAAATAGTTCTAAAAGTGGCCAATAGGTGGCGCCATGGATTTATGCGGCGTTTCTCTGCTCTGACTCTGTTGTTAGTCCTGTTCCTTCGTCATCCCCTGTAATAAATGGTTCTGTGCATGATTCCTCCTCCGGCCTCATCCTGCCACCTGTATTATGTAAAGTACTTGTTATATGATATTGCGACCATTTATAATGTAGATAAAGTGTTTTAATAAACTCCCTTGTTCTTCGGCGTTGTGCGGTCGTGACTCTCCTTCCGACAACACATCGCTGCGCCTCTGGTCAGTCCTGACTGTCCCCCACCCGTGGTAAGGCTGACGGATACTGCCAGAGGTTGGGGGAGTTTCACGTGCGGCGTGGCTCCTAGGTGGTAGTGTAGGGAAGGCCAACGGTCCAAAGGGTCAGCCACAGTAAGGAAGCGTTAAGAAAGGTAGAGCACGCAACATTTGGTGTCAGAAGTGGGATCCTTATTAGTGGACTGACCGGCAGTATCTGGTGGAGAGTCGGGGTTGAGGCTCTGGAAGGAACCAGATAGTTGCCACCTTGTTTGTATGCCTGTGGAGACCAGAGGACAGAAAATGGCCTCAGAAGAACTTTTGAAGCAGTTCATGGGCCTTATGAGGCAAGAAAGGGAGCAAGAAAAGGAGGAGGAAGAACGGAGACGAGAACAAGAAAGGGAAGAGAAGCTGAAGCGAAGAGAAGAAAAAGAGGAGAAGCTGAAGCGTGAAAAGGAGGAGGAAGAGCGGAGACGAGAACAAGAAAAGGAAGAGAAGCTGAAGCGAAGAGAGGAAAAAGAGGAGAAATGGGCCAAAATGCTGTCGGGGATAAGGGTGGAGCTCAAGGGGGAACTGGCTGCCCTGGACAGCAAGATGGGAGAGATAAATATCGCTTTGGAGAGCGAAGTAGATGAGAGGAGGGGAGAGTTTAAGAGGCTTGAGGATGAGCTGGCTCGTCTAAAGAGTAATGGAGGTTTTGTGGCTGGGACTGCCTCTGCAGTATTAAAAATTACTCCACCAACCTTCGACGGACAGAGTTCCTTCGGGAATTATATGAGACAATTTGAGGCAGTTTCCCTCAACAATGGATGGGGAGAGGCCGAAAGGGCAATAAATCTCATTGTGGCTCTACGGGGACCAGCATTGGACCTGCTTCAGACAATCCCAGAGCAGGACCAACGGAGTTACGTAAGTTTGGTAAGTGCTCTAGAATTGAGATTTGGGGATCAGCACTCAAGACACGTATTCCAATCTCAACTAAAGCTGAGAAGGCAGAAGATGGGGGGAAGCCTACAGGAATTCGAGGCCGACCTGAAGAGACTTTGTCTGATGGCATACCCCAGCGCTCCGATAGATTTCATCGATCAATGGGTGGCTCAGACTTTCATCGAGGGTATTCGGAATGTCGTGGTGCAGAAGACATTGAGACTGACCTCCTTCAACACGTCAAGAGAGGCGCTGATTCGCGCGCTAGAAATAGACGCGGCATTTAAGATCAGCGACTCATGGCCACCCAGGGTTCGTAAATCTGAGTTGACAGAGGAAGACGGTGCCGTTGGGGGCTCTAGAGATTCTGGGATTGAAGAAATAATCAAAAGATTGGACAAGTTGGAAGAAGCTGTTAAACATCGCAGAAGACCGGTTGGACCTTGTTTCCGCTGTGGTAAAATGGGCCACCTGAAAAGTCAATGCACTTCCAGGTTGTCCACCGAACAGCAGCAGGAAAACTAAAATCTGCCAGCGCTAAGGGGCGACCGTTGGCAGGAGTGGACGCAGTCCCTAAGATCGTCTCTATCCAAAGAATGAGGAGGGCGTGGGACACGCTGATGATAGAGATTATTGTAAACTCGAAAAAAATTAAAGCAACTGTTGACACCGGAGCGATGGTCTCCTTGATAAGAAAGGATGCGCTGAGAACTGCGCCGAGGCCGTTGCATCGAAAAATGATGCTGAGGACCGTCACGGGGGATACTGCACCAATTGAAGGAGAGCTTGATGTGGATATCCGTTTGGGGGGGACCCGTTTCGATCATAGAGTACTGGTGGCAGATATCGAGGATGAGTTTATTCTTGGCATGGACATCATCCGGGAGCATGGCTTCACGTTCGACCCAACACAGGGTATCCTAAGGTTAGGCGACGAAAGCTTCGTGTTGTCAACAGAGGGTGAGAAGTGTGAAGGCGTCCGACTCTTCGCCTGTGAAAATGGGTGTGTCAGTGGAAACTGCGAAGGGGTTATCATGACGGTTGCCGAGGCACCCCTTGGGAGTGGTGTTGGCTTGATTGAGCCAACTTGTGACGCAAGGCAGAACCTTTTGGTGGCCAGGGCTATTGTCAAGACCGCCGACAAGAAAGTTCCAGTTAGACTGGCCAACGTTTTTCCGAGTGGAATCAGCATCAGGAAGGGAGACTTTCTGGCAGTTTGCTCGCCAATCTCGAGGATCGCCACGACAGAAGGAACTAACTGCCAAAGTAGAGTAAACAGGGTGGGGCAGACAAAATTGGAGATAGACCTGAAAGACCTGACAGAGGATGAAGCTCGGATGGCTCGTGCATTTATAAAGAAAAATCAGGATGCCTTTTCTACTGGTAATGGGAAGTTGGGAAGGACAGACTTGGTCCAACACAAGATTTATACCGGAAATGCTCGGCCAGTCCGGCAACCTCCTAGACGGGTGCCAATGGCAAAACGAGACGAGGTAGTAGGGCTGTTGCATAAATTGAAGCAGGATGGAGTCATAGAAGAATCCAACAGTCCGTGGTCTTCACCCGTGGTTCTGGTAACAAAAAAGATGGGTCTACAAGATTTTGTGTGGATTATCGAAAGCTGAACGAGGTTACCAAGAAGGACAGTTACCCTCTACCCCGGATCGATGACACTCTGACAACATTGGCGGGGTCATCTTGGTTCTCTACATTGGATCTAAAGAGTGGATACTGGCAGGTAGGCGTACATCCGGCTGACAGGGAGAAAACGGCATTCAGTACCGGGAATGGGCTCTATCAATTCACAGTGATGCCTTTCGGGTTGTGTAACGCGCCGGCTACTTTTGAAAGGCTGATGGAGCTCGTACTTAGGGCTCGTACATGGAAAACTTGCTTGGTCTACCTCGATGATGTAATGGTTATGGGCAGGACGTTCGGGGAACATCTTAAAAATTTGCAAGAGATCTTCAATAGATTCAAGGCGGCGAATTTGGGGTTGAATCCTAGGAAGTGCCAGCTGTTCCAGAAGAAGGTAGAGTTTTTGGGCCATACAGTGTCTGCGAAGGGGATCCAGACAAGCGAGAGCAAGATCCTTGCTATCAGGGATTGGCCCAAACCAAAGGACAAGCACGAACTGCGAAGTTTCCTTGGACTCTGCACATACTACAGACGGTTCGTAGAGGGATTTGCAGACATTGCTGCCCCGTTGCACAGATTGACAGAGGCGAAATCGACCTTTCACTGGAATCAGGATTGTGAGAACGCATTCGTGACCTTGAAAGGCGGCCTATGCTCCAGTCCAGTTCTGGTGTATCCCCAACCTGGGATGAGATTTGTACTGGACACAGATGCCAGTAACAGCGGTATTGGAGCCGTCCTGTCTCAGGTTCAAGATGGAGAAGAGCGAGTGATCGAATATTACAGCAAAATCCTAACCAAACCTGAGCGAAACTACTGCGCTACAAGAAGGGAGCTCTTGGCCATAGTCAGATCAGTGGAACATTTCCACAGGTATCTATATGGGCAAGATTTCTTGGTTAGGACCGATCATGCCGCACTCACATGGCTACTACAGATGAAAAATCCTGAAGGCCAGGTGGCGAGATGGTTGGAAAAGCTGCAGCAATACCATTTTCAAATTAGACACCGGCCTGGGAAAAGACATCACAATGCGAATGCGCTGTCCAGAAGACCTTGCGGAAGTTGCAAGCATTGCGAAAAAATTGATAAAAATGAGAGCGAGGCGACATCGAGAGGGACGACTGTGGTACCGAGCGACGAGTGGACCCCTGCAAGCTGCAGAGCCAGCCAGCAACAAGACTTGAATATCGGTCCAATTTTGGAATCAAAGGAAAACGGAAACCTAAGACCTAGCTGGGAGATCATATCGGACAAGAGCCCAGCACTTAAGGCATTATGGGCACAGTGGGACTCCTTGAGGGTTGAGAACGGACTGCTGAAGAGAGTTTGGGAAAGTGCTGATGGGAGGAGCACAAAAATGCAGCTAGTGGTCCCGGAGGTTAAAATTCCTTGTGTCCTGCGGGAGGTGCACAGCGGAGCCTCGGGATTTCACTTTGGCGTGACGAAAACCTTGAGAAAGGTTAGAGAGAGGTTCTACTGGGTATATTGCTGGGAGGACGTGGAAAATTGGTGCAGGCGATGTACCACATGTGCTGTCAGCAAAGGCCCACAAACTAGGTCCAGAGGAAAAATGAGAGAATACAACGTGGGAGCGCCTTTCGAAAGGATCGCGATTGATGTGGCTGGCCCATTTCCAGTCACAGAGGATGGAAACAAATACCTCTTGGTCGCTATGGACTACTTTACGAAGTGGCCCGAGGTCTACGCGATTCCTAATCAGGAGGCTGCTACGGTCGCAAGGGTTCTTGTAGACAACCTTATCTGCCGATTTGGTGTGCCATTAGAACTGCACTCAGATCAGGGGCGGAACTTTGAATCGGAAATATTCCGAGAATTGTGCCAGGTATTGGGAATCTGGAAAACAAGGACTACTCCCCTGCATCCACAGTCGGATGGAATGGTGGAAAGGTTCAACAAGACCATGGTGGAGCACCTATCCAAGGTTGTGGAGCAGAATCAAAGGGACTGGGACCGTAGACTGCCACTGTTCCTCATGGCGTACCGAGCGGCCATTCACGAAACAACGGGTCAAACACCGGCCAAGGTTATGTTCGGACGAGAACTACGACTCCCTTGTGACTTAGAATTTGGCACCCCTGGAGGACCACCAGTAGAGGTGACCAGTTATGTGGGCGAACTGAGAGGTGTGCTGTCGGAAACTCATAAATTGGTTAGGGAAAAAATCCAGCTAGCAAGTCACCGGATGAAGACTCACTACGATCTAAAAGCAAACCATGAAGGATTCAAAGAGAATGATCTGGTATGGATGTTTAATCCAAAGAGAAAGAGAGGGCTCTCCCCAAAGTTAACACCAATGTGGGAAGGACCCTACAAGGTCGTCAAGAGAATCAACGACTTGGTCTACCGCATCCAGCGAAGTTCGAAAGCAAAACCAAGGGTCGTCCATTTGAGCCGGTTGGCACTCTTCCAGGGAGAGCAATCAGAGTGGACCTGATCGGGACGATCAGGTTTGATTGGGGGGGCAGTGTGGCATGCATGGCGTTAGAAAATAGTTCTAAAAGTGGCCAATAGGTGGCGCCATGGATTTATGCGGCGTTTCTCTGCTCTGACTCTGTTGTTAGTCCTGTTCCTTCGTCATCCCCTGTAATAAATGGTTCTGTGCATGATTCCTCCTCCGGCCTCATCCTGCCACCTGTATTATGTAAAGTACTTGTTATATGATATTGCGACCATTTATAATGTAGATAAAGTGTTTTAATAAACTCCCTTGTTCTTCGGCGTTGTGCGGTCGTGACTCTCCTTCCGACAACACATCGCTGCGCCTCTGGTCAGTCCTGACTGTCCCCCCACCCGTGGTAAGGCTGACGGATACTGCCAGAGGTTGGGGGAGTTTCACGTGCGGCGTGGCTCCTAGGTGGTAGGGAAGGCCAACGGTCCAAAGGGTCAGCCACAGTAAGGAAGCGTTAAGAAAGGTAGAGCACGCAACAATATATATAGCATAGCCTATATAGAGAGAAAGAGGAGAGAGAGAGAACCTATATATAATATCTTTCTATTGCCTTATTTATACGTTTTAGTTAGCTGAAGAAGGCCTTGTCCGAAAGCTTCCTATAATTATTAGATTATATATATAGCATAGCCTATATAGAGAGAAAGAGGAGAGAGAGAGAACCTATATATAATATCTTTCTATTGCCTTATTTATACGTTTTGGTTAGCTGAAGAAGGCCTTGTCCGAAAGCTTCCTATAATTATTAGATTATATATATAGCATAGCCTATATAGAGAGAAAGAGGAGAGAGAGAGCCTATATATAATAGCTTTCTATTGTCTTATTTATACGTTTTAGTTAACTGAAGAAGGCCTTGTCCGAAAGCTTCCTTTAATTATTAGATTATATATATAGCATAGCCTATATAGAGAGAAAGAGGAGAGAGAGAGAGCCTTTATAAAATAACTTTCTATTGCCTATTTATACGTTTTAGTTAACTGAAGAAGGGCTTCTCCGAAAGCTTTCCTTTAATCAAGTAAATAAAAAGAGTTAAGGCGTCTTAGGCCTTTTTTTTTTAATTCGTCGAAATCTGCAAATATGTAATAATGAATATATTAAATAATAAACTTATTGATTCCGATCTCCATTTTTACCACGTTCCACTTCTTGCGTTATTTCCTACTTGTGGCTCCATTTGCTGTGTCCTCTAATAACAAATCCCAGGACAACTATGTAAATATGGACGGGTATGTAAATTTTTAAAATTCGATCATTTCAACAAACCAGACGATGGGACACAATTCCAAGAAAGTTTAATACCTGGCGTAAAATTTTACAACACAATCTACTTTGGGAATTTTATAACCATATTTGGTCGTGTTGCATAATATCTCCATATATATATGTATATATATATATATATATATATATATATATATATATATATATATAAGATAAAAGTTGATAATTATTTTTGTGTTTAAGTTAGATGAGATTAAAAAGTTGTTTATATGTATTATATTTATATCTTATTTAGGAGAGAAAAATGTAATAAAAGTAATTATATGTTAGAATAATGTTTTTATTTTAGATAGAAAAAAAAATTGAAAAATAAAAAGAAAATTTAACAAGAAAAGAAGATTTAACAACGTAACGTCTTTTAGCATCGGCTTTTACCCATCATTTAGACATACTCTTAAAATAAATAGGAATAAAGAAGAGATTTATAATGATTATATATTTATTTTTTAGTAAAAGAGAGGAAAGAGATAAAGAAAGAACCATACACTTTTATTTCAAACAGGTAGAGAATTGAAAGGTGTTAGTATTTTTTTAGTTAATTAATAGTTTTTGTAATTTTTTTATATAATTTTTTTTTTTCCTATATAATTTTAGATTTTTTTTTTCCTAAGAGTACGAATAATATGATATAATGTTTTTGCCTAGTTAAGGATAGATAAACATATTTTAAATCTTTGCTTATTAGAAATTATTTTTTGGAACCCTAATGGTAGACCAGGACATTACACAAAAGGAGATTGGAAAATCTATTGGAGAGAGAAATCTGTGGTACCAGGGCTCTTCAGATGAAAATACCACATCCCATTTCACCCTTACTTCATTATGGATTGATTTCTCTTCGACCATTAAACTGTATAATTAAATTAATATTAGATAACATAGAACAACCTCCTTCTATGTTATCTAATATTAATTTAATTATACAGTTTAATGGTCGAAGAGAAATCAATCCATAATGAAGTAAGGGTATTTTCATCTGAAGAGCCCTGGTACCACAGATTTCTCTCTCCAATAGATTTTCCAATCTCCTTTTGTGTAATGTCCTGGTCTACCATTAGGGTTCCAAAAAATAATTTCTAATAAGCAAAGATTTAAAATATGTTTATCTATCCTTAACTAGGCAAAAACATTATATCATATTATTCGTACTCTTAGGAAAAAAAAAATCTAAAATTATATAGGAAAAAAAAAATTATATAAAAAAATTACAAAAACTATTAATTAACTAAAAAAATACTAACACCCTTTCAATTCTCTACCTGTTTGAAATAAAAGTGTATGGTTCTTTCTTTATCTCTTTCCTCTCTTTTACTAAAAAATAAATATATAATCATTATAAATCTCTTCTTTATTCCTATTTATTTTAAGAGTATGTCTAAATGACGGGTAAAAGCCGATGCTAAAAGACGTTACGTTGTTAAATCTTCTTTTCTTGTTAAATTTTCTTTTTATTTTTCAATTTTTTTTTTCTAACTAAAATAAAAACATATTATTCTAACATATAATTACTTTTATTACATTTTTCTCTTCTAAATAAGATATAAATATAATACATATAAACAACTTTTTAATCTCATCTAACTTAAACACAAAAATAATTATCAACTTTTATCTTATATAATTAATTTAGATTTAGCTGCTAATCTAATAGAATTTCCTTTTTATATATAAATATTACTTTTATTAAAAGTTTTAAATATAGTTATATCAATATATAAATCCATCTTAACTCACTCTATAATATCAACTTAATTTAAATTATATTTAAGATTTAAAATTTTATTTGATAAACTCTTTATTATTTACATTTCATATATATATATATATATATATATATATATATATATATACTAGCCGAATGACCCGGGCAACGCCCGTGTTTTAACCGACTGTAGATGTTACAACGGTGATCCTTAGGTCGCTGGTTAAAATCCGCCTCGAGGGAGCCGGCGAGCACGTGACCTCCCTGTGCGCGCGCATCCGTGAAAGAGGCCGATGAGGAAAGACGGTCGTGACTATATATATACTAGACGAATGGCCCGGGCAACGCCCGGGTTTTACCCGAGTGCGTATATTTTTTATATTTATTATATAATGACCCGGGCAACGCCCGTGTTTTACCCGATTGAATGTTTTTATTCAAATACTATTTGTTACAATTATAAATTGGAGCCGTGGATGTCACTCTTGTGAAACGTCCCGCTCCAAACTTTACATGTACATTAGGTCAGCTGGTATTACCCCTCATTTTCACCGCTAGAGGCGCGAGCGAATTGACTTTTTGTAAATATACATAATTATAAAGATAGAAGCTTCTATAGAAGATAATGATCATAATGATGATGCGCGCGCATCCGTGACATGAGGAATTGAGGAAAGACGGTCGTGACGATATATATTAATAATAAAATAATAATAATAATATATTTATTATTATTATTATTATTATCATTAGATAATGATAATGATCATAATGCTGATGCGCGCGCATCCGTGACATGAGGAATTGACGGTGGAAAGACGGTCGTGACTATATATGTTGATAATAAAATAATAATAATAAAATAATAATAATTATTATTATTATTATTATTAGATAATGATAATGATCATAATGATGATGCGCGCGCATCCGTGACATGAGGAATTGACGGTGGAAAGACGGTCGTGACTATATATGTTGACTAGACGAATGGCCCGGGCAACGCCCGGGTTTTACCCGAGTGCGTAAATATTTTTAAAATGTTTTAATTAAAATACTATTCGTTACAATTATAAATTGGCGCCGTGGATGTCTCTCTTATGAAACGTCCCGCCCCAAACTGTGTGTGTCTTGAAAATATAAAAATAAAAATGTGAACGGAAAAATATGTCCAGGGTAGCCTAGTGGTCATGGCATCTGCCCGGTAAGCGGAAGGTCGTGGGTTCGATTCCCATCCCTTGACACTTTTTTTATTTTATCCATTCTGACCAAAATCTATCCATGATCTTCACACAGTGAACTTCACACAGACAGAATAAGGCAATTATATAAGTATATAATCCAAATTGTGCCTTATCACACACTATTTTTTTATTTGGCCTTATTACCTTGTGTTTATAATCTATGACGTAATGCCGGCGGCGCGCGCCCGTTGGCTGCCGGCGAGCACGTGACCTCCCCGTGCGCGCGCATCCGTGACAGCGATGAGGAATTGAGGAAAGACGGTCGTGACTATATATATTAATAATAATAATATAATAATAATTATTATTATCATTAGATAATGATAATGATCATAATGATGATGCGCGCGCATTGAGGAAAGACGGTCGTGACTATATATGTTGATAAAAATAATAATAATATAATAATAATTATTATTATTATTATTATCATTAGTTAATGATAATGATCATAATGATGATGCGCGCGCATCCGTGACATGACGGTGGAAAGACGGTCGTGACTATATATGTTGACTAGACGAATGGCCCGGGCAACGCCCGGGTTTTACCCGAGTGCGTATATATTTTTAAAATGTTTTAATTAAAATACTATTCGTTACAATTATAAATTGGCGCCGTGGATGTCTCTCTTGTGAAACGTCCCGCCCCAAACTGTGTGACTTGAAAATATAAAAATAAAAATGTGAACGGAAAAATATGTCCAGGGTAGCCTAGTGGTCATGGCATCTGCCCGGTAAGCGGAAGGTCGTTGGTTCGATTCTCATCCCTTGACACTTTTTTTACTTTATCCATTCTGACCAAAATCTATCCGTGAACTTCACACAGTGAACTTCACACAGAGAGAATAAGGCAATTATATAAGTAGATAATCCAAATTGTGCCTTATCACACACTATTTTTTTTATTTGGCCTTATTACCTTGTGTTTAAAATCTATGACGTAATGCCGGCGGCGCGCGCCCGTTGGCTGCCAGCGAGCACGTGACCTCCCTGTGCGCGCGCATCCGTGACAGAACCGGCCGGCCCATGACGGTCGTGACTATATATATACTCAATTAAGAAAGGATAATCGTTTTTAATCGTTTATATATATACTGGATGGATAATAATAATAATATAATAATAATTATTATTATTATAATTATTATTAGATAATGATAATGATCATAATGATGATGCGCGCGCATCCGTGACAGAACCGGCCGGCCGCCCATGACGGTCGTGACTATATAAGTTGATGGATGGATAATAATAATAATATAATAATAATTGTGCCTTATCACACACTATTTTTTATTTGACCTTATTACCTTGTGTTTATAATCTATGACGTAATGCCGGCGGCGCGCGCCCGTTGGCTGCCAGCGAGCACGTGACCTCCCTGTGCGCGCGCATCCGTGACAGAACCGGCCGGCCCATGACGGTCGTGACTATATATATAATGGATGGATAATAATAATAATATTATAATAATAATTATTATTATTATTATTATTATTATTATTATCATTAGATAATGATAATGATCATAATGATGATGCGCGCGAATCCGTGACAGAACCGGCCGGCCGGCCCATGACGGTCGTGACTATATATGTTGATGGATAATAATAATAATATAATAATAATAATAATTATTATTATTAAAATTATTATTATTATTATTATTATCATTAGATAATGATAATGATCATAATGGTGATGCGCGCGCATCCGTGACAGAACCGGCCGGCCGGCCAGCCGGCCCATGACGGTCGTGACTATATATAGGGATAATAATATAATAATAATAATATATTAATAATAATAATTATTATTATTATTATTATTATCATTAGAATCCCTGGTGCTAAAAAAGACGATGGAAATTATCTCAACAGAAAAGAAGAATGAACCTTACGATAAGTTACAGAGAAATAAAGAAATGGAAGCCATGGATAGATTGTTGGAACGATGTAGGGAGCTGGCATGTGATGACGAGGAAGGTGGAACACCGGACATGGAGCACAGGGATACGACGACCATAGAAGAGATCCAGGAGAACGACCTAGAGCAGATGACAGGAGACCTGACAGACAAGAATGGATCAAGGCCAAGGGACCATCTTATCGAGGAGCCACTAGTAGAGGCCATAGAAAGACTGCTGGAGAGCTGCAGGACATCAGGGGACCATAACGGCAAGGGCCACAGCACTGACCAGGAGTCATGATAGCAAATGTAAATATCTTTGTTTACTTTTACTGTTGTCATTTATTGAAGTTGTAAATAAAAATATGTAAATAGACTGACCATTCGTTACACTTTTTAGAGAAAAACTTGTAACCTTTTGGAAAATAAATTTTATCATTAGATAAAGATAATGATCATAATGATGATGCGCGCGCACCCGTGACAGAACTGGCCGGCCCATGACGGTCGTGACTATATATGTTGATAATAATAATATAATAATAATAATAAATATTATTATTATTATTATTATTATTATTATCATTAGATAATGATAATGATCATAATGATGATGCGCGCGCATCCGTGACAGAACCGGCCGGCCGGCCCATGACGGTCGTGACTATATAAGTTGATGGATGGATAATAATAATAATATAATAATAATTGTGCCTTATCACACACTATTTTTTATTTGGCCTTATTACCTTGTGTTTATAATCTATGACGTAATGCCGGCGGCGCGCGCCAGTTGGCTGCCAGCGAGCACGTGACCTCCCTGTGCGCGCGCATCCGTGACAGAACCTGCCGGCCCATGACGGTCGTGACTATATATATAACTAGACGAATGGCCCGGGCAACGCCCGGGTTTTACCCGAGTGCGTATATATTTTAAAAACGTTTTAATTCAAATACTATTCGTTACAATTATAAATTGGCGCCGTGGATGTCTCTCTTGTGAAACGTCCCGCCCCAAACTGTGTGTGTCTTGAAAATATAAAAATAAAAATGTGAATTTTCATAAAGATTTCATCAGGTCGATTTTTTTTTTTTTTTTGCATTTCACCTACTAAATCGATAGAGATAATTACATTTGCAACATGAAATTAGGTATATTGACTAAATAGAAAACTGCATAGTAATAAGGATCATTTTTAAAGGCACCATATCGTTTTTTTTTTCAATAATATCGAAACAAAAATTAACGATAAATAACGATAATTGCCTTAAAAAGAAATTGCCTTAAAAAAAAGAAACATTCGCGGTGATTTTGTCTTGCATTCGTTTATACAATTATTATATACAAATGACCCGGGCAACGCCCGGGTTTTACCCGATTAAATGCTTTTATTCAAATACTATTCGTTACAATTATAAATTGGCGCCGTGGATGTCATTCTTGTATAATATATAAATGAGTTTTAAAAATTGTAAAAAAAAAAAAATGCATCGGCCGGGAATCGAACCCGGGCCGCCCGCGTGGCAGGCGAGCATTCTACCACTGAACCACCGATGGTTATGAAAATTCCCATCCTTGAGCTTCAGACAAACAAACAGACAGAATAAGGCAAATATATAAGTAGATTTACTCTTCATTGTTGGCTTTTTATCTTACATTTATTCTTCATTGTTGGCTTTTTATATTACATTTACTCTTCATTGTTGGCTTTTTATCTTTCATTCATTCTTCATTGTTGGCTTTTTATATCATATTTACTCTTCATTGTTGGCTTTTTATCTTACATTCATTCTTCATTTTTGGCTTTTTATATTATATTTACTCTTCATTGTTGGCTTTTTATCTTACATTTATTCTTCATTGTTGGCTTTTTATATTACATTTACTCTTTATTGTTGGCTATTTATCTTACATTCATTCTTCATTGTTGGCTTTTTATATCATATTTACTCTTCATTGTTGGCTTTTTATCTTACATTCATTCTTCATTTTTGGCTTTTTATATTATATTTACTCTTCATTGTTGGCTTTTTATCTTACATTTATTCTTCATTGTTGGCTTTTTATATTATATTTACTCTTCATTGTTGGCTTTTTATCTTACATTTATTCTTCATTGTTGGCTTTTTATATTACATTTACTCTTTATTGTTGGCTTTTTATCTTACATTCATTCTTCATTGTTGGCTTTTTATATCATATTTACTCTTCATTGTTGGCTTTTTATCTTACATTCATTCTTCATTGTTGGCTTTTTATATTATACTAATGATGATGCGCGCGCATCCGTGACAGAACCGGCCGGCCCATGACTGTCGTGACTATATATGTTGATATTCCAAATTGTACCTTATCAGTAGATTTGGTCTTATTACCTTCTAATCTATAATCCAAATTATTTGGATAATGATAATGATCATAATGATGATGCGCGCGCATCCGTGACAGAACCGGCCGGCCGTCCGGCCCGCCCGCCCGCCCATGACGGTCGTGACTATATATGTTGATGGATGGATAATAATATTATAAAATAATAATAATAAAAATTAAAATTATACCGCGAATGTTTCTTTTTTTTTTTAAATCGAAATTTATTTTCAAAGAGAAATAGCGACATTTCTAACTTTGAGGATGAGGTATGGAAAGGTGAAACATGAAGAGTAATGGAGAACGGAAAAATAAAAAGTGTCCAGGGGCGGGAATCGAACCCACACCCTTCCGCTTACCGGGCAGGTGCCTTGTCCACTCGGCTACCGGGCCTGTCGGGCTCATGTTGGAAGGTAACATTTAAAATACAATATAACGCGGCTGATGATTGTAAAACGAAAATTAAAATTATACCGCGAATGTTTCTTTTTTTTTTTTTATCGAAATTTATTTTCAAAGAGAAATAGCGACATTTCTAACTTTGAGGATGAGGTATGGAAAGGTGAAACATGAAGAGTAATGGAGAACGGAAAAATAAAAAGTGTCCAGGGGCGGGAATCGAACCCACACCCTTCTGCTTACCGGGCAGGTGCCTTGTCCACTCGGCTACCCTGGACGTATTTTTCCGTTCATAACTTATATTTAAAGTAACATTTAAAATACAATATAACGCGGCTGATGATTGTAAAACGAAAATTAAAATTATACCGCGAATGTTTCTTTTTTTTTTTTTAAATCGAAATTTATTTTCAAAGAGAAATAGCGACATTTCTAACTTTGAGGATGAGGTATGGAAAGGTGAAACATGAAGAGTAATGGAGAACGGAAAAATAAAAAGTGTCCAGGGGCGGGAATCGAACCCACAACCTTCTGCTTACCGGGCAGGTGCCTTGTCCACTCGGCTACCCTGGACGTATTTTTCCGTTCATAACTTATATTTAAAGTAACATTTAAAATACAATATAACGCGGCTGATGATTGTAAAACGAAAATTAAAATTATACCGCGAATGTTTCTTTTTTTTTTAAATCGAATTATTTATTAATTAATTAATATATTCTCCATTACTCTTCATGTTTCACCTTTCCATACCTCATCCTCAAAGTTAGAAATGTCGCTATTTCTCTTTGAAAATAAATTTCGATTTAAAAAAAAAAGAAACATTCGCGGTATAATTTTAATTTTCGTTTTACAATCATCAGCCACGTTATATTGTATTTTAAATGTTACTTTAAATATAAGTTATGAACGGAAAAATACGTCCAGGGTAGCCGAGTGGACAAGGCACCTGCCCGGTAAGCAGAAGGGTGTGGGTTCGATTCCCGCCCCTGGACACTTTTTATTTTTCCGTTCTCCATTACTCTTCATGTTTCACCTTTCCATACCTCATCCTCAAAGTTAGAAATGTCGCTATTTCTCTTTGAAAATAAATTTCGATTTAAAAAAAAAAAAAAAAGAAACATTCGCGGTATAATTTTAATTTTCGTTTTACAATCATCAGCCGCGTTATATTGTATTTTAAATGTTACTTTAAATATAAGTTATGAACGGAAAAATACGTCCAGGGTAGCCGAGTGGACAAGGCACCTGCCCGGTAAGCAGAAGGGTGTGGGTTCGATTCCCGCCCCTGGACACTTTTTATTTTTCCGTTCTCCATTACTCTTCATGTTTCACCTTTCCATACCTCATCCTCAAAGTTAGAAATGTCGCTATTTCTCTTTGAAAATAAATTTCGATTTAAAAAAAAAAAGAAACATTCGCGGTATAATTTTAATTTTCGTTTTACAATCATCAGCCGCGTTATATTGTATTTTAAATGTTACTTTAAATATAAGTTATGAACGGAAAAATACGTCCAGGGTAGCCGAGTGGACAAGGCACCTGCCCGGTAAGCAGAAGGGTGTGGGTTCGATTCCCGCCCCTGGACACTTTTTATTTTTCCGTTCTCCATTACTCTTCATGTTTCACCTTTCCATACCTCATCCTCAAAGTTAGAAATGTAGCTATTTCTCTTTGAAAATAAATTTCGATTTAAAAAAAAAAAGAAACATTCGCGTTATAATTTTAATTTTCGTTTTACAATCATCAGCCGCGTTATATTGTATTTTAAATGTTACTTTAAATATAAGTTATGAACGGAAAAATACGTCCAGGGTAGCCGAGTGGACAAGGCACCTGCCCGGTAAGCAGAAGGGTGTGGGTTCGATTCCCGCCCCTGGACACTTTTTATTTTTCCGTTCTCCATTACTCTTCATGTTTCACCTTTCCATACCTCATCCTCAAAGTTAGAAATGTCGCTATTTCTCTTTGAAAATAAATTTCGATTTAAAAAAAAAAAAAGAAACATTCGCGGTATAATTTTAATTTTCGTTTTACAATCATCAGCCGCGTTATATTGTATTTTAAATGTTACTTTAAATATAAGTTATGAACGGAAAAATACGTCCAGGGTAGCCGAGTGAACAAGGCACCTGCCCGGTAAGCAGAAGGGTGTGGGTTCGATTCCCGCCCCTGGACACTTTTTATTTTTCCGTTCTCCATTACTCTTCATGTTTCACCTTTCCATACCTCATCCTCAAAGTTAGAAATGTCGCTATTTCTCTTTGAAAATAAATTTCGATTTAAAAAAAAAAAGAAACATTCGCGGTATAATTTTAATTTTCGTTTTACAATCATCAGCCGCGTTATATTGTATTTTAAATGTTACTTTAAATATAAGTTATGAACGGAAAAATACGTCCAGGGTAGCCGAGTGGACAAGGCACCTGCCCGGTAAGCAGAAGGGTGTGGGTTCGATTCCCGCCCCTGGACACTTTTTATTTTTCCGTTCTCCATTACTCTTCATGTTTCACCTTTCCATACCTCATCCTCAAAGTTAGAAATGTCGCTATTTCTCTTTGAAAATAAATTTCGATTTAAAAAAAAAAAAAGAAACATTCGCGGTATAATTTTAATTTTCGTTTTACAATCATCAGCCGCGTTATATTGTATTTTAAATAATAATAATAATTATTATTATTATTATTATTATCATTAGATAATGATAATGATCATATTGATGATGCGCGCGCATCCGTGACAGAACCGACCGGCCGGCCCATGACGGTCGAGACTATATATCGTCCCTACAACTGCAAACTATCGAATGTGAAAAATTCAATTTTGAAGGAGAGAGAAATGAAGAGACCATGTGGCCTACCCTCAGTAGAGGAAGGCATTGAAGGAGGGTAGGCCACATGGTCTCTTCATTTCTCTCTCCTTCAAAATTGAATTTTTCACATTCGATAGTTTGCAGTTGTAGGGACGATATGTTGATAGGGATGAATAATAATAATAATATAATAATAATAATAATTATTATTATTATTATTATTATTATTATCACTAGATAATGATAATGATCATAATGATGATGCGCGCGCATCCGTGACAGAACCGGCCGGCCCATGACGGTCGTGACTATATATAGGGATGCCTCTTCCCTGACGGAGATCCTGTCTCTAGCCTCTCCAGCCTGGTGCTTTGTATATATTCCGCTTTACGCGGCCATTGGGGCTCAAAAATCATCCATTTTGGTTAGCAGCCCCGCAAATAAAGATATTTCCATTTCCACAATAAAAGTATATTCAATCTCTCTATCACTTTTAAACCTATATAATATTATTTGAATGATATAATAATAGTAGTTTCAATTTTTTTCAAATCCCTCTTTATTGATGTTACCCGAATTTCTGTAGTATAAAAGCTTTTTTTAAAACATGATTGACAACGTTTAAGAATACATTGAATAATCAAAATACAAAATATCAGAATAATCTATAATCCAAATTGTACCTTATCATTAGATTTGGTCTTATTACTTTGTGTTTATAATCTACTATAATCTCATATAATCTATGACGTAATGCCGGCGGCGCGCGCCCGTTGGCTGCCGGCTAAGCACGTGACCTCCCTGTGCGCGCGCATCCGTGACAGAACCGTGACTATATATGTTGATAATAATAATAATATAATAATAATAATTATTATTATTATTATTATTATTAGATAATGATAATGATCATAATGATGATGCGCGCGCATCCGTGACAGAACCAGCCGGCCCATGACGGTCGTGACTATATATGTTGACTAGACGAATGGCCCGGGCAACGCCCGGGTTTTACCCGAGTGCGTATATATTTTAAAAATGTTTTAATTAAAATACTATTCGTAACAATTATAAATTGGCGCCGTGGATGTCTCTTTTGTGAAACGTCCCGCCCCAAACTGTGTGTGTCTTGAAAATATAAAAATAAAAATGTGAACGGAAAAATATGTCCAGGGTAGCCTAGTGGTCATGGCATCTGCCCGGTAAGCGGAAGGTCGTGGGTTCGATTCCCATCCCTTGACACTTTTTTTATTTTATCCATTCTGACCAAAATCTATCCGTGAACTTCACACAGTGAACTTCACACAGAGAGAATAAGGCAATTATATAAGTAGATAATCCAAATTGTGCCTTATCACACACTATTTTTTATTTGGCCTTATTACCTTGTGTTTATAATCTATGACGTAATGCCGGCGGCGCGCGCCCGTTGGCTGCCGGCGAGCACGTGACCTCCCTATGCGCGCGCATCCGTGACAGAACCGGCCCATGACGGTCGTGACTATATATATGGATAATAATAATAATATAATAATAATTATTATTATTATTATTATTATTATCATTAGATAATGATAATGATCATAATGATGATGCGCGCGAATCCGTGACAGAACCGGCCGGCCGGCCCATGACGGTCGTGACTATATATGTGGATGGATAATAATAATAATATAATAATAATAATAATTATTATTATTATTATTATTATTATCATTAGATAATGATAATGATCATAATGGTGATGCGCGCGCATCCGTGACAGAACCGGCCGGACGGCCAGCCGGCCCATGACGGTCGTGACTATATATAGGGATAATAATATAATAATAATAATAATAATATAATAATAATTATTATTATTATTATTATTATTATTATCATTAGAATGTAGTCAAATAATATAATAAAAATAAAATAATAATAATTATTATTATTATTATTATCATTAGATAATGATAATGATCATAATGATGATGCGCGCGCATCCGTGACATGAGGAATTGAGGAATTGATTGAGGAGGAAAGACGGTCGTGACTATATATGTTGATACATTTTGTGTAGAAATAGGATTAGTTGACTTTATAAGGTAAACTTATTCATAGAGTTTGTATCCCTCGATAGCTCAGTTGGCAGAGCGGCGCTGGTTAGGTCGCTGGTTCAAATCCGGCTTGAGGGAGTTTTTTTTTTTTATTGGCTGCCGGCGAGCACGTGACCTTCCTGTGCGCGCGCATCCGTGACAGAGGCGGCCGGCCGATGAGGAAAGACGGTCGTGACTATATATATTTATATATGTACCGCCCGTATTTTTACATATATCACGTCATCTATGTATTTAAATGACGAGTCATTTTACATTCATTCGAGAGGTCGCTCTTTGACGTTGATATATTTTTTTCATTAAGATTTCCATTTAACACAGAAGGAAGCTCTTCTTCCGCAAAACTACTGAATAACTCTGACTAACTACTGAAATTTAAAATGTAGGTAGCTGGTTATATAGATTGAAATGTTCCGCTATTCAAAGCCTATATAACCTAAACACAAGGTAATAAGACCAAATCCAAATTAAAAAAATAGTGTGTGACGTTTCGGTAACAGCGTTGTTACCATCTTCAGACAAAAGTACTGAAACCGGTTGTCTGAAAATGGTAACAACGCTGTTACCGAAACCTCACACACTATTTTTTTTATTTGGATTTGGTCTTATTACCTTGTGTTTATAATCTATAATCCAAATTGTGCCTTATCAAACCTATATAACCTAGTATGATAAACTAATTTGCATATTCTTGGTGTTATAATATGATGATAACGAAGATTTATTAATGATTTCCTATCATTAATCAAATCAAAATCAAATCCCATCCAATTGTTGCACCAAGTTGCAGCTTTGCAGGGTCGTCGACCTTGTTGCACAACACTAAGATGTCTCCCGAGACCTGATTGCTGGTCCATTCCAGTGTTGCATTCTGCTAAGCTTCATTCTTAATTCTTCTTTATTCGCGTCCATAGAAAAGTCCTGAATGAGGCGGATTTAAATATTTTCCCAACTCGTGAAACTAGCTTTGTGCAAATTTAACCAGGTTTTAGCATTCCCGTCATGTTCATGGCGGCATAACGGGCAATTATGTAGTCTGCCCAATGGTACAGGAAACCAATCTCTTCGAGGGATTCTATCCATGGGCGAGGGTCGTCTGTCCCGTCATATTTCGGAATTTCTATATTGGGGTTCAAAGCAACTGGTTCGAAACCAGTTGTCTGAAGATGGTAACAACGCTGTTACCGAAACGTCACACACTATTTTTTTCATTTGGATTTGGTCTTATTACCTTGTGTTTATAATCTATAATCCAAATTGTGCCTTATCAAACCTATATAACCTAGTATGATAAACTAATTTGCATATTCTTGGTGTTATAATATGATGATAACGAAGATTTATTAATGATTTCCTATCATCACTATTGCTACTACTACTACTACTACTACGCTTATCATAATAATAATAATAATATAAATTTAATAATACCACACACGCGCACACACACACAAAGCTTTATTAAGACCACCGGTCTTATACAGATTCACCACAGGAAGAAAGGAATCATAGATGGAGCTCCTATACTCCAGGCAGCGCAGCATAAATTTAATAATAAAGCTTTGCTCTATAAACAATTATCGTTTGGCAAATATTCACTCATGCAGAATCCGAATGAAGCCGGGTCATTCAACTAGCGTAAAATATATATTTTTAAATGTACTAAAACTTGTAGAAATATGTAAATAACCTTTATCTCGAGCGTTATTAAATATATTCGCGCCCAAAAGGAAGAAATAAATTTTTCCCGCCAAAATTCAAAACTATCGTCTGTTTAAAAAAAAAAATTCAACAGTTTTCCCTCCCTCAACTTTATATTGAAAAAGTTATATTTTAAAACCTCCCCTCTCCCTGCTCTACGCCATATTGGATTGAAGGAAGCCGCTGACAAATCGGCGTCGCGTAATCTTTTAATATCAGACGATCTAATTGCTGGCAGAGTCGCGCAGACGATAACCTCAAAATATTCGGCTGTGTGAAATTATTTTAAAATGAAAAGTTTTTATTTTTCATTTTATTTGCTCTTGTGTTTTAGCTGTAAAATTTAGCGTATGTGTAGCTTGTAGACCGTTTAAGGATTTTTTTTAAATAAAAATTGTGATATATATATATATATGGCACGAGTACTGTAAAATTTTGCGGCAGCTATTCAGTCGCCAGCGTTGCTAATCGTTAAAAAATCACCATTGGATTTCATCATGCAATCTGCAAAAAACTTGGGATTCTATCAGCCCGAAGATCCATGTGTTTGCAAACTCTGTTGGAAGCCAGCGGAAAATGGAAACTATGCAACTTTATGTAAATATGTAAATATCAATTCCATTCCTAACTTTGAGTTATTTCGATTAATTTTGCTGCCTTTGTAAGGATTTTTCACACGAAAATGAACATTAATTTTTATTGATTGATTAAACTCAATATTCTCCCTTACCCACAAAAAAAATGGATATATATATATGTCATAAAAAAAACGTATATTCTAGATACGTTACCTTTCATGCAGTCGTGGATAAAAAAAGAAGAACCTTTTATGTTTTTCTCAAATTATATTTATTTTTCATTATTTCTCAAAACAAACAGTTTTACATATAAAGACAATCAACAATGTATATTTTTAAAAAATAGCAAATTAGGTTATATTCTTTTTGTTTGGCATTCTTTTACATTTTAAAAATTAACTCTGTGTTTAGTTCTTATTTTTAATTTGATTATTTAAATTATAATTTCAGTTATATTAGGAAAACAATTTTAATAAATATTATGTAATTATTTTGTTCTAGAATTTTAATTATATTATGAATAATAAAAATCATATTTTTATTATGTCATATATGTTATATGGTGTCTAGGTTTGAGATTCATTTTGACGGGAGAGGCGACCTTTCAAAGATCAATTTTCTCCCGGTAAAATCTCCATCTATATTTTGGCCATAGATTTGGCCCCCAGCCACTTTACCAGCTAAACACCTCTTTGGAAGATTGTGAAGATTCCATTTGATCCCGTGTGGATCTCATGGAATAAAGTCCGTCCTAGGCTGACGAGGGCCTGAAACCATGTTATCCAGGAGAACGAACGCTTCTCAGTTTGCCAAAACTGGTGTTGTGGCTTTTGTCACCGACCCAAGGACGCTAGTACCTCAGGAATTATGCAAATTGGTGTAATAACGGGTTAATTTGCATATTTCGGGTTCAAAAATAATAATGATTCAAAATATTAATGCGTCCCTACCTTCAACGACCAATATACTTTGTCAAGACAGTATCGGTTGGCCAAATATTCCCATAGACAAAATCCGTGTTATGTCTTTACATGGTAAGAAACAAACTATATTCAGGGCACGTGGAGAATCTTAATTACATATTCGCTGCAGGTCACCAGTCAATACAGATAAATTGAAAAAAAAAAACGAATAATTAAATTTTAATTAATTTCCATCAAAACTATCTTCTAAAAAAATGTTATTTATGTTTTTAAAAAATGAAAATCTAGTAATTGTGTCTTCTCTTTTTTCCGCCAAAAAAAAAAAACGTCGTCTGATATAAGGAGGCAGACGAGTGTTTGACTTTGTCAGACGAACTAATTGCTTGTCAGACGATTATCCGGTGTCAAATTGAAATGAAAGCAAATATTGCTTCACAAATATTTTCTTTTTTTTTTAGCTCTTACTTTTTTATTATTGTACTTAACTGCAGCAATCTATTAACAAAGAATTAAATGAAACATCAATTCCATCAACTTCGATTTCTTCTCTGCTCCTAAAGATAACGAAACAAGATGGCTGCCAAATATTACCACCCTCTTAAACTTTTTAGAATTAAACAAAAATGTTTTTCAAACTTTGTTATTAACCGATTCGTTGATTCACATCATCGCCATACATACACTATTTGAATATATGCAAATATGGCGATGTACAATAAGATTGCAGACGAGAATAATATAGAGTAACAAGTCGAAATAACTATGCAAATATAGTGGAAAACCGCTTGGGGGGGTTTGCCACTGATGAGCCCGGCCCTCCCACTATTTCATCATTGCAGTAAAGAGGACAGTATAAAGTTGCTATATTTGAAAAAAGAAACATTCTTGTTAAAATAGTTCGCACTTATAAAAAAAAAACAAAAAAGATGGCGCGCTAATGTATCAGATTCAACTATACATAGAAAGGCTACCTCTCCCTTCAAAATAGATGCAAATAAAAGTGTGCGCCGTCTATTGACCGTCTCTACACAATCTAGCAAGACTGGGGTCGGTGACAAGGCCACAACACCAGCATTGGCGAAATCAGAACGCCCGCCTGGAGATTGATTTCGGGCTAATGGTCTTCTTCAGACCAGAACAGGGCTTTGATTTCTTACGGGGGAATTCGTGGAGAATTTGGAATATAGCAAAGAGAGGTGTTGTAACTGTTTGAAGTTTATATGTTAATTTTGTAATTATTCTTATTTTTTAATTCATAGAAGCATTTTTCTGGCAGACATATTCTATTTTTATCATCATCATTTCTGTAATATTATTGGTTTTTTTTCTCAGTTATCAAATCATTTTGTAATTGCAGTTTCTTTTTTGTTTCGTTGTGTTCGTTTTTAACCATTAAAATATATATAGAACTAAGGTGTAATATTCAATTAAAGCATATGGAACCAACATCGATTCATTTTAAAACAAAGCAAAATCATAAGCTTATATAACTTTCACTTTTTCATACAGTTACTGAGAGAGAGAGAGATTGAGATTGAAACTGATTTATTACAAAGTCCATATAAGATTATATAAGGTTAAATACAGAATAAATATAAATAAGATTATATATAATGATAAATAATAGATATAAATAGATATAAATAATTGATAAATATACATATACAGGGTCCATTATGAAAGAAATGAGCATTTACTGGCAAAATACTTTATTGATCGTAATTTGTGCAAATGTTCAATATTCTTCAAAATACATTCCTCCTGCATCAATACACTTGCGGAGACCCGTTTGCCACGCCTGAAAGGCACCCTGAAACTCCTCGACAGGAATGCTTCTCAGGAACGTTGTAACATGGTATTGGATGTTTTCCACGGTTTCCCAATGTTTTCCTTTCATCTCTCTCTTGAGTGGCGGAAACAAAAAGAAGTCACATGGAGCTAAGTCGGGACTGTAAGGGGGGGTGAGGGATCACCGGGGTGTTGCTCCGGGCCAGGAAGTTGGTAATGATGAAGGCTGTGTGGCTGGTGGCATTGTCATGGTGGAGCTTGACCGTGTCTTTAATGTCAGTCCTCACGCGTGCGATCCGGCGTTTCAATCTCCTGAGCACCTCCAGGTAAAAGGCTGAGTTTACAGTTTGTCCCTGCGGTACAAACTCACAATGGACTATTCCTCGGATGTCAAAGAAGACAATGATCATCGTTTTGATGCGCGACTTTCTCATTCGCGCTTTCTTGGGGCGTGGGGATGATTTTGTGTGACATGCACAGATCTGCCTTTTCGACTCTGGGTCGTATTCAAACATCCAGGATTCGTCTCCGGTTACTACAGAGTTCAGAAAGTCAGGTTCATTTTGAATCAAATCCAACAATTCTTGACAGCGCAAAACTCTTAGTTCTTTCTGGTCTTGCGTCAACACTTTCGGCACAAGCTTCGCACAGACCTTACGCATTTGCTGATCCTCGGTCACTATCCCATGTACCACAAATGTGGACATGTGTAATGTGTCAGCAATTTTCTGGATGCTTAATCGACGGTCGGTACGTAAAACTTCGAGCATACGATCCACGTTCTCGTCAGTTCTGGCCGTTGTTGGGCGTCCTGAACGGGGTTCGCCGGCGACCTCCTCCCGGCCCTCCTTGAACGCCTTGTGCCACTTCCCAGACTGTGATCTTGAAATGCAATCGTCCTTGAAGGCTTTTTGCAGCATCTGGAATGTTTCGGTTGCATTTTTTCCAAGCCTCACGCAAAACTTTATGGCGTATCATTGTTCAAGCGAACGCTCCATCGCGCTGTGTTACAAAAGTTGAAAACACACTTCAAGCGGAGGCATGTATCTCCCCTCACACTGCTCGAACTCAACTGACGACCGGATGGATTGAAAGGGCATATCCCTCCACCACATTTCTTACGGTTTTACCCGTGCTGCCATCTATCGTCGCGTCACAATGACATTATGCCCATTACTTTCATAATGGACCCTGTATATAAAATACTAGCCGAATGACCCGTGCAACGCCCGGGTTTTACCCGATTAAATGTTTTTATTCAAATACTATTCGTTACAATTATAAATTGGCACCGTGGATGTCACTTTTGTGAAACGTCCCGCTCCAAACTTTGTGTGTTTTTAAAATATAAAAATAAATATGTAAATTTTCTCAACGATATTTGAAAATTATATTAATTTGATTTTCAAATACTATTCGTTACAATTATAAATTGGCGCCGTGGATGTCACTCTTGTGAAACGTCCCGCTCCAAACTTTGTGTCTGAGAAGCGATATTTTTATAGAAAGATGATCTGGCTTTTGTTTTCTGCTCGAATGAATGTTTTTCTGTTAGAATTTTGTTCCTGCGTACAAAATAATGAACTGGTTTCACCCGTGGTCTCTGCTTTTAGGATTTTTTCCCGATAGAATGTTGTATCTGATAATCAAACATGATACAGCAATATCGTCATCATCATTTTCTGACTAAAAATATATAGTTTTAATAATTGATTTATATATTTTTTTAAAATAGCCTATCGTCTTCCCCGTATTTTTTTACCTATGTATGGAAATTTTGGTTTGAATTAGTGAACTACTGCGAATTTGTATACCGGACATACAAACAAACATACATTTTTATATATATAGAAGAAGAAGATATATACAAGGTCTTCATTGGTGGCGCCCACAGCGGGAAAGACTCCGCCACCGATGGACTACGAGAGTTCACAGAGTGGGCAGGTAGATGTGTTGGCTGGTGTTACCCTCCTCAAGACCAAGATGGTACTTGTAGATGGTAGCCTTCGCCACACTTGTTAGCTTCACTGCCTCGGGATGGAGGACGACGCCGAAGAAAGAGAGAGAGATTGAAACTTCTTTATTACGTTGTTCAAATGAGATTATACATATTAGGTGTTGGTGGTGTCTTGTCCATGGAGCAGATCGGTCCATGCACCCTGATCATCATACCGGCCAACTGAGTTGCCATGTCCGTATAGATATTATATAGGTTAAATATTTTACAAAAATGTATTTTGTCCATAATATAAATATAAATATCATTTTTTTTATCCCCATTGAATATAACAAAATATTTTTAAAACTTAATTCTGTTGACGTTATGTGGCGCTGAGTTTTGTTGTTGACACACATTAATATGTTATAATACCTTGATAAAGGTTGGCGTTCAGCCAACTGAAATATTGGTAAAATAAATGTTTTTTTTATCTAATATATGCCTTTTTAATTAAATATTAAATATATATATAATATGAATAAATAAGAAAATATAAGGATAAATAGATAAATTCGAGAGATTGGTTTTTATTTATCAATGTGCATTTTTTTTTTTTTTTGCATAAGAAAACTTAGAAGAAGCTTTAAGAAGTCACAGTGTAATCTTTACTATCACTTACTCCATGATTATCATGGCGTACTTGGGATAAGTACCACCACTACACTTGTAGATATCCTACTATGGAGATTTCATTTTTTAAAAGTTTAATGTAAATTTTTAAAAAACATTCCTGTTGTGTTGTGCCCGTTGTTTGGTCAATAATCCACTCTGAGTCGTCGGAGCTTCCTTGGTACCGGTTTTATTTATCACCAGTGCCGGAACATAAGGAGAATACCACACACAGCTAACGCGGAGTTAGTCCTCCGCTCGCAGCCGACACCAAAACAAACTGCCGGGATCCAGTCTCGGCCGGTTCCCGCCGCCACACTGGCGCCGCTAGGCGCGTGAGGATTCTTGCCTGAACCCTCAACATCTCCCCCAAAAAGTTTAGAGGAGGTTAGCGCTGGACACGCTTGTATCTTCTCCCATACCGCGACACTTTCCCGGTCGAGGGAGACAGCTGCTTCATCTCTGGAGCGATTGCTGGCAGCTGTTGTAGCTCCTCTGCAGGCAGTTCATTTCCCGGAGTTTCCTCCGTTTCAGCGGGAGTTGACTGTCAGGAGATGTCTCACTGGGGTCGACCTGTTGTTGGGAAGAAGCCAGAAGAAGAGAGTTCCGCCTGTAGGTCCCTACAGGAGTTTCCACGATGTATGAGCGGGGCGCTGAAGCCTTCTCGATGACACTTCCCCACGCTCGTAGATCCTTCACCCAAACTTTCTCTCCTGCAATTAGTTCCGCCTTTTTCGTGGCCGCATGGCGTCTGTCAAAAGCCGTTTTCTGCGCCATCTTCCGCCGCTCCTCTTCCCCCCTGAGTTTGGATTGATCCACTGTTTTAGGGGTTAGTGATGATGAAGTGCAGGGAACCATAGTGCGAATTTTCCGTCCAAATAGAAGTTCCGCAGGGGAGAGTCCGTTTGCCAGGGGTGTTGCCCGATACTCCATGAGTGCTAGGACCGGATCTTTATTCTTTTTCATCAGGTTTTTCACAATTGTTACAGCAGCCTCTGCTTGGCCATTTGATTGTGGATGCTTTGGACTGGAAGTGATGTGTCGAAACCCAACTTCAGAGGCAAACTTCGTAGAAGCTGAAGTTGTTGATGGGCGAAATTGTGGTCCGTTATCACTGATTACAATGTCAGGGATGCCATGACGAGCAAAGATGGCTTTGCAGTGATCTACCACAGCTTCCGAGGAAAGTTTAGTAAGTCGTACGACCTCGATAAATCGAGAAAAGTAGTCTACGACGACTAAATACTCACTTCCTTCGTAATGGAAGAGATCCATCCCGACTCTTTGCCACGGTCGTTCCGGAAAGTCGTTGGGGATGAGTGGTTCGTGCTTTAGAGGTTGATTATTGTTGTGGGTCGGTGATGCAAAAAGAACAGCCAAAAGAAATGATTTATGAATATAGGATTGTTATTTAATATAAGGATATATGAGGATATATATGATGACACAGCAGTAAAAACAAAGGCAGGCTTAAGACTATATACAAGATGACGCACGGCAGAAGGGGAGGGCGTTCCCATTGGTCAGTCATTTCCATGCAGCGCCGCCAAGCGGTGCCCGTGTCCACGCTTCTCTCATCATTCCCCCACTGAAGCGCTGGACAGGAGAACAGTTCATTAAGTCACAGGCGTTCTTGTGAGCCACTTTGCTCAGGGTCTTGGTGAAGACGTCGGCCAGGTTCTCCTTTGTAGGGATGTAGACAATCTTGATCTCTCCGCTAATTATTCTTTCTCTGACGTGATGGTATCTTATGTCAACGTGTTTGGATCTGTTGTTCTCCACATTATTTTTAGAAATTCTATAGCGGATCTATTATCGCAATGAATTATCAAGGGAAAGGCAAAATTCGTTAAGAACTTTAATTCTTTCAAGATGGTAGCGATCCAAACTGCTTCCTTAGTGGTCTGGGATAGCGCTAAATATTCTGCCTCCATTGTGGAAAGTGAGACACACTTCTGTTTGCAAGTCTTCCATATGACTAAGGAATGTCCTATAGTGATAGCGGTCCCACTATTGGACCGTCTGTCATCGATGTCGCTAGCCCAATCTGCATCACTGTATGCACAAACATCATTGGAATCAGTCCGGCGATAAACGAGAGATAGATTTATGCTCCCGTGTAAATATCTTAAGACGTGTTTGGCAGCTTGCCAATGTCGACGTCCAGGGTTGCTAGAGAATTGAGCTAATCTCGTAACGGAAAACATTAAGTCTGGCTTAGTACAATTCGCAAGATAAAGTCGCCATTCTAAGTCGCCATATAGATAAGCGTTATCTACGTCGAGATGTCTATTGTACCATTTCATGTTCAAACTTAACGTTATCAAAACTCTGATTACAGCTAAGTTAATAACAGGTGCATAAGTTTCCTGAAAATCGATTCCTTGTTTCTGTGAGAAACCTCTAGCTACTAAACGTGCTTTGAAACGCTCTACATTTCCGCTCTCATTTGTCTTCACTTTATACACCCATCTGCTGCTAATCGGTTTCTTTCCCGGCGGTAATGTTGATAACTCCCAAGTGCCTCGTTCCTGAAGCACTCTAAGCTCATCTTCGGTTGCTTTTCTCCAATACATGGCTTCGGGAGATTGGACTGCCTCTTCAAAACTTTGCGGCTCGGTAACATCTAAAAAATTTAACTCTACTCTTGGTTTACCTTTTCTCCCATATGGATTTCGAACAATGTTTTTGGAGGTGGAGGGTTGTGGTAGAGTGTCCTCTACCCCCACTGAATCCAAATTACTCGGTAATTCATTCTTTAGGTCGTTATCATGATTAGTCTCAGGTTCTAGCCAAACGTGGTTGTACCTTTCCGGTTCTGTCTCTTCGACTATTTTGGTCCACTCAAGTCCAATTTTAGACTCATCGAATCTAACATGTTTTGTTTCAATCACCTTTTGTGATTCTGGGCACCAGAGACGGTATCCACGTGTTTGAGTAGAGTATCCTACCAGAATACATCTACATGCCCGATGGTCTAATTTTCGCCTTCTTTCTCTTGGTATATGACTATATGCCAAGCATCCAAATGCTTTTAGGTGTCTTACACTAGGATTTCTTTCTAACCAAAGTCCATCAGGTACTTTGTCTTTTAGAACACTATTATAACATTTGTTTTTAATGTAAGCAGCTGTGTTTACCGCCTCTGCCCAAAATCTTTGGGGGAGATCAGCGCTATGTAAACAAGCGCGGGCCATATCTAAAAGTGTTCGATTTACACGTTCTGCCACACCGTTCATTTGCGGAGAATACACGTTTGTGCGTTCATGCTTTATCCCTAGTTTTTGTAATTTGTCTTGAAAATCTCTATTGCAAAACTCAAGTCCATTATCCGATCGTAACACTTTAATTTTATTACCAGTTTGTCTCTCTACAGTGGCTCTATAGATATCGAAATGTTTTAATACCTCATCTTTGTTTTTCAGAAGATACACAGTAATCCTTCTTGAGAAATCATCAACAAAAGATAGAAAGTATCTATTGCCTCCGGTTGATTTTACCGGCATTGGACCGCAAATATCTGTGTGGATAAGCTCCAAGGTCTGTTTAGATCTAATATTGCCTAGGTTTTTATGTGACGCTTTAGTGGATTTGGCGATACAACAATCGTCGCATAGGCCTTTGTCTCTAGAGGAAATTTCTAAGCCTATTACGAGCTCCTCCCGCGCCATCTTTTCAATGGCGTTACTGTCAATATGGCATAACCTTTGATGCCACGTTCTCAAGGAATTGTTCTGAAAATGGTCCCTTCCACTATTAAATGCTGTTTTACTGGAGTTTAAGGTCTTACCTTTCACAATGTAGAGGCCATTTACATTTGTCGCTTCCGCTATAATCCTGTTTTCTGGGTTGAAAACGCGAGCTACCATATTACGGAAAGTCACACGGTTGCCGTTTTCTTCTATCTTGGAGACTGACAGCAGATTCCTTCGCACATTTGGGACGTACAGCACATTGTTTAGCTTGATTTCGATGCTTTCATTATGGATAGACGTCTGGAGAAATATGTGTCCATATCCTTTGGCCTCAGTTGTCCCACTCGCAGTCATAATAGGATCAGAAGACACCTCCCGAAGGTCAACGAACCAGTCCTTGTTTCTGCATACATGGTTGGTTGCTCCGCTATCCAGCAGCCACGAATCCTCGTCGCTCGTTAGGTTGAGTGCAGCCAGGAAGTTATATGATTTGTTTACCTTCCTCTGATAATGCTGATTATCGCGGTTTCTAGTTGTTTGCTTCATTCCTCGGCAGTTGGCGGCGATGTGGCCGATCTTCCCGCATCGGTAGCATTTTCTTCGACTGTCGGTACTGTTGTTATTTTGAAGCTTGTTCACCTGTAGCACCTCCTTGGATGAATCTTCCTTTCTGGTTGTTCTCCTCTCGTGTTCCGTTAGCAGGACCTGCCTCACCTTGGATGACGTGAACTCATCATCCGTCATGTTGCTAAAGTTCATTATAATCCCATCATAGGAGTCTGGTAGTCCAGCTAGCATAGAGTATGCCAGATCTTCATCCTTTACTTCACATCCCGCTTCTCTGAGATGATCACTGCAGGTCTTGAATCTTGATAAGTAACTTATCATATTTTCTTCTTCGATGAACTTGATGTTCACGAATTGTTTCTTGAGTTGAAGAATTTGCGCCCTTGATTTCGGTTCAAATATTTGTTCCAGGGTCGTCCAGGCTTCACTTGCAGTCTTACAGTCGATAACGTGTATTTGTTGCTCTGTAGAAATTGATAGAGCAATCGTTGCCAGTGCCTTTTCTTGTTTAATTTTTGTCTTTTCATATTTTCTTTGATCCTCATCAGCGTCGATCGCTTCTTCGTTAATTACACATTCCCATAATCCTCTTTCGATCAGGAGCATCTTCATGTTAAATTTCCATGATCGATAATTGCTGCCGGTGAGCTTCTCGACGTTCAGGGCAAGCGCTTGGGAAGACGACGCCATCTTGGTTTCACTTACTTTTCGTTCTTTTTAATGCAGACAACCACGCTCTGCTACCATGTTGTGGGTCGGTGATGCAAAAAGAACAGCCAAAAGAAATGATTTATGAATATAGGATTATTATTTAATATAATAATTAATATAATTAATATAATAAATATTATTTAATATAATTAATAAATTATATAATATATAGGATTATTATTTAATGAGGATATATATGATGACACAGCAGTAAAAACAAAGGCAGGCTTAAGACTATATACAAGATGACGCACGGCAGAAGGGGAGGGCGTTCCCATTGGTCAGTCATTTCCATGCAGCGCCGCCAAGCGGTGCCCGTGTCTACGCTTCTCTCATCAATTATCGATGCATTTCTCACAGGTTTTTACCATATCCTGGATTTCTTGACCTATTTCTGGCCACCAAACATGATCCTTTGCTCTTGCTCGACATTTTGTTATTCCTTGATGACCTGCGTGGATGCGGTTCAAAACATCTTTTCGCATGTTAGAGGGGATGATCACTCGCAGTCCTCTCATTAGTAAGCCGTTCTCTTCCCCTATCTCGTCGCGAACATCGTAGAACGAGCGTTCTAAGGGAGAGAGCTGACATTTGGCGGGCCAACCGTTTTTGGAATAATATGCCACATTTGAAGGGTAGGCTCCAGCTTCTGGTTGAGGGCTATTTTGGCAAGTCGGTCGTCTGTCGTGGATTGATGCAGGACGATGCTTCGGGAAGTTGACCTGGAAGTGGTTGTCTTGAAAGGGCATCAGCGGTGATTAGGTCCTTCCCCGGTGTATGAAAGATATGAAACGAGAACTGAAGCATCCTCATACGGTACCGTTGAAGCCTTGGTGTTAGATCATTCAGATCTTTAGTGGTGAAGATGGGGACTAAAGGTTTGTGATCTGTTTCGATGAGGAAGGTTTTTCCAACCACAAAGTCCTTGAAGCGCTCACACGCCCATGTGATTGCAAGGGCTTCCTTCTCTATTTGAGCGTATCTCTGTTCCGTCTTCGTCAGCGTCCGTGATGCAAAGGCCACTGGGCGCCACTCGTTGGCTTCATGCTCTTGCTTGAGGACAGCTCCCAGGCCATACGATGATGCATCAGCTGAGACCATGGTCTTCTTAGAGATGTCAAAGCTTGCCAGAACTCTGTCACTGGCCAGAACGTCTTTGACTTTCTCGAACGCTTTTTTCTGTGGTGAGCCCCAGATGAAACTAACATCTTTCTTTCTTAGGTCGTTTAGTGGCTTTGTGATTTCCGCTAAGTTTGGAACAAAGCGGCCTAAGAAATTGACCATGCCCATAAAACGTTGCACCCCGTGCACGTCAGTTGGCGGTTTCATCTCGGCGATGGCTTTGACTTTCTTTTCGTCCGCCTTGATATCGTGTTCGTCGATGTAATGTCCCAGGAATGTGACGTTGCTTACACCGAACTGGCACTTTTCTTTGTTGAGCGTAATTCCTGAGTTCTTTAGGCGTCTCAAAACTTCACGTAGTGTCTCGTCATGCTCTTCCTTTCTCTTTGCGAAAATGAGGATATCATCCATGTGACAGATTACCCCATTGACTCCGCGTAGGATAGCAGACATGCGTTTCTGGAAGTGTTCTGGAGCGCTAGAGATCCCAAAGGGAAGCCTTTTGAATTTATATCTGCCAAAGGGCGTAATGAAAGTCGTCAGCGTTTGGCTTTCTTCGGAGAGTTTAATCTGCCAAAATCCACTGTTAGCATCCAGCCTGGAAAAGATTTTGGCCCCGTTGAGTTGAGCTAGTTCATGTTCAAGGACAGGAAGCGGGTGAAGCTCACGTTCCACACTCAGGTTAAGCTGGGACAAGTCTACACAGATCCTGATTTTCCCGTTTGGCTTTCCAGCTAGGACGATCGGTGCGCACCACTCCATTGGCTCATCAACTGGTTCGATGACTTCCTGAGCCACCATGGCATCCAGTTGCTCTTTTAACTTCGGCATGAGCGGAAGAGGTACTCGTCTTGGGACTGGTATGGAGAAGGGCTTGGCACCTTCCTTCAACTTGATGTGATAGGGCTGTTCAAGAAGCCCCAGTCCTTCAAATAGCTTAGGGAACTCTCGTTCAGGATTGACATCCGTTGTTCCGTTGATGACAAGATCAATTCATTTGACGAGTTGGAGGTCTTCACAGGCTCCGACACCCAACAGAGGTTGCTCCAAATGGTGGACCACGTACACGGTTTCCTTCATTTCACGTGTGTTAGCTCGGAGCTTCGCCACGAAGGTCCAGCATTCTCCAATCTTTGGTTCGCGGCCGCCATCAGTTGACCGTCGGTAGGCGTCAGTTGGACGTTGCTGAAATACCGCTTGTACAGAGAAAATTGTATCAGTGTCACATCCGAGCCCGGATCCAACTTGAAGTGGATTGCAGTGCCGTTGACTCTTACTGTTGACTTCCACCTGCTCTTTCTGCTTCCCAGCGTAGGCTCGCGGACAGCATATACATATGAGACCTTCTCCCGCGCTGGGGTTTCCTCCGAGGATATGGCGTTCACCTCATTGTTATTTCTTCGACAGAGATTAGTGTAATAGCCCTTTTTTCCCGCACTTTCCACAGACTTTGTCCTTAGCTGGGCACTTATCTCTGTAACGATAATGATGTTTGGTAGTCCCACAGTTAAAGCAAGTTGGAAATTTTTTTCCTTCGTCTGTTTCCTTGGCACTGTCTGTTTGTCTAGACGTTGATCTGACATTGTCCTTGCCATGACCGGATGCTTTAGGCTTCTGCTTGGTCACTTTCCGCGTTGTGTCGACCTGCGATGTAGAAGGGTTAAGATCCTGTTGTTCACGCATCACAGCCTCCCACTGACGGGCGATCTCGACTGCTTTGGCCAAGGTCAGGTTTTCGTTTAGCATCAGTTTCTCCGACAACTTCCTATCTTTTACTCCAAGCAATAAACGATCACGAATAAGCTCCTCGCGCAGATTAGCGTATTCGCAGTGCTAAGATATTCTGTGCAAAACTGTTACGAATTCCTCGATGGTTTCTTCCGGTCGTTGACTCCTTAATCCGAACAAAGCCCGCTCATACACCACGTTGCGTTTGCCAATAAAGTGGTTGTCGAACGCTTCTATGTGTGACTTTGTCGAGATTCTTTGCGTCATCTGCTGAGAGATTGAACGCAGAGTGGATTTCCTCAGCCCTCTCTCCCATAAGATATATCAATGCTGTGATTTGATATTCTTGTTCCTTCGCGTTCAAGTTGGAGAGAAGTCTGTATCGAGAAAATCGCTGTTTCCAGCTTGGCCAATCCTTAGCGTCGAAACTGAAGTTAGGAGGCGGAAGAAAGGAATTTGATTCCATGTCAGGTTTGATTGCACAAGAGTTGAATTAATTTAAAAAGGCACTTACTTGGGCTCTTCACGATCCCGCCGCTGCCACCATGTTGTGTTGTGCCCGTTGTTTGGTCAATAATCCACTCTGAGTCGTCGGAGCTTCCTTGGTACCGGTTTTATTTATCACCAGTGCCGGAACATAAGGAGAATACCACACACAGCTAGACGCGGAGTTAGTCCTCCGCTCGCAGCCGACACCAAAACAAACTGCCGGGATCCAGTCTCGGCCGGTTCCCGCCGCCACACTGGCGCCGCTAGGCGCGTGAGGATTCTTGCCTGAACCCTCAACAATTCCCACACTATATATACATGTCATAATATATACTCTTCCAGGAATAATAAAGCCAACCTACAGACAACCCAGAGAGAGACGGGAGGGTAAAGTCATTTGAGACACCAGCGACATTCCAAGGGGCGACACTGGGGTCCGTCAGTTAACACCTCGGGACTTTTAAGACAGTTGGGGATTGTGTGCGACACGAACGGACGCCCGGGTGTGCCAGGCCCGTCTCTCTCTCCCTCTGGTTGCCTGGGTCCTTCTTTCAACTTGTGATGTCCTTATTTATCTTCCCCACCGCCAAATTACCACATACACTATTTAAAAAATCAACGTAAATACAGTATCATATCAGACTTCTGTGAATTCCGCAACAATTTGACTTCCCGATATTTCACTATCTTCATTTGGAGGGGAATTCTGAGATCTGTGCTGAAAATGGGAGAAATTGGCGGATGGAGAATTACACTCATGGACACAAAACTTAAGGAAGTTGTACCTTTTAGCATGTATATCGGGATTGAGACAATAACTATGAAAGATATTACAGTGACCTTTATTGAAGACACACGAGATAACCAATATACACTCATGGACACAAAACTTAAGGAAGTTGTACCTTTTACCATGTATATCGGGATTGATACAATAACTATGAAAGATATTACAGTGACCTTTATTGAAGACATACGAGATAACCAATATACACTCATGGACAAAACTTAAGGAAGTTATACCTTTCAGCATGTATATCGGGATTGAGACAATAACTCTGAAAGATACTACAGTGACCTTTACTGAAGGACACATGAGATAATCAAGCGTAAACAACCTCTGTCTCCTTAAAAAATATATATATATAGACAACCGGCGAAATCAAAGACTTTCCATTTCCATTAGTTTCGTCCGTGAATTTTTATGTCGTTTCATAAAATGATTGATTTAACAGATATCTGACGGTTGCCTTAGCTAATGTAGAGCAACCAGTGGTTAACACAAACATTAAATACTCAAGAAAAAAAAAGAGCCTACCAATGTACTATATATTATATGTTTATATATATTATATAAAAATTACTTTTATTTTGAAAATCACATTTTATAAAATAAGCGGAGACTTTTACAACTTAATTTTAAAAGTTATTTCGCATTTTTTTTTTTAAATGTTTCAAACATCCGCGCACATAGATTTTGATCAAGCAATTATTTGTTGTGAACAGCTCCTGCCATCTAGCGAACGAAATTAAAACTATTAACGATTTTTATTCTTTTTGCTCTTAAAAATATAAAAATGGTTCTTTTAAAATTCATTTATTACTTATATTTTATTATTTAGAAAAATAATATTTAAATAAAAGAGTAGAGGCTTTTCTAATTTAATAATAAACGATATTTCTCATTTAGAAAAATGTTTCACATAGGAATTACATTTTGATCAAACGATGATGTGAACATGTCCTGCCATCTAGTGAACGAAATTAAAACTATTAACGACTTTTCTTCCTTTTTCTTCCTATTATTTAAAAAAATAATATATAAAAAAATAACTATTTTAAAATGTGTATATAACTTATATTTTATTATTTTGAGAATTACATTTTAAGAATATATCAGAAAAGTTTATAGTTAGTAAATAATAAACGATATTTCTCCTTTTAAAAAAATATTTCAAATATCCTCGCAGATAGAAAATACATTTTGATCAAGCGATGTTGTGAACATGTCCTGCCATCTAGTGAACGAAATTAAGACTATTAACGATTTTTTTCTTCCTTTGCTCTTAAATAATATATAAAAAATAACTCTCTCTCTCTCTCTCGAGCGGTAACTTGAGCTGCGAGGATGCACGGGCGCGCGCTCCTGCCCCAATCTTTGCTGGCATTTTAACTGCCTCCGAAGAGAAGAAAAATATTAGGATTTTTTATGGAATTCCCCACCGACTCTACAATGGCCTTGGCTGAAAGCTAATTGCCATTTGGACTTGCTGATGTTATCAGCGCCCCTCAGGCCACTGCGGCATTTGTTGGGGAAACAGAGCAACCTGGGCCTGGAACAGGCAAACCTTCTAACCAACTGGGCCGAGCTCGTCGACCAGGAAAAAACAACTCCCAATGGAGGAAGACATCACCGGCTGAAAAGACCTTTTTTTTTTTCCTGCATTACACTATATATAATTATATATGAACATTAAAGTATGTTTAACCGTCTCTCTCTCTCTATTTTAAAATTTATATATTACTTATATTTCATTATTTTAAAATTTTATATTTAAAAAATAGAGCAGGAGCTTTTATAATTTATTAATAAACGATATTTCTCATTTTTAAAAAATATTTTAAATATCCTCGCACATAGAAATTACATTTCGAATTCATATTCGATAAAAATAATATCCTCTTTAATATTCTTTAATATCCATGGATAAGATACTTTTTTTAAATTTTATTTTATTAAAAAATTTTAAAAGAAACCTATCCCAGAAAGCCTGATGTTTTCACCTTAAAATTGAAGGTATAATGTCTGTGAAAAAAGGAACATCAATAAAAATCATAAAGAACAAAGAAGAATGTTTTGACATGAAGAACAAAGCATGATCTTTAATTTTTAAATAACCTTTTGTATTTAGATATATAATCTTTTGCATTTAATCATTTCTTACTTTTACAATGTTGTGCTAAGTATATAAGCCAATAAATATATTTTATATCGAAATGCTCCAACTCTTCAATCGAAAATTAACAACAAATTGGTAGCAGAGCGCCGTTAAAAGAAGTGAGTTCTAACAGGCTTAACTTCATGATATTTGAATTTATTTTTAGAAAGTTGAAAATAAATAAATTAAAGCTTCAAAATGGACGTGTTTAACAACACGAAAATTGAAACCTTAAATGATAGAAATTATGCTATTTGGAGTATGAGGCTTGAAACGCTACTTGAAGCTAAGCAACTTTTTGAAGTGATTGAAAATCAAATGCCAACTAAAAATGAAAATGATCCATATCTATTATAGTTTATGATGATTGGAGCAAGGAAAAACAAGGAAGCCCTTGGATATATGAGCTTAAGTATGTCTCCTGAGATTGCAATTATCTACAAAGGAATAAAGAATGCAAGAGAAATCTGGAATTCACTAAAGAAAGATTTGAAGGTGAAACAGAAGACAAGGTAATGAATCTATTTTTAAACCTAACTAAATTGAAGAAAACAGCACAATGAAAATATTGAAAATTATATAACTAGAGCTCAAGGATTATGTAATCAAATATCTCAGCTAGGAAAATTGATATCTGAAAGAGAATTAGTCAGATACATAATTGAAGATCTCCCAGATAACTACACAAGTATTTCTACGGCTTTAATTATGAATAGAAATATTTCTATAGGAAATTTGAGACAAACCCTTCTTGACTTTGAAAAGAAACATGACATTAAATGCAACAATGCCTTTAAAGCACAAGAGAAGAAAACATTTAAAACATGTCATATATGCCATAAACCTGGTCATCTACAAAACCAATGTTGGCACAAATAAAAAAAACAAGAAGGACTTCTAATAGATATACAAATAACAGATCAAAATGGATTCCATTCTCACAAAAGAATAAAGAAGAAGCTAATTTATCAGAGATTCAAGGTCAATCTTATAATCAAAAAGCAGAATTTGCTCTCAATACAGAATTTTACCCAACATATTCTGATACTCAAATTTGGCATTTGGATTCTGCATGTACTACACATGACTGATGACAGATCACACTTGAAAAATGAAAATTTTAAAGAAAGAACCATCAATGTGGCTGAAAATGGAAGAAGCAATAAAATCATTAGCCAAAGGAACTGTTAGAATGAAGCACATGATTCAAAATGAAGAAGAAAACAATATAAAACTGGAAGAAGTACTTTTTGTACCTGATTTAAGAACAAATTTACTCTCAGTCCCAAAAATTGTCCAAAAAGGCAATGAAGTTACTTTTAATGATAAAGGAGCATTCATTTACTCTAAAGAAGGTAAACTAATTTGTTTTGGTAACTTCACTAATGACTTGTTTACCATTAAATTCTCTAGAAATGAGGAACTTAATCAAATTATTGATGAAACTTGCCTCAAAACAAATGAAAACCACATTTGATATTTGGCACAAAAGGCTATGTCATATAAATGAAAACTATTTGAAACTACTCTATCAAAATCAAATGGTAATTGGTTTACAAAATTTACAAGGAAATTTAAATTTTTGCCAAAGTTGCACTTTAGGTAAAATGGCCAAGAGAATCAGGAACTACCACTTTTAGTGAAACCACTAATTTTCCTTTAGAAAAACTACACATTGATTTATGTGACCCGATGAAAATTTCTACTTTGGGTGGATCAAAGTATATGTTGACTGTTGTCGATCAATATACTAGAAGATTTTTCATAGAATTCTTACGCACCAAAGATGAAACTGCAACTAGGCTAAAAAGGCTAATTACAAGAAGAGAAAATGAAACTAATTTAAAGTAAAGGCCATTAGAACTGACAATGGAGGCGAATTTATAAATGAAGACTTAAATCAATTTTTGACAGAAAAAGGGATTAAACATGAACTCACAACCCCATATTCTCCAAGAAGTAATGGGATTGCCGAGCGAGCTAACCGAACCATATTAGATAAAGTTCGCACAATGCTATTAGATGCGAACCTATCTTTGAAACTTTGGGGTGAAGCAGCTAATACTGCAGCATATATTCACATCACTCTCCAACCAAACCTAAAGATAAGAAAAACTCCAATGGAATTATGGACTGGTCGAAAACCATCAGTTAGACACCTAAAAACATTTGGATGCCAAGCATATTATAAAATATTTCATCCAAAAAGACATAAACTTGAACCAAAAGCCAAGAAAGCCATATTTGTAGGATATTCCCAATTTAGAAAAGCCTACAGACTCTATGATTATGAAAAAGATGATATATATGAATCTAGTGATGTAAAATGTGATGAGTCTAAATTAGGTATTCCAGAATCAAAACCAAATACTTCAGAATATGACAATATCCAATATTTTGCTTTTGACCAAAATGAAGAATCAAACTATGAAAACAATAATCAAGATGTAAATAAAGAAATTTCAGTTTCAAGTGATACAGATGATGAGTCGCACACTGATTTTCCCACAAAATGAAAATAGGGAAATATATATTGAACCATCAACTTCAGATGCGATAATTAGACCTCAAGACTGACAAAAATGCCAAAAAGATATGAAGATTTTATTGTATACAGTACTCAAGAAACACCTAAGACCTATGAAGAAGCAATTAATTCAAAAAACAAAAATCTATGGCACCTAGCCAAGATTGAGGAAATGAACTCTATGAATATCCATGATGTATGGAAAATTGTTGATAGGCCTAAAGACCAAAAAGTAATCAAAGGTAAATGGGTATTTACCATCAAACACCAAGAGGAAAATCCTGAACCAACCTTTAAAGCAAGATTAGTCGCAACCGGCTACAATCAAACTCAAGGAATTGACTTTGAAGAAAAATTTCAGGCCTGTTATGAGACATGCATCTTTAAGAACACTTCTAACAATAGCTGCAAAGATGAATCTAAAAATAAAAATGTATGATGTCAAATCAGCATATTTAAATGGACACTTGGATAAGCCTATTTATATGGAACCTCCACCTGGAGATTCCAAAAGGACAACAAGGTATATTTTATAAATAAAAGCATTTATGGACTTCCACAATCTGGAAGATGCTGGTACAATGAGCTATGCAAAATTTTGAAATCATTGAACATAAACCAATTAATGACAGACCCATGCATTTTTATGTGGAAAAATGAAGATCATTATATATATATTGGAATTTATGTTGATGACATTTTAGTGGCAGGAACTTCAAATGATATGATTGAAGAATTAATTAAAAGGTTATCAGGCCATATTATCATCAAAGAACTTAGAAATCAAGACCATTGTCTTGGAATAAAGATAACAAGGAAGGAAAATAAGATTTTGTTATCTCAAAAGGAATATATAAAGAAAATTTTAGGAAACTTCAACATGTTGGATAGTAAACCTGTTAAAACATCAGGAAGCCTTGGTGAAAACTTTGAATATTATCAAAATGAGAAAACTATATCCCAAAAAGAATATCAAGAAGCCCATTGATGTACTTATCAACTGGAACCAGACCTGACATAAGTTTTATATTGAGCAATCTATCTCAATACTCTAATGATCCAAGAGAAATCCACTGGAGAGGTATGAAAAGAATTTTCAGATACCTAAATGGAACAAAATATTTTTGCCTAGAAATTAATTCAGAACCAGGAAAACTGAACATAATATCTGATGCCAGCTGGAACACTACTCAGGATGCCAAATCATTTGGAGGATATTTCATAAGGATTGGAAACACTCCAATTAGTTGGAAAAGTGGAAAACAAAGGATGACTGCACTATCTACAATGGAAGCTGAACTTTTCTCACTTTGTGATGGAATTTGTGATGGAAAATGGTGTACAAGTTTATTGGAGGAACTTGGACAAAATCAACTGATTGAACAACCAATTGAAGTCAACACTGACTCCCAATCATTGATAAATCGGATCAAAAATCCTATGCACTCAAATAGAATCAGACATATCAACAGAAAATACCATTAGATCAAAGATGATTTTAATAATAACATCATCACTCTCAAATACATCAGCTCAGAAGATAATCCTGCAGACATCATGACAAAGAATTTAAGCGGAACTGTGTTAAAGAACCATCTACAGAACATTGGAATTAAGTTGAATAATACCCCTTTTTGAAGACAGGGAGGATATTGAAGGTATAATATCTGTGAAAAAAAGGAACATCAATAAAAATCATCAAGAACAAAGAAGAATGTTTTGACATGAAGAACAAAGAGTGATCTTTAATTTTTAAATAACCTTTTTATTCAGATATATAATCTTTTGCATTTAATCATTTCTTACTTTTACAATGTTGTGCTAAGTATATAAGCCAATAAATATATTTTATATCGAAATGCTCCAACTCTTCAATCGAAAATTAACAACAAAAATTACATTTTGATCAAACGATATAGTGAATATGTCCTGCCATCTAGCGAAGTAAATTTAAAATATTGACGATTATTCTTCCCTTGCCCTTAAATAATATATAAAAAATGATTATTTTAAAATATATATATATATTACTTATAGTTTATTATTTTAAAAAATATATTTAAAATAGAGCAGAAAATTTACTAATTTAATAATAAACGATATTCTCATTTTAAAAAAATTATATTAAGATTGCTCACAACCAGAAATTACATTTAATTAAGTGTTTAATTAAAAAGACATATATTGCATCAAAATATCATTTATTTTACCAATATTTCAGTTAGCTGAACGCCAACCTTTATCAAGGTGTTATAACATTTTAAAGTCTGTCAACAACAGTCTCAGCGCCACATTTAATTAACTAATTATATTTATTGTGAACAGCTCCTGCCATCTAGCGAACGAAACTGAAACTATTGACGATTTTTCTTCTTTTTGCTCTTTAAATATATAAATAACTTAAAATTTATATTCATAAATATGCAGTAATAACGAATTTAAATATAGATAAAGAATTCTTCCTGATTTGAATTTAAACGAAAAACTTGGTGAAGGAAGACGAGTTTCTTTTATTGATGCATAGGTGCAAGCTTTCGGGTAAAAACCCTTCAACAGGCGAGTAATGTAGCGCGACTTATAAGGACTATGGTACAGATGGTAGGACAGAATAAATATATATAAAAAAGAAAGTTTTTAAACTATTTATATATGTTAATATTAATAGAAGACCGATTTTTGAGAAAAGTAAATATTAAATCTGCAGTCTGAAACCACGAGACGGTGCGTGATTAGGGCTATTGAAATAAACATTTGGGAGGTTTAAATAAAGGACAAGAGAGGATGATAAGCTTCTGGAAGATCTTTTTTTCTGTTGATGCTGTTCAGTTTGTGGGATACTATGGATTCTAGGATAAGTCTTTGGTGTAAAATATGTATGTGCCTGTAATGTATGGTGGGGTTATTGATGTTGAGAGTGTGGCCTGTGCTCTGCATATGTTGATAAATGAGGGATTTGGTATCTTGCCTGGAAATATTACGGGAATGTTCAGTCATCCTGATGGCCACAGATCTACCCGTCTCACCAACGTAAGTGGCAAGACACTGTTCACATGAGACGGAGTAGACTGCGTCTGTTCGCCAATCTTCTTTCTGGCTGGTTCTTCTTATTCACTTTTCATTCTTCCGCCTAGAGGTATAGTCAGCGCCAAGGTCTTGTCTCAAAATGAAGCGAGTCTACCGAGCTAAACTACTGTGAAAACACCAGTCTCACACAGTTCCAAGTCAACATACCTTTTATTCTCAAACACACTATTTATACAATAAATTCATACACACGTGACCAGGCACTCGTGGTCAAATCTAATAAAACATATATACACAGAGTTATAATAAATTAAACTCTAACATTCCTCCCCCCGTTGATGGGTACCATCAAGATCCGGAGGGGCTACCGGCAGCAGCACCAGCTTCACTAAGGGTCTTCGGAGCACTCCAACTGGTGTTCGCACCGATACAACCCGCACCAGGCCGTCCTTCCCAGGATGGGTCTCCACCACTCTGCCCATCAGCCACCTTGCAGGGGGCATTCTTTCCTCTTTTATCAATACTAACGTATTGACGTCGTCATTGGGAAAGATGGTCTTCCACTTAGTTCCATCATTAGCTAACACGGCAGCCAGTTCTCTTAATTGATCCTGAACCAGATAGAAACCTGAACGTAACTGTCGTGCAGCTCCTACAAACTTGTTCCTTCATCACTATATAGCCGAGTGCAGTGCCCTCTTCGCGCTACAACTCGCTTAAAAGCCGTCATGATGGTGGGTGTAGAGGCATCTGGGAACAATTCAAGATGTACGGCTCGGGTCACATAGCACACAACTAGACAGATGTAGCTCTTTTCCGTCTTTCGACCTCTACCCTTGGACATTCGAAGGTTCACAGGTCCAGCACAATCTTCACCACTTCTTGAGAAAGGGTTTACTCGGTGTTAATCTCTCCTTGGGCAAATCGTTCATTAGCTGGCCTGGAGTGACGCGATTGTATCGACAACATGTCACGCACTCTCGAATGCATCTCTTCACTTGATCTTTTGTTCTCAGCATCCAATACTTCTGTCCCCATGTGGACAGCATCAGGTGCATACTTCCGTGCATAGTCCGCATATGAACTGCTCGATCAATCATCTGAGCTACCTTTCCTGATGAAGGCAATAGCGCAGGATGTTTTTGTTCATGTGCCATAGATGGAGCCCATTTCAATCTACCGCCGACTCCAAGGATTCCTAGATCGTCGAGGATCGGCGCTAAACCATAAATCTTGCTCGTGCGCTTCATTGCTCCTAAAGTGGACAAACTTCTCACATCTTCCCTGAAATGCTGGCACTGAATTACCCGAAGTCTTCTCCGACGAGCATTTCTCAGTTCAGCTGTGCCCAAGTGCGACTGATATCGCTCCGCTCTGTAGCGGCAGTTATGGCAAAAGCGCAATATCCAGGCCACTTTCGGATATATCCATCAAAGGTCGAGCTCATCTCTCCAATGGCCACCAAGAAAGGTGTTTCACTGATGGCATGAATACTCAGGAGCTCAGTTTGACTTTGGTGCTCAAACATAGGAGGCATTCTAGGCCATTCTGTGGATTCCGCTGACAACCAGGCAGGTCCTGTCCACCAGATGGAAGACTGCTTCAGCTCGGACCCCAGAATTCCTCGCGAGGCAATATCCGTTGGATTATCTCCTGTGGAACACAGCGCCACTCCCTTATTTGTGGACAACTCAATCTCCGCCACACGATTGCCGATGAAAGTGGGGAGATCTCCAAACATAGCTCTCAACCAATTCAAGACCATGGTAGAATCGGACCAACAGGTATCACTCTCCAGTTTGATATCCAACTCTTCCATTATATATTTCACTAGTCTGGTCAGCAGAAGAGCTGCGCACAATTCTAAGCGTGGAACTGACATCTTCCGCATGGGAGCCAACTCAGTCTTTGATGCCAACAGTCTTACACTGACTCCATGGTCAGTGGGAATTCTTATGTAAACAGCTGCCGCATAGGCGTCTTCGGAGTCATCACCGAATCCATGCAACTGCACTCCCTGGGTATTCCCTCCGAGACCCAACCATCAGGGTATTCTCAAACTTCCCATGAAATTCAATTCCTTTCTTAAAGTAGTCCATGTTTCAATCAATGATTCATCCATCGGATCATCCCAATGTACTCCCGTTATCCACAACCTTTGAACCATTACTTTTCCTGTTACAAGGACAGTTGCCAACCGTCTTAAGGGATCATATAACTTGGCGATGGGAAAGCATTTCGCTCGTGGTAGTCACCAATGTCTCTTCCAACGACTGAACTTCATAGAAGAAACAGTCTTCACCTTGGATCCATCCCAAACCCAATGTCCTTATAACATTGGACTGTTCAAATGCAATCCTTCTGCGCAATGTTCTCTCGCAATGTTGCCCAAAATCGTCAGATCAATTTCTTTAGACTCTGTGGTTTCTAGGGCTTTGAAGGTGATTGAGGCTGGAGAGGGTTCGTTTCTTCCAATGTCTTCCTCTTCCAAGTCTATGCTGGATTCTTCTTTCTTCATGCAAAGTACTTTGGAAGATATGGCTTTAGGGCTCTTTGTTTGAGCTCTTACCTCTACATCGCTTGAAGCCCCCACTCCAGAACCCTCCGCATCAAGAGGCTCTGAAGGTTGAGAATCCTCAATTGCAGACCTTTCGTCAGAATCCTCCACTGCAATCCCTGGAACCTCTTGAGAACCTTGAGCTTTACCTTCTGAAGAATCAGGATCTGATGCTAAGGCATCGTCTGCAGGCTCAGAGGTATCGTCTGAAGGCTCAGAGGTATCGTCTGCAGGCTTAGAGCTGTCATAGGACTCTGAAATCTTCTTTAGAGATCTCAAACCGCTCAATATAATAGTCCTATAATCTACAAGATTCGCAATCCTTTCCAGTCTAGCACCTTTACCAGACTTTTCTGGAGACTTGTCTCCCAAATTAAGACCTTTCGCTGGAGTAGGCACTTGCTCCTTTGGAGAACTGGCCGGAGTATAACATTGGCGTTATAACAGCTCCAGAAACAGTTTCCTTCGATACAAGTTGCATCTTATTGTTTGGAAGATATTTGCCAATTGAACCTTTTTCTATTGGTTCTCTCTTCACATAGGTGATCTGGATGGTACAACCCTGTTTAGAAAGCGCCTCACTTTCTCCAACCTTTGCATCATTGCACCATCAGTTGTCCATCCTTTTCTTCCAAAGAAATCTAAGGTAGTCCCAATCACTTTCCTTAATGGCGATCATCCGAAAATATCTTTTCAGGTCGGCTACAACTCCGAACTTATTCTTCCGAAGTTTTATCCCTATCTCAGGGATTCCTCTCAATAGACTGGGTCTCCCGGTCAAATATCGCTTCAACGAGAATCCGTTTCGTCCTCGACAGGAAGCGTCGTCAAATACTGGCCGTTTAGGCGTTGCTCTGGACCCACACTCAAATACAGGGCGATCAGGCAAATAGTATCCTGTTACCTTAAATTCCGCATCTCCAGTTTGTCCCGCTTCCACCAATTTCCTCGATGGTGGAACTCTGACAACTCTTTCCTCAATATCATCAATGGACTCAGCTTTACCATCTGAAATCTCCACTTGATCATCGCCGTCAGCTACTGCTTTAGAATTGCTCACCGATTCATAACCTTTAACAGCAGTCTCAGAATCCCCTACTTCATTGTCCTTGGTTTCAGCTTCTGAGTCTTTCTCATTCTCTAAATCTGCGTCTTGCCTTTCCGCCACCTTTGAATCGGTACCTTGTTCTGCATCTAATTTTTCTGCTACCTTTGAATCGGTACCTTGTTCTGCATCTAACTTTTCTGCTACCTTTGAATCAGTACCTTGTTCTGCATATAGCAGCTCCACTTCTTCAGTGTTCTTTGAATCCATTCCTGGTTCCACATCCAGCCCTTTCTCCTCATCTGCTTCAACGGATTTTTTCTCAATTTCAGCCCTATTACTTTCATCAACTTCTACAACAGACTTCTTCTTAACTTGAGCATTTTTACTTTTTTCAGCCAACTGCCTTTTCTCAACTTGAGCCCTATGACTTTCTTCAACGGCAATCTGCGTGGATGTCTCTTCTACCATTTGCTCGGATAATACCACAATCCCAGCATCTTCCTTAATAGAAGCTGGATCAACTCCTTTCATCAGGGTAACTCCGACAACACTTGGCTTCTCACTCATCCCACCTTCTAAACTGCTTCCATCGCAGATCTTCAAATCCAAGTTGGGCAATCGGCATACTCTGGTTCCAGGCTGCGAGCCCTTTTTCGAACTAGCACCATGGAGGGCTTCCGTATCCTTCATCAGAGAGCTGAGGAAATTATTTATCTTAATCTCAAGACCCATCCACTTCTGATCATACTGGATCACTGTGTCCTTCTCTTCCTCTCGTACCTTGTAATCAATTTCCTTATCTTCTAGCATCAACTTCCAGATCAACTTATCTTCATCCTGAAGATTTGCCATATACTTTTCGATGAGTTTATAGCTCGTTCTTATCGTAATTTCAGAAGGAGTTTCTTCATCCAACTCCGCTTCTGCCCTTTTAATCAACTTGGATATAATCGTTCTTTGAGCGGCTCTACTTCTTAATGCCCGCTTCATGGCTTAGACTTGCCCTTTTGATCTTAATTTGAATTATTGCTTGACGCTCTATACCTCGGCCTTTTCCTTTTTAATCCAATTTACAAAACTTTCCTAAAAACCTTTTTTGCATAACCTTTTTTGCAAAACTTTATTTGCATAAATTCTTCTTTTTCTAGACTTGCCTAAATTTGTATAGGCCTTTTTCTCTTGATTCTTTCTTAAATCTCTAACCTTCTTCTATTCCAAAACTTCTTTAAACTTCTTAAACCTTTTAACCTCCTTAGGTTTCTTAAACTTCTTTAAACCTCTTAGGTTTCTTAAACTTCTTTAAACCTCTTAGGTTTCTTAAACTTCTTTAAACCTCTTAGGTTTCTTAAACTTATTTAAACCTCTTAGGTTTCTTAAACTTCTTTAAACCTCTTAGGTTTCTTAAACTTCTTTAAACCTCTTAGGTTTCTTAAACTTCTTTAAACCTCTTAGGTTTCTTAAACTTCTTTAAACCTCTTAGGTTTCTTAAACTTCTTTAAACCTCTTAGGTTTCTTAAACTTCTTTAAACCTCTTAGGTTTCTTAAACTTATTTAAACTTGAACCTAGCCTATATCCGGATGTAGAGGGACCAAACTGTTCGCCAATCTTCTTTCTGGCTGGTTCTTCTTATTCACTTTTCATTCTTCCGCCTAGAGGTATAGTCAGCGCCAAGGTCTTGTCTCAAAATGAAGCGAGTCTACCGAGCTAAACTACTGTGAAAACACCAGTCTCACACAGTTCCAAGTCAACATACCTTTTATTCTCAAACACACTATTTATACAATAAATTCATACACACGTGACCAGGCACTCGTGGTCAAATCTAATAAAACATATATACACAGAGTTATAATAAATTAAACTCTAACAGCGTCCATAGACCGAAGAGGGTCAGGAGGAGCTGAGGACTTAGTATGAGGATGACGGAGCGATGAAAGAAGATTCGGGGAGTTTTTATATATGGTACGGATGCCATAAGATTTAAGTTTTCAGGCTATATCTACTGAGGAGGGGGAGTAAGGAAGAAAGCACAATGATCTGTAAGTCATGGAAGGATTGGAAGTTGTAGGTGTTTAAGTAAATTTATTAATGAACGAGAGCGGAAAAGAAGCTGCGGAGAGCTGGGTTATGATACGATTTCTTTCTATTATTTTAAAGATGTCTATGGAACCATGGGTGTATATTCTTTTGTAAGGGTTCTGACAATATTGATTTTATGGGAGGTAGGACAGTGAGAATTGTAGTGAGTGTAACAGGGGGGGGGGGGCATTGTTTTTTATGATAAACTGTAGTGTGAAATGAGGATGGGGTGCGAATAATTAAAATATCAAGGAATGGGATAACATGGTTAGTTTCTGTTTCTAGAGTAAAGGAAATATCCTGATTGTAATTATTAAGAGTTAGTAGTATGAAGCTCTCTTGACCTTTTTTGCATATACAGAAGATATCATCAATGTATCTGCGCCAGAACTGAATTTCTGTAGAGAGGGTATTGATATAGGCTTAGCAAAATACGATGTTCCTTTGTAAGGATTTCTAGTTGTTTTTGTACTCACTTATGTTGTAGTTACGAGGACATCCCTTTAGATATAAACAAATATATATTTATTTAAGGAACGACTTGTTCCATTACATATATTGTTAAGACAAGTTAGCGGTAAACAATAACAGCAAGTTTGAAGGTAGAAGTTGGAAGTAGTGACGTCATAGAAGTGACGTAGCATCGATGATGATTAAAGTCAAAGTCTGCGTAACAATTCCCTCCTTACTTTGTCTTTATTCCCACGATGCTGAGGCTCTCCAGGTGTTTCTTCATCTGGTCTCGGGATAGGTCCTTTGTGAAGATATCCGCCTCCAGGTCCTGGGATGGCTTGTACAGAAGGCAGATGTCTCTGGATTCATAACAGTCTCTCAAGAAGTGGTACTTTCTGTTGATATGTCTACAGCGACTGCTTTGTTTAGGGCTGGAGATCCAGTTGATCAATGACTGACTGTCTGTATAGATCACAGTTGGTTTTTCCATGAAATTCCATTCTTCCAGCTCTCGTAACAGGTTTATTATCCACTTGATTTG
>CP092863.1:125134452-125145513 GCA_030710605.1 Cordylochernes scorpioides | reverse complement strand
ATATTTTTTAAAACTTAATTCTGTTGACGTTATGTGGCGCTGAGATTGTTGTTGACACACATTAAATATGTTATAACACCTTGATAAAGATAGGCGTTCAGCCAACTGAAATATTGGTAAAATAAATGATATTTTGATCCAATATATGTCTTTTTAATTGAAGGTTAAATATGTAGAAAATAAATATGATAAATAAGGACAAATAGATAAATTCGAGGGATTAGTCTTTCTTTATCAATGTGCTTTTTTTTTTTTTGCATAAGAAAACTTAGAAGAAAGCTTTAAGTCACAGTGTAATCTTTACTATCACTTACTCCATGATTATCATGGCGTACTTGGGATAAATACCACCACTACATTTGTAGATATCCTACTATGGAGATTTCATTTTTTTTTTAAGTTTAATGTAAATTTTTAAAAAACATTCCCACACTATATATACATGTCATAATATATACTCTTCCAGGAATAATAAAGCCAACCTACAGACAACCCAGAGAGAGACGGGAGGGTAAAGTCATTTGAGACACCAGCGACATTCCAAGGGGCGACCACTGGGGCCAGTTAGTTAAAACCTCGGGACTTTTAAGACAGTTGGGGATTGTGTGCGACACGAACGGACGCCCGTCTGTGCCGGGCCCGTCTCTCTCTCCCTCTGGTTGCCTGGGTCCTTCTTTCAACTTGTGATGTCCTTATTTATCTTCCCCACCGCCAAATTACCACATACACTATTTAAAAAATCAACGTAAATACAGTATCATATCAGACTTCTGTGAATTCCGAAACAATTTGACCTTCCGATATTTCACTATCTTCATTTGGAGGGGAATTCCGAGATCTGTGCTGATAATGGATGAAAATGGCAGATGGACACTCATAGACAAAACTTAAGGAAGTTGTACCTTTTACAATGTATATCGGGATTGAGACAATAACTCTGAAAGATATTACAGTGACCTTTATTGAAGACACACGAGATAACCAATATACACTCATGGACAAAACTTAAGGAAGTTGTACCTTTTACAATGTATATCGGGATTGAGACAATAACTCTGAAAGATATTACAGTGACCTTTATTGAAGACACACGAGATAACCAATATACACTCATGGACAAAACTTAAGGAAGTTGTACCTTTTACAATGTATATCGGGATTGAGACAATAACTCTGAAAGATATTACAGTGACCTTTATTGAAGACACACGAGATAACCAATATACACTCATGGACAAAACTTAAGGAAGTTGTACCTTTTACAATGTATATCGGGATTGAGACAATAACTCTGAAAGATATTACAGTGACCTTTATTGAAGACACACGAGATAACCAATATACACTCATGAAGAGACAAAAATTAAGGAAGTTGTACCTTTTACCATGTATATCGAGATTGAGAAAATAAGTCTGAAAGATATTACAATGATCTTTATTGAAGACACACAAGATAATCAAGCGTGAACAGCCTCTATCTCCTTAAAAAAAAATAGACAACCGGCGAAATCAAAGACTTTCCATTTCCTTTAGTTTCGTCCGTGAATTTTTATGTCGTTTCATAAAATGATTGATTTAACAGATATCTGACGGTTGCCTTAGCTAATGTAGAGCAACCAGTGGTTAACACAAACATTAAATACTCAAGAAAAAAAAGAGCCTACCAATGCACTATATATTATATGTTTATATATATTATATAAAAATTACTTTTATTTTGAAAATCACATTTTATAAAATAAGCGGAGACTTTTACAACTTAATTTTAAAGTTATTTCGCATTTTCTAAAAAAATGTTTCAAACATCCGCGCACATAGATTTTGATCAAGCAATTATTTGTTGTGAACAGCTCCTGCCATCTAGCGAACGAAATTAAAACTATTAACGATTTTTATTCTTTTTGCTCTTAAAAATATAAAAATGGTTCTTTTAAAATTCATTTATTACTTATATTTTATTATTTAGAAAAATAATATTTAAATAAAAGAGTAGAGGCTTTTCTAATTTAATAATAAACGATATTTCTCATTTAGAAAAATGTTTCAGACATCCGTTCACATAGGAATTACATTTTGATCAAACGATGATGTGAACATGTCCTGCCATCTAGTGAACGAAATTAAAACTATTAACGACTTTTCTTCCTTTTTCTTCCTATTATTTAAAAAAATAACTATTTTAAAATGTGTATATAACTTATATTTTATTATTTTGAGAATTACATTTTAAGAATATATCAGAAAAGTTTATAGTTAGTAAATAATAAACGATATTTCTCCTTTTAAAAAAAAATATTTCAAATATCCTCGCAGATAGAAAATACATTTTGATCAAGCGATGTTGTGAACATGTCCTGCCATCTAGTGAACGAAATTAAGACTATTAACGATTTTTTCTTCCTTTGCTCTTAAATAATATATAAAAAATAACTCTCTCTCTCTCTCTCGAGCGGTAACTTGAGCTGCGAGGATGCACGCGCGCGCGCTCCTGCCCCAATCTTTGCTGGCATTTTAACTGCCTCCGAAGAGAAGAAAAATATTAGGATTTTTTATGGAATTCCCCACCGACTCTACAATGGCCTTGGCTGAAAGCTAATTGCCATTTGGACTTGCTGATGTTATCAGCGCCGCTCAGGCCACTGCGGCATTTGTTGGGGAAACAGAGCAACCTGGGCCTGGAACAGGCAAACCTTCTACCAACTGGGCCGAGCTCGTCGACCAGGAAAAAACAACTCCCAATGGAGGAAGACATCACCGGCTGAAAAGACCTTTTTTTTCCTGCATTACACTATATATAATTATATATGAACATTAAAGTATGTTTAACCGTCTCTCTCTCTCTATTTTAAAATTTATATATTACTTATATTTCATTATTTTAAAATTTTATATTTAAAAAATAGAGCAGGAGCTTTTATAATTTATTAATAAACGATATTTCTCATTTTTAAAAAATATTTTAAATATCCTCGCACATAGAAATTACATTTCGAATTCATATTCGATAAAAATAATATCCTCTTTAATATTCTTTAATATCGATGGATAAGATACTTTTTTTAAATTTTATTTTATTAAAAAATTTTAAAAGAAACCTATCCCAGAAAGCCTGATGTTTTCACCTTAAAATTGAAGGTATAATGTCTGTGAAAAAAGGAACATCAATAAAAATCATAAAGAACAAAGAAGAATGTTTTGACATGAAGAACAAAGGATGATCTTTAATTTTTAAATAACCTTTTGTATTTAGATATATAATCTTTTGCATTTAATCATTTCTTACTTTTACAATGTTGTGCTAAGTATATAAGCCAATAAATATATTTTATATCGAAATGCTCCAACTCTTCAATCGAAAATTAACAACAAATTGGTAGCAGAGCGCCGTTAAAAAGAAGTGAGTTCTAACAGGCTTAACTTCATGATATTTGAATTTATTTTTAGAAAGTTGAAAATAAATTAATTAAAGCTTCAAAATGGACGTGTTTAACAACACGAAAATTGAAACCTTAAATGATATAAATTATGCTATTTGGAGTATGAGGCTTGAAACGCTACTTGAAGCTAAGCAACTTTTTGAAGTGATTGAAAATCAAATGCCAACTAAAAATGAAAATGATCCATTATCTATTATAGTTTATGATGATTGGAGTAAGAAAAACAAGGAAGCCCTTGGATATATGAGCTTAAGTATGTCTCCTGAGATTGCAATTATCTACAAAGGAATAAAGAATGCAAGAGAAATCTGGAATTCACTAAAAGAAAGATTTGAAGGTGAAACAGAAGACAAGGTAATGAATCTATTTTTAAACCTAACTAAATTGAAGAAACAGCACAATGAAAATATTGAAAATTATATAACTAGAGCTCAAGGATTATGTAGTCAAATATCTCAGCTAGGAAAATTGATATCTGAAAGAGAATTAGTCAGATACATAATTGAAGATCTCCCAGATAACTACACAAGTATTTCTACGGCTTTAATTATGAATAGAAATATTTCTATAGGAAATTTGAGACAAACCCTTCTTGACTTTGAAAAGAAACATGACATTAAATGCAACAATGCCTTTAAAGCACAAGAGAAGAAAACATTTAAAACATGTCATATATGCCATAAACCTGGTCATCTACAAAACCAATGTTGGCACAAATAAAAAAACAAAAGGACTTCTAATAGATATACAAATAACAGATCAAAATGGATTCCATTCTCACAAAAGAATAAAGAAGAAGCTAATTTATCAGAGATTCAATGTCAATCTTATAATCAAAAAGCAGAATTTGCTCTCAATACAGAATTTTACCCAACATATTCTGATACTCAAATTTGGCATTTGGATTCTGCATGTACTACACATGACTGATGACAGATCACACTTGAAAAATGAAAATTTTAAAGAAAGAACCATCAATGTGGCTGAAAATGGAAGAAGCATAAAATCATTAGCCAAAGGAACTGTTAGAATGAAGCACATGATTCAAAATGAAGAAGAAAACAATATAAAACTGGAAGAAGTACTTTTTGTACCTGATTTAAGAACAAATTTACTCTCAGTCCCAAAAATTGTCCAAAAAGGCAATGAAGTTACTTTTAATGATAAAGGAGCATTCATTTACTCTAAAGAAGGTAAACTAATTTGTTTTGGTAACTTCACTAATGACTTGTTTACCATTAAATTCTCTAGAAATGAGGAACTTAATCAAATTATTGATGAAACTTGCCTCAAAACAAATGAAAACACATTTGATATTTGGCACAAAAGGCTATGTCATATAAATGAAAACTATTTGAAACTACTCTATCAAAATCAAATGGTAATTGGTTTACAAAATTTACAAGGAAATTTTAATTTTTTCCAAAGTTGCACTTTAGGTAAAATGCCAAGAGAATCAGGAACTACCACTTTTAGTGAAACCACTAATTTTCCTTTAGAAAAACTACACATTGATTTATGTGACCCAATGAAAATTTCTACTTTGGGTGGATCAAAGTATATGTTGACTGTTGTCGATCAATATACTAGAAGATTTTTCATAAAATTCTTACGCACCAAAGATGAAATTGCAACTAGGCTAAAAAGGCTAATTACAAGAAGAGAAAATGAAACTAATTTAAAAGTAAAGGCCATTAGAACTGACAATGGAGGCGAATTTATAAATGAAGACTTAAATCAATTTTTGACAGAAAAAGGGATTAAACATGAACTCACAACCCCATATTCTCCAAGAAGTAATGGGATTGCCGAGCGAGCTAACCGAACCATATTAGATAAAGTTCGCACAATGCTGTTAGATGCGAACCTATCATTGAAACTTTGGGGCGAAGCAGCTAATACTGCAGCATACATACACATTACTCCAACCAAACCTAAAGATAAGAAAACTCCAATGGAATTATGGACTGGTCGAAAACCATCAGTTAGACACCTAAAAACATTTGGATGCCAAGCATATTATAAAATATTTCATCCAAAAAGACATAAACTTGAACCAAAAGCCAAGAAAGCCATATTTGTAGGATATTCCCAATTTAGAAAAGCCTACAGACTCTATGATTATGAAAAAGATGATATATATGAATCTAGTGATGTAAAATGTGATGAGTCTAAATTAGGTATTCCAGAATCAAAACCAAATACTTCAGAATATGACAATATCCAATATTTTGCTTTTGACCAAAATGAAGAATCAAACTATGAAAACAATAATCAAGATGTAAATAAAGAAATTTCAGTTTCAAGTGATACAGATGATGAGTCGCACACTGATTTTCCACAAAATGAAAATAGGGAAATATATATTGAACCATCAACTTCAGATGCGATAATTAGACCTCAAAGACTGACAAAAATGCCAAAAAGATATGAAGATTTTATTGTATACAGTACTCAAGAAACACCTAAGACCTATGAAGAAGCAATTAATTCAAAAAACAAAAATCTATGGCACCTAGCCAAGATTGAGGAAATGAACTCTATGAATATCCATGATGTATGGAAAATTGTTGATAGGCCTAAAGACCAAAAAGTAATCAAAGGTAAATGGGTATTTACCATCAAACACCAAGAGGAAAATCCTGAACCAACCTTTAAAGCAAGATTAGTCGCAACCGGCTACAATCAAACTCAAGGAATTGACTTTGAAGAAAATTTCAGGCCTGTTATGAGACATGCATCTTTAAGAACACTTCTAACAATAGCTGCAAAGATGAATCTAAAAATAAAAATGTATGATGTCAAATCAGCATATTTAAATGGACACTTGGATAAGCCTATTTATATGGAACCTCCACCTGGAGATTCCAAAAGGACAACAAGGTATATTTTATAAATAAAAGTATTTATGGACTTCCACAATCTGGAAGATGCTGGTACAATGAGCTATGCAAAATTTTGAAATCATTGAACATAAACCAATTAAAGACAGACCCATGCATTTTTATGTGGAAAAATGAAGATCATTATATATATATTGGAATTTATGTTGATGACATTTTAGTGGCAGGAACTTCAAATGATATGATTGAAGAATTAATTAAAAGGTTATCAGACCATATTATCATCAAAGAACTGAGAAATCAAGACCATTGTCTTGGAATAAAGATAACAAGGAAGGAAAATAAGATTTTGTTATCTCAAAAGGAATATATAAAGAAAATTTTAGGAAACTTCAACATGTTGGATAGTAAACCTGTTAAAACATCAGGAAGCCTTGGTGAAAACTTTGAAGATTATCAAAATGAGAAAACTATATCCCAAAAAGAATATCAAGAAGCCCATTGATGTACTTATCAACTGGAACCAGACCTGACATAAGTTTTATATTGAGCAATATATCTCAATACTCTAATGATCCAAGAGAAATCAACTGGAGAGGTATGAAAAGAATTTTCAGATACCTAAATGGAACAAAATATTTTTGCCTAGAAATTAATTCAGAACCAGGAAAACTGAACATAATATCTGATGCCAGCTGGAACACTACTCAGGATGCCAAATCATTTGGAGGATATTTCATAAGGATTGGAAACACTCCAATTAGTTGGAAAAGTGGAAAACAAAGGATGACTGCACTATCTACAATGGAAGCTGAACTTTTCTCACTTTGTGATGGAATTTGTGATGGAAAATGGTGTACAAGTTTATTGGAGGAACTTGGACAAAATCAACTGATTGAACAACCAATTGAAGTCAACACTGACTCCCAATCATTGATAAATCGGATCAAAAATCCTATGCACTCAAATAGAATCAGACATATCAACAGAAAATACCATTAAATCAAAGATGATTTTAATAATAACATCATCACTCTCAAATACATCAGCTCAGAAGATAATCCTGCAGACATCATGACAAAGAATTTAAGCGGAACTGTGTTAAAGAACCATCTACAGAACATTGGAATTAAGTTGAATAATGCCCCTTTTTGAAGACAGGGAGGATATTGAAGGTATAATATCTGTGAAAAAAAGGAACATCAATAAAAATCATCAAGAACAAAGAAGAATGTTTTGACATGAAGAACAAAGAGTTATCTTTAATTTTTAAATAACCTTTTTATTCAGATATATAATCTTTTGCATTTAATCATTTCTTACTTTTACAATGTTGTGCTAAGTATATAAGCCAATAAATATATTTTATATCGAAATGCTCCAACTCTTCAATCGAAAATTAACAACAAAAATTACATTTTGATCAAACGATATAGTGAATATGTCCTGCCATCTAGCGAAGTAAATTTAAAATATTGACGATTATTCTTCCCTTGCCCTTAAATAATATATAAAAAATGATTATTTTAAAATATATATATATTACTTATAGTTTATTATTTTAAAAAATACATTTAAAATAGAGCAGAAAATTTACTAATTTAATAATAAACGATATTCTCATTTAAAAAAAAATATATTAAAATTGCTCGCAACCAGAAATTACATTTAATTAAGTGTTTAATTAAAAAGACATATATTGCATCAAAATATCATTTATTTTACCAATATTTCAGTTAGCTGAACCCCAACCTTTATCAAGGTGTTATAACATTTTAAAGTCTGTCAACAACAGTCTCAGCGCCACATTTAATTAACTAATTATATTTATTGTGAACAGCTCCTGCCATCTAGCGAACGAAACTGAAACTATTGACGATTTTTCTTCTTTTTGCTCTTGAAAAATATATAAATAACTTAAAATTTATATTCATAACTATGCAGTAATAACGAATTTAAATATAGATAAAGAATTCTTCCTGATTTGAATTTAAACGAAAAACTTGGTGAAGGAAGAGGAGTTTCTTTTATTGATGCATAGGTGCAAGCTTTCGGGTAAAAACCCTTCAACAGGCGAGAAATGTAGCGCGACTTATAAGGACTATGGTACAGATGGTAGGAAGGAATAAATATATATAAAAAAGAAGGTTTTTAAACTATTTATATATGTTAATATTAATAGAAGACCGATTTTTGAGAAAAGTAAATATTAAATCTGCAGTCTGAAACCACGAGACGGTGCGTGATTAGGGCTATTGAAATAAACATGTGGGAGGTTTAAATAAAGGACAAGAGAGGATGATAAGCTTCTGGAAGATCTATTTTTCTGTTGATGCTGTTCAGTTTGTGGGATACTATGGATTCTAGGATAAGTCTTTGGTGTAAAATATGTATGTGCCTGTAATGTATGGTGGGGTTATTGATGTTGAAAGTGTGGCCTGTGCTCTGCATATGCTGATAAATGAGGGATTTGGTATATTGCCTGGAAATATTACGGGAATGTTCAGTCATCCTGATGGCCACAGATCTACCCGTCTCACCAACGTAAGTGGCAAGACACTGTTCACATGAGACGGAGTAGACTGCGTCCATAGAACGAAGAGGGTCAGGAGGAGCTGAGGACTTAGTATGAGGATGACGGAGGGATGAAAGAAGATTCGGGGAGTTTTTATATATGGTACGGATGCCATAAGATTTAAGTTTTCAGGCTATATCTACTGAGGAGGGGGAGTAAGGAAGAAAGCACAATGATCTGTTAGTCATGGAAGGATTGGAAGTTGTAGGTGTTTAAGTAAATTTATTATTGAACGAGAGCGGAAAAGAAGCTGCGGAGAGCTGGGTTATGATACGATTTCTTTCTATTATTTTAAAGATGTCTATGGAACAATGGGTGTATATTCTTTTTGTAAGGGTTCTGACAATATTGATTTTATGGGAGGTAGGACAGTGAGAATTGTAGTGAGTGTAACAGGGTATGTAGCTAGTATGAAGCTCTCTTGACCTTTTTTGCATATACAGAAGATATCATCAATGTATCTGCGCCAGAACTGAATTTCTGTAGAGAGGGTATGGGTGATCCATTCATCTATTCTAGTCATGACTATTTCAGCAATAATGGTAGATAGAGGGCTGCCCATTGGGGAGCCCCTGAACTGTCTATAATGGTGCTGTAGGAATGTGAATGTGTTCATGCTTAAGCATATTTTGGTGAGTTGGACTATGGTTGTAGAAGTGTGGGTATCGACATTTTGCGATTGAAGGAAATGAATCAAGCTATCTGTGATGAGTTCATGGGGAAGACAGAGGTAGAGGGAGGTGACGTCGAAGGAACCCATAGTAAAGGTAGGATCAGGTTTAAGAGCTGTTAATTCATTAATAAAGTGAGGGGTGCTATTAATTGAAAGGGTATTATTGTAATTGGTTAATAAAGGATTAATTCTAATGAACACATTCACATTCCTACAGCACCATTATAGACAGTTCAGGGGCTCCCCAATGGGCAGCCCTCTATCTACCATTATTGCCGAAATAGTCATGACCAGAATAGATAATTGGATCACCCATACCCTCTCTACAGAAATTCAGTTCTGGCGCAGATACATTGATGATATCTTCTGTATATGCAAAAAAGATCAAGAGAGCTTTATACTACTAACACTTAATAATTACAATCAGGATATTTCCTTTACTCTAGAAACAGAAACTAGCCATGTTATCCCATTCCTTGATATTTTAATTATCGCACCCCATCCTCATTTCACACTACAGTTTATCATGAAAAACAATGCCCCCCCTGTTACACTCACTACAATTCTCACTGTCCTACCTCCCATAAAATCAATATTGTCAGAACCCTTACAAAAGAATATACACCCATGGTTCCATAGACATCTTTAAAATAATAGAAAGAAATCGTATCATAACCCAGCTCTCCGCAGCTTCTTTTCCGCTCTCGTTCAATAATAAATTTACTTAAACACCTACAACTTCCAATCCTTCCATGACTAACAGATCATTGTGCTTTCTTCCTTACTCCCCCTCCTCAGTAGATATAGCCTGAAAACTTAAATCTTATGGCATCCGTACCATATATAAAAACTCCCCGAATCTTCTTTCATCCCTCCGTCATCCTCATACTAAGTCCTCAGCTCCTCCTGACCCTCTTCGTTCTATGGGCGCAGTCTACTCCGTCTCATGTGAACAGTGTCTTGCCACTTACGTTGGTGAGACGGGTAGATCTGTGGCCATCAGGATGACTGAACATTCCCGTAATATTTCCAGGCAAGATACCAAATCCCTCATTTATCAACATATGCAGAGCACAGGCCACACTTTCAACATCAATAACCCCACCATACATTACAGGTACATACATATTTTACACCAAAGACTTATCCTAGAATCCATAGTATCCCACAAACTGAACAGCATCAACAGAAAAATAGATCTTCCAGAAGCTTATCATCCTCTCTTGTCCTTTATTTAAACCTCCCACATGTTTATTTCAATAGCCCTAATCACGCACCGTCTCGTGGTTTCAGACTGCAGATTTAATATTTACTTTTCTCAAAAATCGGTCTTCTATTAATATCAACATATATAAATAGTTTAAAAACTTTCTTTTTTATATATATTTATTCCTTCCTACCATCTGTACCATAGTCCTTATAAGTCGCGCTACATTTCTCGCCTGTTGAAGGGTTTTTACCCGAAAGCTTGCACCTATGCATCAATAAAAGAAACTCGTCTTCCTTCACCATGTTTTTCGTTTAATTAAATTT
>CP092863.1:125115425-125134352 GCA_030710605.1 Cordylochernes scorpioides | reverse complement strand
ATTTTGTTCACACTTTATTATCTCGTGTGTCTTCAATAAAGGTCACTGTAATAGGTCAGAGTTATTGTCTGAATCCCGATATACATGCTAAAAGGTACAACTTCCTTAAGTTTTGTCCATGAGTGTAATATAAAAGGTCTATTCTGACAGCTTAAATGAATATTTTTATGATGGTAGAGTGCCATCTAACGTAATAAATAGCAACCAAACGTCAATTGAGCTGTTAGGATATGCCTTTTTTTTTCGTCAATTTAAATGTCTGATCCTATCGATTTTCTATATATTTTGCATATGTTAAATCATACTTATGCAAATATGTCCTTAATATATCCCTCTCCTCTTTCATAAAGAAGGGTTTAGACTCTCCCCTTGACGGCTTGAAAACGTATAAAAAAATCATAAAATATTGAAAACACAACATAATCCAAGAAGCTTGCAATGACAAACAAGAAACAATGAAAAGGAAACCTAACCCGAGGCAACTCCTATATTTATTAGGACATTTCCGTCCTGTAAGGACTCGCCATACATCAATTTCATGAAGAAAGGGAGAAAAAAAAACATAAACAAAGGAGAGAAGGGAAAATGAAAAGGATATCAAAGTATTCAACATAACTATACAAATTAAGTATAGAAGGAAATTATTCTGTAATTTTAGTTCTTAGAGATTACCTTGTTCTCTAACGCTTTATGAAAGTTAAACAATTATATCGCTATATAAATTTTCTCGGACATTATTCTGATTAACTGAACTGGGTTCACGTAGACTTGAATAATGTTCTTTAAGATCTTATTCCGTTCCTCGTTAACAATAGTGCATTCAGAGATGTAGTGGGTCATTTCTTCTATGCTTTCAGTTCAGAATTTACAAGCAACTCCTATATAAATTAAGAACAAACTTAGGCAAGTGGAAAAAAAGAAAGAAAAAAAAAAACAAGTGGTCAGAAAAAAAATAGGAAAACAAAACATTTCACAGAAGAATGAACATCCCAAATCCAAGATCCCACACCACAAGGCCTTGTAAATATGTAAATATACTGTCTTCTTCTTCTTCTTTATCTCCACACTGGGTGAAGTAGAATGCGTCTGCCTTTGTCATTAAGACTGGGAGCACTACTCAGTGGCAGGCCGACTTAGCTCCAAAATAAATGGCCGCCTCTGACATGAGGAACAGACGCCATGTGCAGCCGCTCCTAACATGGAGTACAAACGCTGCTCATCCTGTATCCCTGGATTAGGAGCCCTATCAGGGTACTATCAGCCGGGCCAGCTGAGCCAAGGTTTTTTAGTGAGCTTGTTACTGCTCCCCCTCCTCCTTTTTCATCCGGGCTTGGGACCGGCAAGGGCGGAGTTTAAATATACTGTAAATGTGAAGAACCTGTACATAAAAAACGTCGGTGGACAAGTAGGTAACATCCTCGATTCCCGACAGCCATGAACCGGGATTGAATCCCGCGTTAACATTTTGTTTGATATGTGAATAACCTTCATATAGTATTCATTGTTTCAATTATCATAAACTAGGTTGTTCTTGTTGAGCGGTACCTAATAAAGTGATTTTGGAACCGAATCTGTATATATTGTAATTACATCCATTGTAAATAACATAAGCTAGGTTGTGCTTTTTTGAGTGGTACCAAATAATGTTATTGTTAGAAACTGTAACTGGTTGAAAATGTCTATCAACTGAGAAAAAATGAAGACAAATAATAAAAAAAAAAAAAAACATTAATCAGAAAATATAAATGAGGAAATACACACAGGCCAATTTATAAGAAACAACATCTGGAACCTAAGAACCCGCATCACAAGACACAGGTTTGTAGATATTTATTTCAACACACAAAACGCGATATCCCGGCTAGGGATAATTGCGCCGATTTACATTTTTTAAACAGAAACAATTTTAAACATTATGATGCACTAGCGCGCCATCTGTTATCAAATTACGAAACTATTATAGACGCGTATGATTCTTTTTTTTTTAAATAAAACAATTTCTACTGCCCTTACTGCAATGGAAAAATTAATGGGAGGGCCTGGCTCATCAGTGGTGAACCCTCCCAGCGGTTTCGCCAGTTTAATATAGTTTTTGAACATATTATACAAAAAAGTAATCAAAAACAAAAAGGAACAATAATATATATTAGGAACCTGACCCTTTCAGGTTAGAAAGATAATCATAAATATATTTACAAAAATAGTTAAACCTATGATAATTCTCTCTGCTATTTACAAATTGATATAGATCTATAACATTATTTAATGTCTGTTGTGTAGCGGTAAAGAAGAGTGGGCATTTCAGCAGTAAATGTCTCGAGTCCTGGGTTTCCTTGCCACAATGACAGCTAGAGTCCTCAAATGCTCCAATTTTATTTTGTAGATATTTGAAAACACTGTAATTGAGATGAACCTGTACATACTCCCCATTGTAAATATGATAACCTGGGTTGTTCCTTTTGATTGGTATCTATTAAAGTTGGTTTTGAACTGAAACTCGGAAACATACAATCTTCACCACGCTAACGAGGGCCAACAACCCGAAACGCGTACGTGTTTTTTTTTTATGAATCAAAATAAATGGTATTCACGGCTAGTCAGGAGGTATAAAAATAAATGAACGTTTAGTTGATAATTATTCCGGTAGATGGCGCTCTGCCATCTTTAAATGTTCTTTTGAGTGGTAAGAGAATGCCTTTTTACACACACACAAATCCCTTTAAAATAGCTTTTTTATGTAGTAATAAAATATTTAATTTTTAATTAATAGATTATTAATTTTTATATATTTTTATACTCAGCATATTTCTTTTGTCTCTCTCTCTATTATTTGATATTAATAAGTTATTTTCTTTAGCAAAAATAAATTGCCTTGTTATCTTCTCACGTTTGTTTTACCTCATTTTTCTTCGTGACAACGTTGAAAAATAAAGCGAAAGCTTCAAATAAATTTTAACATTTCGATTTAGATATTATCAAGTGTTTTCTTGAGAAAGTCTAATGTTCTACAAAACATTCTATAAGCATTATTAAGAAGAGGAGCATAAATATATGTATTACTTAAATTTAAACGAGATGAACGAGAAGAAAATATAAAAAGCAAACACGGAAATCTACACGGCAATTAAAATATCTCGCCATCGCACGGCAATAATATATAAAAAATGATGTTATCGTTTATTGGTTTCGTCATAAGGGTGTTTAGAATAAAGGAGAAAATAAAGATAAATTTCTTAAATATATATATTCTTAAATTAATTTTTCGATAAAACAAGTAATATAAAGGTATGTTAAATAAGAACAGTTTATTTTATATTTGAGATTATTAGAAAATATCACAAAATTAACTTCTAAATTTGTAATTTGAAATTCAGGCAGTATAAATTCCAATCTGAATATTTTTTATCTTTGTTAGATTTTTAGAATATATGTTGTCCTATTATATATACGTAATAATATATATTATAAACTGTTCAACAATATATTGGGGTATTGAAATATTATTATGTGTGCGCTTTTTAGGTATATGCGTTTAATTTTCAAAATTATATATGCTATTTAAAAATTTATATTTCAAAATAGGCCATTGTTATTGACTTACTTGATTGGCTTATTTTTGGCATGAATATTTAGACTTTTGATTCGTAATTTTCAAAATATAACATAAACGATAAAATTTCAGGAAAACCATATAACCGTGTATTTAATAAAATAGCAATAGCTATTTTAATAATCATTCGCATTCTTAAAAATACTATTTTGAACACAAAAATGCAATTTTTTTTAAATCGCAGACGATTACTCAAGGTAATTAATGAAACACAAAAATAAAGTGTGTGCTGTCAATTCTTAAAAAATAAAGGAAATGAAATTATAATTCTAAGAACAAAAAGGAAAAAAGAAAACTTTTTTGAAAATGTTATATATGCTATTTTTCCGAAATTATAGATGCAATTTGATTTTTTTTCTGTAATTCTCTCTTAAGAGAGCGCAATTTATCGCTAGTATTTTTAGAGTTGTCAGAATTAAATATTGCTTAACTATCTTGACTTTTATATTTAATATTCTTTATATGGGTAAAAAAGCACATTTAAAAGTAATTTAAAAAATAATTACCCCAATTTAAATATTTAAATTTTATCACGATTAATATCTTATACGCGCATATTATTTTACAAAAATAAATATCAAACATTAGTGCATTTAGATTCTACCTAAAATTGTAGGCCTATCTAAATCTTCATATTATAGAATTTTGATCTTAATTTCCTAGGAATTAAATTTGTCCTTTTAAATTTCGAAATTTTCATTAATACTATTTTTAAAAATACTTATTAATTTTAATTAAATACTACTTAGAAAACTTCACTCAAACAATATTTTGCGTATACGTATATTAAACAGAATATCGATTACTGTATAAATAAAAAGACAAATTATTTCTCTCACAGTTGTTCTGCGCTCCAGAACCTGGATTATAAAATATCTCTCTGTCTCTCACTGATAATTTTTGAAAGTTCTTGAAGGAACCTTTAAATAATTAAAATATATGCCGTGTAATAGAAATATGAATATACGAAAGTTTTAAAATATTAATATCGAATATATATTGAAAAAAAAAAGAGAATTTTGATTTAAAATTTTAATGTTTTCTTTAGGTTTTTATATAAATGCTATATTTAACATCTCAAATTAATATCACGAATAGAGAAAAGGTTAAGGCAACGACTTTAAAAGAGATACCAGAAGACAGATAATGAGTGGCTAACATACGAAGGGCTACTCACCATGGCTACGAATGGTACTGAGGCGGTCAGGCGATGTTGTTTATACTCTGTGTGGTGACGTCATGGTCGTCACGCTGCGATAGTCCTTGATGATAGTCTGCTGCTATTTTGCAAGACTTTTCTTGCTGACACATACCAGACCAAGGATGAAATCGGTTTTGAAAGAACATGTTTCTATTTTAACCCATATGCACTAACATATATATATATATATTAGTTAAAAGGCGATTCATTTAATATATTTATTTAGAAAGGCTTATATATCTCTGGATCTGTGAAAAAAAATTAGCTAAATATTTCGAGGAATATTGCTCCCTCTTTATCAATTTATCGCACAATATTTTAATTTACAAATTCTTGTGCGAAGACGCTGTCAAAACCCTGGAGAAAGGCTGTGAGATGTAAATGTATTACTTTTGTGAAGATATGAGTATTATCTACAAGATTTTTTTTTGTTTCGAGCGAGGCTACGTGAGAAGGGCCCGCGCGTGTGACGCGAGACCGAAGTTGTGTTTCCGTCGAATTCAACGAGTGCAATAAATAATTATTTAGATATCATATCGTAAATATTTAAAGTAAACGAATATTAAATATTAAAAAAAATAAAGATACAACCTTTCGCAATGAGTTTCTTTCATAAATATATAAATAATAAAAGAAACTCATTGCGAAAGGTTGTATCTTTATTTTTTTAATCGAAAATATTATTGTAAATCAATCATTATCATCAATAAATTGTGCGAATTATGCACTTGATAAATTGACACAAGAGGTCAATAAAGTTATTTTATTGTCAATAGTCTCTCTCTCGTTCTTTTTAAAATCAATTTTATTATCAATAAAATACAATTCACGCGCGCTGAGGGAATCTTTCTAAAATAAAAAATGCATTATTAAAATAATAATACTTTTATTAACATCCTATAACACGATATCCCAAACTCAGGGATATTTGCGTCAATACATTTCTAACATCATAACAAATTGGCTATATACAAGGAGAAAGGATAAAAATACAAACATACAAAAGCAATTCTCTCAAAATTTCCTTCCCTCTCTTTCCCAGTTAAAAAAAATAGTTGTATATATCTGCAAAATTGATTAAAATTTTTATATGTTCTTTTCTCATCTACGAATTCATGTAGCTGTCTGATACCACCAAATTTTCTTTTCCTATAATCTCGTATTTTAAAATAATAAAAATAATAGCTCTAAAAAATTTTACATATATTTTACTCTTTTATATCATATTATCATAATTTTTTAAAGTTCATGTTCATCCTTTTAATTTTCAACTTTATCGAATTTTGACCAATTGCAAAGTTGTTTACATGTGATCTACAATAATTTGCGAATTAACCTCAAGTTTCTTTTTTGTGTGAAAAAGATTGATAAAAACGGAGTAATCCTTCGAAATATTTTGAAAAAAAAAGTATTTTATTTCGCAAATCCAGGTAAACTTTAAAATATAATTATTTATATTTTTGATAATATTATATATATTTTTCGCATTTATTTATAAATACATTATTTTGGAAAATATATTCATATGAAAAAAATATATACACATATTACACATTACACTATTACACACATGTATATAGATAATTTATTTTATATATATTGATAATAATTATTATATATACTTTTATTATAATAATATTATTATTAAAAGTAGTTGTGTGTTTTCGTACAAAAATTAGTTCAATATGCCAACAATTTTTACAATTATTTAAAAGCGCAAGCTAAAAATGATACATATTTTATACAGAGAGATGTCATATATATATATTTCAAAAAATACAAAATATACAAGCACATCAAATACAACATTTTTTGAATTTGAATTTCAACTCTTTCAATTTTAATTGTCAAATTTTATTTGACACCTTTTAATTTTACGATGCACTAGCGCGCCATCTGTTATCAAATTACAAAACTATTTTAGACGCGTAATATTCTTTTTAAAATAAAACAATTTATACTACCCTTACTGCAATGGAAAAATTAAAGGGAGGGCCTGGCTCATCAGTGGTGAACCCTCCCAGCGGTTTCGCCAGTTTAATCTACCATACCGCTGTTGGGAGGGTTCACCAATGATGAGTCAGGCCCTCCCTTTAATTTTTCCATTGCAGTAAGGGCAGTAGAAATTGTTTTATTTTAAAAAGAATATTACGCGTCTAAAATAGTTTTGTAACCTTTTAATTTTAATTACACTTTTTTTTTGCAAGCTTTGCTATATCTTCCTATATATATTTTCATACATAAAACACCACTAATTATTATATCTCTATTTATAATGGATAATGTGCTCAATATGTTATTAAAAATATATTGTTACGGGTATTGGCCTAGAAAAGAAAAATAGTTACAACTACCGTTAACAGATGGCGCGCTTATATATATAGACTTCAGCCGATTCTCTCGGGACGAACGAAGCGCGATGAGAGTCACGTGATGACTGTGTTTGCTAACTAACTTTGTTTTTAAAACTAGAAGCGATAGAACGTGTTTAAATATATAGGTTTTACCCGATTAAATATTTTTATTCAAATACTATTCGTTACAATTATAAATTGGCGCCGTGGATGTCACTCTTGTGAAACGTCCCGCAATGAAAAAAAGAGTCGGTGGACGAGTAGGTAACACCCTCGATTCCCTACAGCCATGAACCGGGATTGAATCCCACGTTAACATTTTGTTTAATATGTGAATAACCTTCATATATTATTCACTGTTTCAATTATCATAAACTAGGTTGCTCTTGTTGAGCGGTAGCTAATAATGTGATTTTGGAACCGGAACGTCCCGCTCCAAACTTTGTGTCTGAGAAGCGATATTTTTATAGAGAGATGATCTGGCTTTGTGTCTTCTGCTAAAATAAATGTATATTGTAATGGTTTTATTCATTGTATATATAGATGGTAAATTAGGTTAAGCCAATTCTGGACTGACAAGGGCCATTAGCCCGAAACCATGGTCTCTAGGTGGACGCTTCTCGGTTTTCCAAAGCTGATGTTGTGGCTTTGTTACCGACCTAGGTCTATTAGAATTGATGACTGTTGATGGTGTTTTTTGTTGGAAAAGAAGAAGGAAAATGTTAAAAAATAATAAATCAATGATCTTAAAATACTTTTAGGATAACAACACTGTAATATAAAAAGAAAAAAAAAAAAAAGAACGAGGGGTATTTTTGTTTATATAATTAGCAAGTTTGATTGTTAAATGTTTTTTTTTTCTCTCTCTCTCTCTGACAGGAAACACTCCCCGATGAACTCTCGCCTGGAAACAGGAAAATTCTGTACGAATTCCTCGGCGATACAATTAAGCACGTTGGGGACAAAAACCCCTTTATAAGCACGGGCCTTTCCGAACTCAGGGCGGCCTTGAACATTTGACATTGTCCAGACGTCCCTTCTGAGAAGGCTCATGTCTGATGTTAATATACATTTATGTTATTATTTTTATTTTTTTTTCTGTAACTTTAAATTTGACACTATATAATATTATATGAACGATTAATAAATCAGTTTCAATCTTTCTCTCTCTCTCTTTCTTTGAAAATAATAAATTTAAAATACTTTCTTAAAAGGTAAAATTGCCTAATTCTTTAAAACCACATTTCAGCTGTAAGTAAACTTGTTATTTGTTGTTTCATTGTCTGAACCATAAAAGATTCCCAACATTTTTAACGTCTATTTTGACGGGAGAGGAGACCTCTATTTTTATAACTCCCGACAAAATTACCACGTGGCACCCTTTCCAGTTTCTGTGGATTCCCCAAATGAAAGACCGCCGAAATCACTCCTTCTTCAGTTCCTGGATTATAAGACCAGAAAATTGCACCGAGGTGAATAAAACAAAATGTTAATTAAATAATACAAAAGGTTTTACTGTGGATGGGGTTTTTTTTTTGTTGTTGTTGATGTAATCTCAACCTTTTTCGAGTATCTCTGCCCTTCTACATGAGCACAAAACAAATGACGTATTGTTTTAATGCGTTTTTTTTTTTAATTGAAAGAAGAGCCTCTTTTGGTATATAAATACATAACCTCCCGCGCGTGCGCGAAACTTTTTGTTCTATAAAAATATATAAAATATATATATGTAATAATGCGTTGAAGCTCTGGTTGACTCTTGTAGAACCTCGTCGACTCTCGCTATAAGTTGTGGCAACCGAGGGTCAAACCTGTAGTAACCGAGAGGGGCAGACAGGGGTGGAGAGTTTTCCAGTACCTCTCTGCACCTTGTAGGACCTTTAACAGTTCTCACAAAGTACAGGCAGTCGTGGTCGAGGCAGAGTGGAAAAGCTTGGGAATGTCCACACACACAAAACGAAGCGACACAGTTGTCGAAGGAAAATTCCTTGAATAGATAAAAAGTCGAGCCAAAAGCAAGATGGAGATAGAAGATTCCTTACTGTTTTACATGGTCGATGAGTTGGTCCCTGGAGACGATAAGGGGTGACGCTGACCGGAAGACTCACTGGAACTGAACTAACTGTCGCTAAGGCCGGTCTTATTTATACGACAGCTCTGACAAAGAGAATTGGGTCATGCACGTGGCGCTACAGGACACCGGCGCCTGGCTGTCGGCTTCCAATCTATCTTTAGAAGTCACTTTGTGATTTACTCTTAATCTTGCTTTTAACTCAACTTTTAATCTATTATATAGTTTTATTTATTCATCCTCAGTACATTACATATTGTGCTGCAAGGAGACATGTCAATTATGCGTATAATTATTTATAGATTTGCAATTAGTTCTATATACAACATGACAATCTTGTTATAAATATTATAATATATAGGGTTGTTGGTTTAAATTATCATATATTTTTTTTTTCAAGAGAAAAAGGAAAGAAATAACGTTAATAGTTTTTATTTTGTTCGATAAGATGGCAGGACATATATGTTCGCAACAAAATATTTATATAATATTTAATTAAAAATTCATATTGTCGCGCGTTGCCCCTCAGGTTCTTTGCGATTACCCCGCTTTCTCCTCCGTGGATTACTTACCCCGGGCTCCGTTGCTTCCACTCTGCAGCTGTACCCTGCAGAGCACCCAAGGACCACCGAGAACCACCACTCACGTTTCTTCAAATAAAAATTTTATAGACAGAATCCAAATTACTGAAAATTTTGTGTTATTTCTGTAACAGCATTGTTACTATCATCAGACAGTACTAAAACTGAAAGTTTCACAGTTTCACTAAAAGTGAAAGTTTTTGACGTGACAACGTCTTAAATTAGGTTGCGGCTGGGAGTCACTTATGAAAAAGTGTAACGCCCGGTAACGTTATGATGAGTCACCGAACGAGAGTGCTGCGCGCGCAGCTGCGCGCGCAGCGCTAGAGAATTAGGCGCATTGAATCGGCGCATGCTTGTCTCTGTCTTTGTCTTTCTCGAACGTTCTTGGCGTTGGAAAAACAAGAAAGCGTCATAATACAAGTTCACACGTGTGGTTAAAGTATCGTCAGCTGTGTCTGTAGTGAAAATGTGGAGTGCTTAGATTCGTCATTTACAACAACTACAACAATAAAGGTAAATAATTGTACACTGATATTTCATTATCGTAAACTATGATTGATTGATTAATTGTTAGATTGACACAAAAGTTGAGAAACTGAGTTTATAGGTTATGTCATACTATTGATAAATGTTGATAGTGTTAAGTAAATTATTAGTTTAAAATTAATTAATTAATTAATTATTATTTTACAAATTTTAAATAGTTTCAAATTTATTTAGCAAAAATTTGAACCTTCGATCTGAATAAATGTTTTGATTTTCGAATTGATTCTTTAAAATTACAAATATTAAGAAAAAGTGGCAGATATAAGAAAACTTTATTTAAACTGTGTTGAGCAAGAATTTTAACATCTAATTTAAGTAAATGTTTTAATTTTCAACTTCATCATTTACAATTACAAATTTTATTTAATTTCAAATTTATTTAGCAAAAATTTGAACCTTCGATCTGAATAAGTGTTTTGATTTTCAAATACCAACGCGGCTGGTGGAGTGGCGATCTATCGTAAATTATCATCGACATCTACGGCGGAAGTGTTCCAAGTTGCGATTACAGACGTAACTCGTGTCATTAAAACCAAGGGTGACATGTGCATGACTGAAGTTACTTGCTTCGCCGCTAATACTAGCTTCAAGTTTATACTCGGTGCTGTATATATTCATCCAGGAGCTAGTATGCAGGATATTGGAATGTTACTATGGCAAGGACTCGGTCCGTACATTCACAACAGCCAGTACGTGCCACCGTTCGTGCAAGTTGATTCTAGTATACCGATTCTTCTGTGTGGTGATTTTAACAAAAACGTAAAGCCTGACAACTCGTTTCTTAATTTCATGAAAAATACGTATAATCTTGATTGCGTATCAAACGTTTCTAAGTCAACTACGTTAAAAGGAACAACTATCGACTTGACTTTTGCAAGACACATTACAGCAGAAACACTTCCTTTCATTTCATATTTCTCCTATCATCGTCCTATCCTCAACAAAATCACTCAAATAGGAATTAGTTAAGTTTAAGTTTACATGTACAATGTTTTAGTAAACAAAATATATTTCTATAGTTAAAATTTGTGCAATTCTTATTTTCATTCAATTCCTTGTTCCTATTGTGCAATTTAATTATATTCATATCAATAAATATTCTACCGTTGTCACGTAAAATCTTCGCCCGTAAAACCGACTTTACAGGCAACCATTGTTTTTTTTTAGTGCCTTGTCTGATGATGGTAACAAAGCTGTTATCGAAATGTCACAAACATTTCAATAAATGGAAATTTATTTTTGTTACCTTTTGATTCTAGTCTATAATCCAAATTCTACCATATCATGATAAAGCACACTTTGGATTAAAGATTATAGATACAAGAAAATAAGACCAAATACAAATATATTAATAGTGTGTGACGTTTCTGTAACAGTGTTGTTACCACTATCAGACAAAATAAAGAAACATTTATTCTTTTTCCACTCAAGTGGATCTCCTTTCCTCTGGCAGTATCTCTCGGCCTTACCACTGGTGGGGGGACACGAGAGACTTACCAGAAGAGTAGCAGCAGCGATGTGGCGAGAGGAACAACCGGCAACAAGACTTCTAACACTCCTCCTTTATTGTCATTTCTACTACACATTACATATAACTAGAATAACAATCAACGGGTATTTACATTACGTTACCTCCTAGGGCCAATATAAACGTGTATTTACAAACATTTGCCCCAGGAAACAGGACTACAGCAGTCTGCGATTCCCACATTATTTCCAAACCGGAATTAGGCGAAAGCGCCATCTATTGGCGGATGTTGTAGATGTTTTGAAGGCACATATACGCGACAATATACACTGCGTGACATTGAAAATGGAACACCAAGAAATAGTGGCCAGAAAATTATGCAAATTTCAGGGTAGACGCGCCTAACCGAGTTATGCAAATGATGTAAAATGCGCAGCTCTCGTGCGCACATGGAGTAAGATATAAGGGAAGGAACTTGCAGAAAGGACAGTACTCGTGTCGTTATTTCTTCAAGGAAAATCATTGTAGAAATTTTGTTCTTGTGTCAAAAGACACGTGTAATAACAGAGAATGCCAGGTCATCGTAAACGGAGGCAGTTCAAGCAGACAGACGCTTTAACGAGGGGCATGGTGATCGGACTGAAAAAGGCAGGTTGGTCCATACGTCAAATCGCAGCTGATACACACCTTGGTGAGTCCACGGTGCACCGACTGTGGAGAAGATGGTTGGAACAAGGAAATGTGGCAATTTATAGGAATGCCGGTGCAACCAGAGTGACGTCAGCACGTGTGGATCGGCGTATCCTTCGACAAGCAGTGGCGGCCCCACAAGCCACTTGTACCGCCATCCTGCAACATGTGCAAGACACCCTAGATCATTCCATCTCGACCAGAACCATTTCCCGTCGATTGGTTGCGAATGACTTGCAATCATGCCGTTCGCTAAGAAGACTGCCATTGACCCCACCGAATAGGCGCCAACGTTTGGAATGGTGCCGGGCTAGATCGACGTGGATGACGGAATGGCACAGGGTCGTGTTCTCAGATGAGTCGCGTTTCTGCTTGTCCAGTGATAGTCGCCGTGTACGCGTGTGGCGTCGACGTGGAGAAAGGTCCAATCCGGCAGCAATTGTTGAACGCCCCACCGTGCGACAACGTGGAATCATGGTTTGGGGCGCAATCGCGTATGATTCCAGGTCACCTTTACTTCGTATTCAGGGCACTTTGACGGCCCAACAATAGGTTGATGATGTGCTGCGACCGGTGACACTCCCCTACCTTCAGGGGGTACCCAATGCCCTTTATCAGCTGGATAACGCCCGACCGCACACTGCTCGCATTAGCCAACAAGCTCTGCAAGATGTACAGATGCTTCCCTGGCCACCGTACTCTCCTGATCTCTCACCAATCGAGCACGTCTGGGACATCATTGGACGCCGTTTGCATGCCTTGCCACAGCCGCGTTCAGAAGACGAACTGTGGCAAATGGTTGAGAGGGAATGGAGAGCCATCCCTCAGGACGCCATCCGTACTCTGATTGACTCTCTACCTAGACGTGTTGCTGCGAGCATCGCCGTCCGCGGTGGTCCTACTTGCTACTAAGCCGACGCCGTTCTCGCTCTGTATTATGACTATCATTTTGAAATAAAGATCACTTATTGTTCGTCCCTGTCTCTCTCTGTCTGCCGAGTTTCATCACTTTCTGGCCACTATTTCTTGGTGTTCCATTTTCAATGTCACGCAGTGTATTAGATCAAAATATTGGTAAAATAAATTATATTTTGATCTAATTTATATGCCTTTTTAAATTAAAAATATATTTATTGATTGCTCTATTTTCAAAATAATATATAATAAATAATTATTACATAATATATTTTTAAAATAATAAAATATATAAGTAATGTACAATTTTTAAAATAGTCTATATAGATAATACCGTAACAGAGTTTTCCATTGTAAAGTCCTGAGCTATCTCCTCCGAAGATTCTGAACTACACATAACGATCTATATACCAAAATTTTCGTTATTTTTTTCTTCGTATGATAGGCCTGTTTTTATTTTTCTAATGTTAACAGTTATTTTTATTTTTTAATTTAATCTATTTTACAATCGTAGATTTTTTGCATTTATCATCATCAACTCCTTTGTTTTGAAATGCGTTCTTTTGTCTTATTACTACAACCAATCGTGATGAAACTTTGGGAAGATGTTTAGTATACTACCGGGATGGTTTCTGGCTAATTACTCTTTAGAAATAACCTTTCGTTGCATTTTTATTTACGATAAAACGTAGATTCACTCGCAATCAGCGCCCCCTCGCGGCAGAAGTATGGCCTTAAATAGCCTCGCATGAGCTTATATGTAACGTCAAGTTTAGCCTATAGGTTAGGTACACAGCTTCGTACCCCCGCAACCTAGGTTCGAGGCTCAGCGTGGGTGTTTTTTTTTTTCATTTCTTTTATATTATTGTAGCAAATTATTAAAAATATTATTTTATTTAAAATGTAGGCTTTTTAAAATAAAAATTAACATACACAATTTTTTAATAATATTTGTAACAAACCTAGGTTCGAGGCTCAGCGTGGGTGTCTTTTTTTATTTTCGTTTCTTTTATATTATTGTAGAAAGGTCTGTTTTTACAGCATTATTATATTTTGATTGGTTTATTTTAAATATGTTTGTTATGAAGGCTCTATGTAATACTATTTGGAGCACATTTTACATTTTAAACACCTAAGACCCCTCTTTTTAATATTGTAGCAAAGTATTAAAGGTATTATTTTATTTTAGATGTTTGCCATGAAACTTTGGGAAGTTGTTTAGTATACTATCAGGACGATTTCTGGCGAATTATTTTAGAATAATATTTATAATAATAATTATAGCGAAATTAAGACATAGTGATTATATTCTGTGTTTGTGCATATATTAATATTTAACAGAAAATGTTAGAACGTTCTATTAGAATATCTCGAAAACAAAAAACAATACATATAAACGAGTTCACTGACATTTATTAATGCAGTGATTATAATCAATGATTACAATGAAGGGCTATATTATCGATATATATAAAAAATCACTTTCAAATTTTAACGTAACGTTCCATTCTCAATCCCGTAGGGCTTTAGATCGGCTAAAACATTTTTATCTTTATAAGTGAATATTAACTTTACTGTACTGAATAGTTTAGTATAATGTTAATTTAACATATTACAATTTAGCCACAGCAACGCGTGGCCGGGTTCGCTATTTATAATATATATTTCTGATTCATTTGATTATGATTATAATTTGTAAGTACTTTGTTATAGTTTTTCATTTAAATAGAGCTCAATTTTTGTGTATGTTTTCTATTTGCAGTATCTTTCCTAATGTCTTTGGCAACGTTTTTTTTCTCATAAATAGGCTGAGGTTATATTATTTTTCGAATTGTAGATTGAATTATTACTTTTATTCTATAATAATTATCTTTTATAAGTGTTTGTTATAGTTTTTCATTTGAATTTAGCACAATTTTTGTATCTGGTTATATTTTTTGGCATCTTTTCATCTCTCTTTGGCATCTTTTTTTTTCTCATTAATAAGACCTAATCCAAATAATTTAATAGTGTGTGACGTTTCAGCAACAGCATCAGACAAAAGAATAAATAACCTAAAGAATAAAATCTCATTTTTTCTTTTGTCTGATGATGGTGACATTTGGATTAGGTCTTATTTTTTTTTATTAATTTGTTATAGTTTTTCATTTGAATTTAGCTCCATTTTTGTGTCTTATTTAATAAATGAACTAAAGAATAAAATCTCATTTATTCTTTTGTCTGATTTTTGTGTCTGATTTTCTTTTTTACAGTATCTTTCATAATGCCTGATTTGATTACTTGATCTGTTATAGTTTTTCATTTAAATTTAGCCCCATTTTTGTGTCTGTCGTTTTTTTTCTTCTCATAAATAGGCTGATGCTGTATTTGTGTACTCAATTGTTGCTTTTTGTGTCTGGTTTCTTTTTTTGCAGTATTTTTTTGGAATCCTTTTTTTTCATCAATTGTTTCCTCACATGCTTGGAATTTTCTTTTTATGCCTGTCCTGGCTTTCAGTTTTATAGTTTTCCTCTGCTTGGTTCTTATTTTACCTTTTTTTTTTCAGCGTCTTCTGTCATGCCTCGAAAAGGCCGTGGAAGACTCACTCCCCTAACAGCTAGGCGTGCTAATATGACTCGCCGCAGACACAAAACCCCAATTGCTATTTCTCTTGTTTACTTTTTTACCAATGCCTATAATTTTTCACCTGAAAGATTTTTTATTTTATTTGTTATTCAATAAATTATTATCACTTATTTTTGATCTTCTTTTTACTTACTTATTTTACTGGGGGTTGGTGGAAGGATGGTCTAAGCCGTTGGTTTTCGACCGCTACGACCCGGGTTCGATTCCCGCATTGGGCACTTTTTTCTGAAAAATTAAAAAAAAAATGCTCCAATGGCTTCCGATTCTTGCAAAAGTCCAACCCCACCAGCAAGCGCAAGTAATCAAACGGGGCTCTGGCACATTTGTAAATGCAAAGTCGAACTGCTTTTCACATGTTTAGACATGTGGTGTACTTACAGTTAAAGCAGTCGCCTACTCTACCCACCATGATTATCAAGGCCTGTACCACGTGTACTAGGGATAAGCAAAAAAATATTTTTTTACTCATTGATCTATACATACAATTATTTGCATACAATTATTTACATACAAATATATGCATACAATTATATACATACACTTTTCTACATTTTTGGACTCTGCAGTCTAATATGTTGTTAATAATAGGGGTTTTAGACAAATATCAACTGTTGAAATTTGATTTTCCAAAATAATTGAATTAGCGAAAGTGTCGAATTAGTTTGTCATATGATAGGCCGTAGGTCGAGACATCCAAAAAATGGTCGAATTATCGTGTGTTGAATTAATTAGATTATATTGTATATATAAAAATATAGAATTGTTGTTTTTAATGAGGTCTTTTAAATGAATTTATTCCTTTAATATGTTGTCATATCTGCAATTTTTTTCCATTTCCAAAATATTTATTTACACTTTCACCAATGCCTATAGGATCTTTGCGATGGAACAGGTATGGTGTTCTAGCTCATGTGCTCTCATGTCCTTGAAGCACATATACTGACAGTACCCAAAGTTGAACACACTGTATAATGTCTGAAATATATGACTATAAAGAGGGCTCAAGGCCAAACCTTTGCTACAAGAGCCTGTGTTTACGCACAGACGCCTTTATGTTTTTAATGAGGTCTTTTAAATGAATTTATTCCTTTAATATGTTGTCATATCTGCAATTTTTTTTCATTTCCAAAATATTTATTTACACTTTCACCAATGCCTATAGGATCTTTGTGATGGAACAGGTATGGTGTTCTAGCGCATGTGCTCTCATGTCCTTGAAGCACATATACTGACAGTACCCAAAGTTGAACACACTGTATAATGTCTGAAATATATGACTATAAAGAGGGCTCAAGGCCAAACCTTTGCTACAAGAGCCTGTGTTTACGCACAGACGACTTTATGTGACTTTTTCAAGTGTGCGAACTTTGGATAGCATACATGTAAAGTTGAACCCAAGTATATATAAAATGTAGTTTTTAATGAGGTCATTTAAATGAATTCCTATTATAAATCGTCTCCTCTGAAATATAGTTTGTAAATTTATATTCTGATTTATTTTATCCTTTTTTTTTCATTTCCAGAATATATATTTACACTTTTCACCAATGCCTAAAGTTTCTCACCTGAAAGAAAAAAAACTCCGCCTTTGCCGGTCCCAAGCCAGGATGAAAAAGGAGGAGGGGGAGCAGTAACAAGCTCACTAAAAAAACCTGTTTCAGCTGGCCCGGCTGATAGTACCTTGTAAGGGCTCCTAATCCAGGGATACCTTCTTTTGGAGCTAAGTCAGTGGCCTGCCACTGAGTAGTGCTCCCAGTCTTGAAGACAAAGGCAGACGCATTCTACTTCACCCAATCGTGATGGTTGTTAATTTCAAGCTTTACAAGCTTGACACTCTAATATGATTGAGTGAAGATAAGAAAGGAGAAAAAAAATATTTTTTGTATTTTTTTTTTTGGCAATAATCTATTTATTATCAATTAATTTGATTTTGGTCTTTATTTATTATTCCCCTGCTCTATACATACATTTTGTACATTTACAATGTCAGCCATTTTCTCTGTAATACTTTTTTAGCAGTGAAGTTATATTTGAGCAACAAACAATTGTTGAAATTTAAAATGGTCGAATTATCGATAGTGTTGAATTACACTTTGTTATATGATAGGCTGTAGGTCAAGACAACAAAACATGGTTGAATTATCGAGGTTATATTGTATATATAAAACTAGAAATGTAGTTTTAATGCGGTCCTTTAAATATTTTCATTCCTTTTATATGTTGTCTTATCTGCGGTATAGTAGCATTTTTTGCAATTTTATTTGCTGATTTGTGTCATTTTTTCACTCTAAATATATTTATTTAAACTCTTCAACTAATGCCTATAGTTTCTTTCCTGAAATTGCTTAGCAAACATGAGTTGGTTGTATTGTTATGCTTCGGAGATATTTTAATCCTAAGCAGGGTCTTTACGAATGGTACACGTATGGTTACACAGTGCATGTGCTCTCATGTTCTTGAAGTAGTGTAGATGTGTTGTTTGCACTTTTATTTTCTGATTTGTTAGTATTTTTCTTCTTTTTTTTCATTTTAAATAATTTTTAGGCATAGGAACCAATGCCTATAGTTTCTCACCTGCGGGCCCTTCGAGTAAACCCGGGGCGTTGCCCGGGTCACTCGGCTAGTTATTTCTATATTTTTTTAAGAGCAAAAGAAGAAAAATCGTTAATAGTTTTAAGTTTATTCGCTAGATGGCAGTACATGTTCACAACAAAATAATCGCTTGATATAAATTTCATTTTATGCGAACATGTTTGAAGCATTTTAAAATTAGAAATATCGTTTATTAATAAAAGGGAAGGTTTAAGTTCTATTTTAAAAATATGATTTTTTGAATCAATAAAAAAAAATTAAGTAGCATATA
>CP092863.1:125083701-125115325 GCA_030710605.1 Cordylochernes scorpioides | reverse complement strand
GTGGCCTCGAGGCAGCTGCTCACCCGACTCCTGGACTTCCTGCCCAACGAGCCACCCTGGAGCGAGGCGGACCTGTGTATGGAGTGTGGGACCAAGTTTGGGCTCAAGACCCGCAAACATCACTGGTCAGTTCCCTCTTCACCCTCCTGTTTATTTTTTCTCACCCCTGTAGTTTCACAGAGCTCTATTTTGCCTCACTTTTCAAGAAACACTTTATTTTTATTATTATTATTTTTTGCTTATCCCTAGTACACGTTGTACAAACCATGATAATCATGGTGGGTAGAAGTAGGCAACTGCTTTTACTGTAAGTGCATCACATGTCTATACATGTGAAAAGCAGTTCGAATTTGCACTTACAAATGTGCCAGAGCCCCGTTTGGTTACTTGCACTAACTGGTGGGGTTGGACTTTTGCAAGAATCGGGGGCCATAGGAGCATATTTTTTTAATCAGAAAAAAGTGCCCAATGCGGGAATTGAACCCGGGTCGTAGCGGTTGAAAACCAACAGTTTAGATCATCCTTCCACCGACCCCCAAACACTTTATTAAAATCAATCAGTCCAAGATCAAAATATCAATATTGTTTAAAACGATATTTCTTTTTTGAATTATAGGCTTGGCTAGCTTTATGTCCAAGTGCCTTTCAACAGGCTATATACACTCATGGACAAAACATGGACATGAAGTTGTACCTTTTAGCATGTATATATTTTCTATTATTGTTATTATATTTTTTATTTATTTTATTTTTTAAAAGAGAAGGTTTGAATTTTCATGTATGGGAAATCCACCATTATATAAGCAAATAAGGAGTGGTTTATGCTTAAAATAATTAACTTCCTTAAGTTTTGTCCCCATTTTATGACAGTTACTGTTGCCTCAGATATATTGGACTTGCTGGTAGTATGTGCTAAACTGTAGGTACCTGTTAGTGATTTATACAAATAAAGGTCACCTCTCCCTCAAAATAGTTGTTAAAATTAAGCGCCATCTCTATTGACCATCTCCAAAAACTAACGAAATCAGGTTGGTGACAAAGCCTCAACACTAGAAAATTGAGATGTGCTCACCTGGCCTATTCACCAGCTAAGCACCTCTTTAGGAAATTCAGAAGGTTTCATTTGATTCCTTGTTGATCTCATGAAATAAAGTCTGTCCTGGAATGACAAGGGCCATTATCTCGAAACCATGGTCTTCACAGGTGGACACTTCTCAGTTTCCCAAATCTGGTGTTGTGGTTTTGTCACCGACCTGAGTCTGTTAGTTTATGAGTCAGCCAATAGATGGCGCTTAGTTTTAGCATCTCTTTTGACAGAAGAGGCAACTTTTATTGATCAATTTCCTCCCTGAAAATTTTCCTTTAATGATCTGTCATACCCATATCTCTTGAATCATCCTTCTATTAATTATAAGGCAATTATGTAGCAAGGTTCTGTGTCAAGGCTTTAGTGTGTTCCCTATTGTCTTAGCAAACAATCGAATCCCTGGCACTCTGAGTAACTTCATCCATATTTCAAAAGCATCAAATCTACATTTCTGAGAGTCCAGCTCTCATATTCCTGACTGACTACAGGAAAAACATCAATGGCTTCACAATTATTAGATATTTTGTTCATTTAGTTTTCTCAGCAGTACGTTATACAGAAGTGGTTTGCCACTACTCCTTCCAATAACAAGGGAGAGTGTCCTTCTTCATTACAAGAATAAAGTTGAAAGCTTACCCCAGCTTTCATTCTGTCCCCTCTTGTGTTAGTTACAATCCCATTAAGATATTGTCGACCTTCTGCCAGAGTTGTATTCACACTGGGAGGTACAAATAGGGGGTTTCCATTCATTGGGATTGAGACTAAGTGACGTTTTTCAACATTAAAGCAATGTAAATTAGTGTTGTTGGGGAGTAGAATGAGAGGAAGGTGACTTGATGAGCTGAAAGTGATTAGAGAATGTTTGTCCATATAGTGTGTGTCACTAAAAGTCAACTTATGGAGGACACTACCCACAACAACAGTAACAACGTGGCTGAAACTATACTAACATCTTTGTTGTTATTTGATGGTCGGTGGAGGAGTGGTATGTCAATTTTTGACAGCCATAAGCCGGAATTGAATAGGGTACTTTTTTTATTTAAAAAAATGAATGCTTCATTGGCTCCTGATTCTTGCAAAAGTCCAACCCTACCAGTTAGTGCAAGTAACCAAATGGGGTTCTAGCACACTTGTAAGTGCAAGGGTTAAACTACACTTTCTACCTGTGTAGAACTATTCATCATGATTACCATAGCCTATACCATGCCTTTTGTTATTATCCCTAGTACATGTGGTACAGGCCATGATGGTGGGTAGAAGTTGGCCATTGTTTTTACTATAGTACACCACATGTTTACACATATGAAAAGAAGTTCTGACATTTGTACTGGTGTGCCAGAGACCCATTTGGTTACTTGCATTCGCTGGTGGGGTTAGACTTTTTCAAGAATCAGGGGGCCATCGGCCATTTTAATTAGTAAAAAGTGCCCGATGTGGGATTTGATCCTGGGTCGGTAGTGGTAGAAAACCCAATGGTTTCAACCCCTCGTCCATTGACCCCTGTGTGCCATGTAAGTCTGAAAATTCGAAACTTTTATAGATGCGTATGATTCATACGTGTTTATAATAGTTTCAAATTTTCATAACAGATGGTGCGCTAATGCATCATAATATAACCATGAATGTCTACTTGGGATAACATACACCACACTGTGCAGCCGTCACTGCGGCCGAGTCCTGTGCTCCAAGTGCTCTGAGAAAGACATCCCCATCCTCAAGTTCAACCTCAACAAGCCCGTGAGAGTGTGCAACATCTGTTTCGAAGTCCTCACCGGGGTCATCTGATCCTCTCCTCTTGTCATATACACCCGGACCAATTGCCTTCAACTATTTAGTAAACAATATTATTTATCTTATATATATATTTTATATACAAATATATATATTCAACTATTATTCCTTTAGTTGTTTTTCTTTCCCTAAGTGTAGAATAGCCTTATAGACGAACAAATTTGTTAGTATTTTGTTATATAAAAAAAATGTTTTTTTTTTCTATTTTTTTTTGTTAAAGTTTTTTTTTTTCCCTGTCTCATTTATTGTTATTCTCCTTTTTCTATATTTGCATATACTATTTGAGGAAGATTATATATTTTCTATGTTTGAGAGAGGAGTGTGTGTATCTCCCCTATATATATTTATACATTTTATATAGAGAGAGAAATTATATATATAAACAAATCTATTTATAATAAATTAGATTTAGGGTGAGAGACTTTGCACCATTTGCCTTTGTTTGTCCCATGTAAACAACAACAAACAAGTTGTGAGAATTCCTGTACATAGAGAGAATAATTATTCTAAAGAATTAAAAGAAGAGAGACATAATTTTTTATACCTCCAACGTAATTCCATCATATCTGTATCTATAGCTGTTTACATCGCATATGTAAACAGTGTGATTGTTTGTTTATAACAATTAGCGATTCTCTTTTTTGTAACAAAACAAAAAAAAAGTTGTAAATTAAAAACCCCACTTGTTGCTCATTCCACGATTCTTCCTTTTTTTTTTCTTTAAATACATTTACACACAGGTTTGTTATTTATTTATCACTGTAGGGAATATTTGCATGTGCTGCCGATATGCAAAGAATCTTTCATATGATGAAAAAAAGTTGCATACACAATGTTGACAGATTTCATAGAATGACTCAATTTACGCAAATCGACAAAACTTAAGGAAGTTGTACCTTTTAGCATGTATATCAGGATTGAGACAATAACTCTGAAAGATATTACAGTGACCTTTATTGAAGACACATGAGATAATCGAGTGTGAACAGCCTCTCTCTCCTTCAAAAAAGACTTACCACTTCTTTAAGTTTTGTCCATGAGTGTACTTCACAGTTTCCTTGATTCAACAAAAGTATAATTTGACCAGAGAGCTTCTTCCCCTGTGACAAAGACATATTCCCTATATGTATGCAGCCACATTTAGTTTAATTGGGACCAACTAAGACAGCAAATATCATTAGTCCCAATTATCACCTAGGTTTGATTCTGGCAGCTACTTGGCAGCTTGCTTAGGTTTTGCATAGAGTGAACCTCATTGTTATAATACCATCAACTTGGTGTTAGAATATCCTAATTCTATAACTCCATGGCGATAACAATGTAATAGCTTTATGGAAAATAGTACAAAAGTGAAACCTTACTGGGTTCAGGTTGATAAGAGAAAGACATCTCCTGATCATATGATTAAAAGTTGCTTTGCCATCTGTCAGAATAACTATCAACTAATCGTTGATTTTTTAAAATTATTCCAGAATTGGACAAATACCCATTCTTGATTAATCAAGTTATTTATTCCAATAAATGTCGCAAGCCATCAGCAACTTTTACTGTACAATCAGGAGATGCCTTTCTCTTAACATAGAATCTTGTTCCCAAGTGAAATTGTCATACCAAGGTTCAAGTAGATTATCAATGCAGAAATCACAAGGTAATAAGACCAAATCCAAATAAATAAATAAATAGTGTGTGACGTTTTGGTAACAGCGTTGTTACCATCTTCAGACAAAAGTACTTAATGAAAACACCAAATTGTGCCTTATCAATGCAGAAATCATTGTACAAAAAATATAAAGCTACTGTTTCACACAAACAGGAATGTTTCACTGAGTACTATATAGGTGGTGGTGAAGGAGTGATGTAAACCAGGGATTGAATCCTGCACAGGGCACTTTTTCTGAAGAAAAAAATTGCTTCAACAACCCCCTCATTGTAGAAGTCCAACCCCACCAATGAGTGCAAGTAACCAAATGGGGCTCTGGCACATTTGTAAGTGCACGAGTCGAACTGCTTTCTACATGTAGACATGTGGGGCACTTACAGTAAACAAAAGCGGTTACTAACTACCTACCATGATTATCATGGCCATGTATACTTGGGAGATAAAAAAAAAAATTCCTATTAATATGAGGAAAACCTCGAATATGTGTAGAAGTTTAGCTAGGAAAAATCTAGAAAAGTATGCTACCTCTCCCTTCAAAACAGATACAAAGACTAGGCTTATTTATTGACCATCTCTCTGCCACCTAGCAGAATTAGGTCAGTGGCATCTTTGGCCCCCAAATGGCTCAGTTGGGAAGATCACCATCTTTGGAAACTTGAGAACTGAAAATCATGGTGTCATCTGTCCAGGACCTTCTTTGATATAATCGGAGATCCCCATGGGATTAATAAAATGTGAATTGGTCTAAGGTGTTTGGTTGATAATTTTTTTTAAAATTATCCCTAGTATACATGGTACAAGCCATGGTACAATCATAGTGGGTAGAAGAAGGCGACTTTTTACTGTAAGTGCACCACATGTATACACATGTGAAAAGCAGTTCGACTTTTGCATTTATACAAATGTACCAGAGCCCTGTTTGGTTACTTGCACTCAGAGTTGGGGTTGGACTTTTGCAAGAATCAAAGGCCCCCCATTGGAAGCTGGTAAAGTGGCCAATTCTAGGAATAGAACAGACCAAAGCTGTCCTGGAGTGCCTGAAACCTTGATCTCCAGGTGGCATTCTGAATTTGCCGATGTTCATGTCATTGTGACCTGAGTTTTTTAGATTACAGAGACAGTAGCTTGGTTGAAGTTTGTGCAACTCTCCTGACTGGAGAGACAGCTTCAATATTCCATGCTGTAAACATTGTCTTAAAACAATCCAACATACACAAGGGGAAGTAACACAAAACACAGTTTCAAATACAAACAAAACACTTGACAGTATATATTAGTAAGGGTAAGATATTGAAACTTGATTCTCACTTTGTGAGAGAACAGGCTTATAGAATTATACAATGTGAGGTGGATCACCTTCTCTTTTAGTTTAGTTTTTGCTCGAGGAGCATGGACTCATGGTGTAATCTTTGCACAAGGGGATAGGAAATAGCAACAACAGTTATTATTTTAGTGTTTAAATTTAGTTATTATTGACTATATACCCCCTCAACTGCAAAATGAACACAACCTGCTCTGGCAAAGTTGGTTTATGATTATTGGGGATCTCCCAAAGTAATTATAAATTGAGTTTTAAATGATTTAGCTCAACTTTTTATACATTATTCCGATATTTCAGCCTTTTCAAGAAAACCTATTTTGCCAATGATTACTTATTTACCCAATTATAATGCCAAACCCCTTGCAAAATGGTGTTTTCCAGTTATAAAGTTATTTCCATTGAGACAAATTGTTTACATTTCCACAGATGTGCTACATCTAGAATACTCAATAAAGCTGTAGTTATAGCCAATTATGTTTATTATCAACAATCACTGGGGGTGAGTTAGTTAAACACTGAGCGCTGTGTTAGGACAAATGTTTACACCAGGTTCCCACGTCTATCTTGGTCCAACTCAATAGCTTCAAAGAGGGCCTTGAAGTTGCCGGCACCAAAGCCCTGAAACACACACACATGGTTGGTGTGTAACAATGGCTGGAATTATTTCTTGTGATCCAGACCATGGCCAACAATGGGTCATAGAACCTGCCTCTTTGTTTCTTCACCTCTAGCTCACTCATATCTGACGAGGGCCAACAGACCAAAATGTGTACATGGTTAGCTTTCTTTGATTAATCAAGAATGGGTATTTGGCCAATTCTGGAATATTTCTTTAAAAAATAGACACTCCTGCCATTTAAAAGTTTTATTTTCTCTTTAACTGGCCAAAGTATATTTTAAAAAGAAATATGAATGCACCAGCCAGGCAACCTCTATCTTCAAGATAATTCTGGAATGAATAAAAATCAACAAAGAGTTGATATTTATTCCGATAGATGGCGCAAGCTATCAGCAACTTTCAGTTGTACAATAAGGAGATGCCTTTTTTTTTTTCAAATATAAAAATTACACACACACACACTGAGTTGACTTAAATTAAACAAACTAATGATTATATATACAATTTGGATTATAGATTAGAAACACAAGGTAAATAACTCCAAATAAATATATAGTGTGTTAAATTTGGGTAACAGCATTGTTACCATCATCAAACAAAAGTTCTGAAATTTCTTCTTATCTGTTATCTTGTTTACACAACTTATATGCTAGTTAAAAACATTCTGTGATATTTTTCTCCTTCTTTTGTCGGAACAACCATCCCACCATTCGCAGGGGAATTCACAAGCTAAGGATAGCCTTGCCCTCCTCATAGGCCCCCCTCGGTGAGGGCTCCGCCCAATGTACATAGTTTGCCCTATTAACTCCTCGTGAGTAATTGTTGACCAGCGGTCAATAAAGTTATTTAATTTTCAAAAAAAAATTGTTCTTCTTTTGTCTGATGATGTTAACAATTAAGAAAAAGTCATCTCCTTATCGTGCAACTGAAAGTTGCTGATGGCTTACGCCATCTATCGGAATAAATATCAACTATTCATTGATTTCTAATTATTCCAGAATTGGCCAAATACCCTTTCTTGATTAATCAAGAAAACTAAGAAAAGGAATTTGGCCAATTCTTGAATAATTAAAAATCAATGAATAGTTGATATTTATTCGGATAGATGGCGAAAGCCATCAGAAACTTTCAGTTGCACGATAAGGAGATGACTTTTTCTTAATTTATGAACCTTATCCCTGTACAATGTCACATTTGTACTATTTTTTCACAATGTTAACAATGTTATTACCGAAACATCACACACTATTTATTTATTTGAATTTGGTCTTATTACCTTGTGTTTCTAAATAAACTAATATTCCACAGAACAATCAACTTGACCATAATTTTCAGTAGGCAGGAACAATATTCTAACAGCAAAACATTCACTCGAGAAGAAGACAGAGGTCATATCTATATATTAATTTATGAAAGTCAATACAGTAGAACTACCTCCCTGTAAAGGACAACACCTAATTGCAGAGTCAACGTGTCCTTTAGGGAGAGGTTTCCTCTTACTGGAGAGTTACTAAATAGTAAAAATGGTAATTTTGCAAATGAAAACTTGTCCTTTATAGAGAGGTGTCTGCTAGCGGGGTGTTCACTAAAGGGAGGTTCTACTGTATATATTCATCTAGAAATGTTCATGTGAACGAAATCAGGAAATGCCTTTTTTGTTTTTAATATATTATTTTTTCACATATTTATAAAAATCTTTATAAAAATCGAAAAAAAAATCGAGCAAACATCCACTCTATACTGTAGAGAGAGCTTCAGTAGAGAGTGGATGTTTGCTCGGAAAATATTTTAAATATTCGTTAGGCAAATTTTCACTCGGGTAAAACCCAGGCGAAGCCGGGTATATCCGCTAGTTAATTAATAAAGAGTTATTTCTAAAACTTCCCCGAGACCAGTAAGATTTAGAACTAGCTCGATACAAACCACCCCTCAAATTAAATGTGTGTAGAGTTTATCACATCCACTCTGATATTTCACTAGTATCATAGATGGACGTTTTGCCGGGGAATATTGATCTATAAAATGAAGCAGCGTCACCTATTCCTTTGTAGTTCTTAAAAGTCCTATGGTTCGGATTGTAATGTACAGGGTGATCCAAAAGTCCCGCACTATTTTAAAAATTAATAACTCCGCGAATATTTGCGCTAGAGCAATGCGGTAAACACCATTGTGTTCAGGATGCAATGGGATTTTTTATGGCAAATAATGAAAAATTTGAAATTGATTTTAGTTACAATTTTATTCGCCAGATGGCGCTCTACCAGAATCAGAGATTTAGCGGCCAAATGGTTTGATAAATTGAAAATTATAACTGATCGACACGTATTTTTCCTTTTTGAATACCAGGAAAGAACCCTAATAATTTCAAATAACAAATTAATAAAACACCACTTCGCCAAAAGTATGAAGAATTGGTTAACGATTTTCAAATACAATCAGAGATATGTAAAATAGGTGAATGCAAATTAAAACATGTAGCAAAAAGAAAATTTATATTTTAGATACGGTTTGTTTCCAAAGATAATAAATTTCTAATATTTTTAATTCAACTCTCACTCAGTATCGATTATATTTATTTTAAGTCATTTGAAAAATATGTATCTATCTCTGATAATTTATTTTACTCTGGAATGCCGTTGTTGTTGTCGTGTCCAATAAAGAGCCTTAGATGTATCCATGCATCTCCATCACAGCAGCAGCAATGTCCACTATCTTGGGTGTGTAAAGCTGCTGCTCTGGGTCTATGTCAATTTTCTGCAAGGCTGCGGCCATTGCTGGCTATGAGAATATGTGGGTAGGTGTTAGATCCACACCAGGACAGTTGTTGCATGTCCTATAGGTTCTTGTGCCATCTGGATGTATTGTCATTCCTAAGTCTTGTTATAGTTTTTGTCATTTTTCTCTCAGAGTTTATTTCGCATTTTGATCTTTTCTTATTTTTTTGTTTAATTATCTTGTATTTTGACAAAGAATCAGCGTCAAATAATGACATTTGTTCTTTCCTTTGGCTCAACTTTCTGGCTTCCTTTGCCAATTCAAATGCCATTTTATTACCCCCCGATCCCAGCATGGGCAGGGATCCAATGTAGAATGCAGTTATTCTCCAATGGTTCCAGTTGGGTAAGTAACGAGTGTATTTTCTGTGTGATTTTAGTATTGCCCTTCTGAATTGCTTCTAGAGCGGATATGGAGCCGCTGTATATTTAAAAAATCCTTCTGCTTGATGCAGGGATGGATGGTTAAGGCATACATCAAGGGCTTTCCAGATAGCTGTCAGTTCACAAGTGAAGTTTGACGAAATCTGTCTTGCTCCTCCTTTGATTTTGATGTTTGTTTCATCATGCAGTATTATGTTAATTCCGGCCCCTCCATTACTCAGGGTAAGGTCTGAAGATCCATCTGTATATACTGTTAAAGGGGGTGGCTTAGCATTTTCAATAAAGAATTTGTACTATGAGATAATAGCCGTTAATATTCCAAACACATCAGACCTCGAAGCCCAAGATATCAAAGTCTACCTCAATCAAAACAAAGGCATCAACATATACAATGTGTATCACCCTCTAAACAATACATTTATTGACGATGGAACAATGGCTCAATTTCTTACAGACAACACTATTATTGTAGGTGACCTTAATGCCAAACATCAACTATGAGGATGTTCCACGCCAAACCCAAGAGGCAAAATACTATCAAACATATTTGACGACAATGCCTTCATTTGCTTAAATGATGGGAATCCTACCCATCATTCCTACAAGCTATAATAAATACTGCACAAGCCCTTGATATAAGTTTTTACTATCCTGACATTTTCCACAAATGCAAATAGCGAATATTAAAAAGTTTTGGAAGTGATCATTTGCCTAATTTGATAGAAATTAGCACCAAGACCAAAACTAGCTCAATTAAGAAAAATTCTGGAACTTCAAAAAGGCTAATTGGATATCTTTCGAAAACACCATTATTGAAGCAGTCAAAGTTTCAATACCAAGAGGTAATATTAAGAAATAATTTCCAAATTATACACACCAGGCAAAAAATATTCAAACACTTATACCTAAAAGAAATGAACTACAAAAAAGTGCACCCAAAACCAAACAAATAGTAGAACTAAACTGAACATTGTGATTGCAAAAATAAAAAGATTATACGTAAATGTGAAAAGGGAAAAATGGAAACAAACCTGTGAAAACCTGAACCCAAGAAACCCAAATACAAAACTTTGGAATTTGGCAAAACAAATTGACAGAGTCCAGCCACAAACTGAAAACACAAATATGATTAAGAATACAGATGGTACACCAGCAACTAATGACAAAATTGCTGCCAATCTTTTAGGTAATTCATATCAAATAAGTAGTAAAATCAAGGTTGAAAAAAGGCCCGAAAGATTATTCATGACTGTAAAAATGTCACCAGCACTCATAATATTTTCCATGAAAAAAATCAAAATGAAAGAGCTAGTTTATGCATTAGAAAACACTGACCTAAACAAGACTCCTGGGCCAGATGGAATCCATGGCCGAATGATATCAAACTTGGGAAAAAATGGCAAAGAAAGACTTCTTAATATTTTCAATAACTCCTGGAAAACTGGAAAATTGCCTCAAGACTGTAAAAATGCAACAATAATTCCCATTAAAAACTTAACAAATCTGCTGATGACCCAAAAAACTACCGACCTATCCCCCTCACAAATATTTGCTGCAAATTAATGGAAAAAATTATACTCAGACGACTCACCTACCACCTCGATACAAGAAATCTATTACTAGAAGAACAATATGGATTTAGGAAAGGACATGGGACAATAGACCAACTCTTATTTTTCACACAAAAGGTAAAAGATGCACAAAACAAAAAACCAACTAACCACATCATAGCTGCTTTTTAGACCTTACACAAGCTTTTGATAAGGGGTATGGAAAAACAAGTTAATTACAAAATTATACAAAAATTTCAAAATTGATGGAAAAGCTATAACTTGGATAAATGATTCCCTTATATAAAAATATATACATCAGGGTCAAATATAATGGCACTCTATCTAAAACCTTCAAATTGTACCAAGGATTACCACAAGGATCAGTCCTTAGCCCAACTCTCTTCACCCTATTTATTGCAGGCATAGAAGAAATATTTTCACATAAAACCAATATTGGACTTTTCGCTGATGACATTATTCTATGGAGCAGCAACACTAACTGGAAAAAAGCTGAAAGAGATTTGAACAAGACTCTTCTCCACCTAGAATAATTTGCTAATAAACATAAATTAGAATTTAACCCCCAAAAATCTGAAACCTGTCTTTTTACTACCGATAAGAAACTATACAAAATAAGACCAAATATTATTCTGAAAGAACAACAATTGCAATATAATAAACATCCTAAATATCTCGGCTATACCCTGGATCCAGAAATTTACTCCAGTAAACATAATGAAGGAGTTGTTAGAAAAGGAAGAGACCGACTAAAAATCTTGAAATATATTTCAGGAAGAGTGGGGAGCTGAAGCAACAACACTAAAATTAACTTACACATCTCTAATGAGACCTATCTTGGAATATGGATATCAAATCTATGGTACAGCATCTGAAACAAATCTAAAAACACTGGAAAGGATACAACTAAATGCAACTAGAATTATTACAGGTCTTCGAAATACCTGCCCTGATAATATTGTACTTTACGAGGCAGACAGTATGCCCTTAAAGGATAGAAGAAGCTACAATCTGCCAAAATATATAAACAAAATCAAGAGTTATGAAAACAAACACAGAACTTTCAATTACATACTTAATTGGGAATCCAATATAAGACTCATAGAAGGTCCTCTCCACCTGGCCAAAAGAAATGGATTTTTAAAATATAAAGTAGAAAAAATTATTTAGCAGAAAAAATATCTCCATGCGAATCACTAACAAAATGTTATTTTTAATGCCACTTTAAATGAACCCACCAACAAACAATACCAAAATCCAGAATACTTAAAACAATTATCATTAGAAATAATTGATAAAATTCCTAAAAATGCAATAACTATTTATACCGATGGTAGCAGAGACGAGTTGGGACACACTGGCAGTGGCTCTCTCATTAAAACCACAAATGGCATTGAGAAAATAAACAGAAGAAACCCAGAATTTTGCTCAGTCTTCAGATCAGAACTTATAGCCATCTATGAAGTCTTAAAATCCATCAGAAATACTAAACATCACGATATATGGATTCCTACTGATAGTAGAAGTGCCATACAACACTTGAGTCACACAGGGTAACTTAGAGACAAAGTAAGCAGGAACATAATTGAATATCTCCAAAAACTCTCAATACCTCAAAAATTCACCTTCAATGGATACCCTTACATGTTAGCATTGAAGGCAATGAAGCTGCTGGTGCGCTAGCGAAAAAAAAGGCACAAAAGAACCCTTGCTACAGAAAAATAAACTTACTTTTAAAGAAATAGAAACAGTAGCCAAAATAAACAAGAACTGGAGGATCCCACCTAAGCACAGTTGGTACACCCTAGAAGCAGATGGCCACCCAGACCTTTCAGTCCACAAGCCGGCATGCGAAGCATGCCCTTCGCTGCTATTCTGTTCAACTCATAAGCCAAGTAACGGTATCCAAGCTAGTGCTTGGACATTGTACCTGGAAACACCACCTCCCAGATAACGTGTCTGGAAGGATTTCTATACCGGTGGCCTTTAATCACAGCAAAATAGGAAACTATCTACTGTGTCCAGCAGGGACCGCGGGGAGGCAACCCCCGGTCGACTCTGTTCACTCACAGCTGAGGAAAAGCTCAGCTGCCACGTCGTGGGCTTTCTCAAGAAGCTTGCTGTGATTTCTCAGCAGCTTACTCTCGATCGCGCCCCTCGCCCTCCTTCTCTCTTCCTGCACACCCACTACCCTTGGACAATCCAAGACGTAGTGGCGTGCATTCACATCCCTTTCTCCATAGACGCAATCAGGGTTTCTCTTAATTTTAAATCTGTGGAGACTTGGGGAAGAGCCCATGTCCCGAACTACCATAATGAGTTTGTGGGACATTACCGTACAGAGGTACTTGGGTGTTGTTACCCCATTGAATACCTCTCTCCCCTTCACACTGTTCCTCCATCTGTCCAACCATAAGTCCTGGACGTGCCCCCTGATCCTCCTATACTCGTAAACTTCTTTCTTGGTCACTGGGGTCCTCAGTGATCTACCTCTAAAGCATCCTGCCTTAGCGATCCTGTCTGCGAACTCATTACTTTCGATGAGGCTGTGTCTCCTAAACCAAGGGAGCTCCGGAGCCCGCGTCATCATCTCCAGCTCCTGGATTATTTGATGCGCGAGTTGCCCTTTCTCCAGATTGATGGCGACGAGGGCCGACATACAATCTGAATAGAGGCGGTCCGGGCTGAAATTCTTCTCGGCACACACTCTGAGGGCTACCCTGATCGCAACCAGCTCGGCTGAAAAGACCAATTCGTCCACTCTGAGTTATAAACTTTCTTGGAAGATCAGCTCTCCATTAGTGAATATCACTACCCCAGCTCCAGTATTGGTTTCAGACTTACTACCATCAGTGAAAAACTCCGTGCCAATCCCTGTCGGCCCTCCAGGACTCCAATTCCACTTTGGCAACCACTGCTGAGGCTTCCTTGGGTCCCTCTTCGATTCCAGGGCCCCCGCTTTAAGTCCCAGGGCATCTTCCCTGTTCTCCCAGATCTTCTGCCTGTGGTCTCCTCCTCTAGTTTCAATCCCAGGGGAATAAGCCCAGCGAGGACCAAAAAGGCCTCACTGCTGGTAGTGCGATATCCCCCTGTGATTCTGAGTGCCGCTGTCCTCTGCAATCTCTCTAGAGTTGTTGCCACCTTCTGATCCCTGTTTCGGCGCCACCAAGCCATGGAAGCATATAGCAAGATTGGCTCGACACAGGAGAGGCAGAGGTTCCTAAAAATAGTACCCACGTTTTTCAACGCAAAAGGTCGATCTAAAAATGATTTTTATTTGAGGGGACACATTTTTTAAATTGTGTACAGTATAATAAACAATGATAACATTTGACAAGCCCATAGGATATTTGGAATAAAGTACGACAAATATATTTTGTCACTCCCCTCTATATTTCATTTGTTGGATCATGACAAATATACAGTTAAATAGTCAAGGGTCGCCAATCAGTCAAGAAACTACACATTTCTTATAGCAAGAAATCCTATTAATAGTGCCATCATAATTTTTGGTACTATATTAACATTTCAAAAATTCGTGTATTGATATCAGCAGTGTTTTTCAAACATTCAATCTATTTCACAAAAATCCATATAAAATATAAATATTTTTGCTACATGTTTTAATTTGCATTCACCTATTTTACATATCTCTGATTGTATTTGAAAATCGTTAACCAATTCTTCATACTTTTGGCGAAGTGGTGTTTTATTAATTTGTTATTTGATATTATTAGGGTTCTTTCCTGGTATTCAAAAAGGAAAAATACGTGTCGATCAGTTATATTTTTCAATTTATCAAACAATTTGGCCGCTGAATCTCTGATTCTGGTAGAGCGCCATCTGGCGAATAAAATTGTAACTAAAATAAATTTCGAATTTTTCATTATTTGCCATAAAAAATCCCATTGCATCCTGAACACAATGGTGTTTACCGCATTGCTCTAGCGCAAATATTCGCGGAGTTATTAATTTTTAAAATAGTGCGGGACTTTTGGATCACCCTGTACATTTATTTTGTACCAACGAGACTACAATAATCGCCGCTAGAGAGAGAGAGAGAGAGAGAGAGAGAGAAACAATGGAGATAATGGATAGAAAAAATTTCAATCAAGTTCAAGATCGCTAATTTGATGGATGGCGGCTAAGCTTCGACATGGAAGAAGATGGTGGGCTACCTTCGGACTTCAGCATACTTACGGAGAAGGAATGGAGAGCGACTTCGGCGTTTTTTTAAAAAGTTGATTGCCCTTGACGTTTCGGCGACTCACTGTCGATATTTTCAAAAAGATGGAAAACGAAAGAAAAAAAAGTATAACGTCGGCCTTATATGTCCAATTGAAGCACCAAATGTTTGCCTTCTTACAACTCTTCAAACTGGCTTCAGTATAAAACGATAATTTATAAACACATTTTAATATTAGAAACTATAATATTATAGACGCGTATGAATCTTTTAAAAATAAAACAATTTCTACTGCCCTTACTGCAATAGGAAAATTAATGGGAGGGCAGTAGAAATTGTTTTATTTTTAAAAGAATTATACGCGTCTATAATAGTTTCGAATTTTCATAACAGATGGCGCGCTAATGCATCACACTTTAATATATATATTTTTCAACAATTAACTTATTTTGTTATTTTAGAGCTAGATGAGAGTCTTAAATGAAGCAATTTGAATACATTAGTATTAGCTGTATATCCGCAACTGGTGTTATAAATCCTAGTTTTTCAACTCATCAAAATAATTTTACTTTCAAATATCGTATGGCGTGAGCACGAAGTATACCTGGTGGTTGTGGCGCTGGATGACCTCAAAGAAGAAGGTCGGGCGGTCCTGCATCGGCTTGGTGAAGATCTGGAGGAGGTAGCCGTTGTCGTCGTAGTCTACCAGGATGTTCAACTTCTGGAGCTGTGGAACCCACACATTGTCACAACTTGCTCTGATCAATATCGTAGCAATGGAGGCACGAATTGTTGGTCGAAATCATGAAGAGGTATGGTCAAAAGACAGATAAGTAAACTAGCTTGATGTTTCGGTTCAGTAATGTATGTAAATAGATCTGTCTACCAGTGTATGTATGTAAATATGTCAACCATCAAGCGTATATAGGCAAATAGTTCTACCACCAGTGTTTATATGTAAATAGGTTTGTCTACCCCAATGTATGTATGTATGTATGTATGTAAATATGTATATATATTGAAGCGATGCAGTAGAGAAGTAGAAGGGAAGAAGTGGGCAAGCCAAGAGAAGAAGGTATGCAGGGGCCCCTTCAAGGAAGGGGGGATTGACAAATTCCAGAGGAGGGGGCGGCAGACAGGGAGTCCAGCTGGTGTCGTCGTGAAGGAAGCCGGCCGGCCTGCCGGGGATTTGTGTGCCGAGAAGACATGGCAGTCTGGGGAGAGAAGTCTGTCTGGTAACAACGGGACCGGCAGCAAGGAGAACGGCGGTGACGACAGACGCGGCAAGTTGGCTACAAGGAAGTGGGCTCCGAGACTGTGTGGATTAACGAGTGGAGGACGGAGCAAAGAAGGACGAGGAGGAACCTACCTGGGGCGGCAATGAAGGCAAGTCAATCTCCTATGTATAGTTATTAATATCCCTTTTAAAGATCTGGTAATAAATCTATAGTACTAAGCTGTATCCAAAACGAACCCACATTGTCTTCTCAGAAACCTTGCACGCAAACATCGACGGCTGAGAAGAGTCGTAACAATATATACCACCAGTGAATGTATGTAAATAGGTTTGTCTACCAGTGTATTTATGTATGTAAATAGATTGGTCTACCAGAGTGTGTATGTATGTAAATAGGTCTATCAGAGAGGACCTACCATGTCGAGGTCCTCCTTCACTTTGACCTTAGAGTTGCGGAGGTTCTCCCTGAGTGTCTCGTAGTAGGTGTCGGGGATCTTGAGGAAGTGGAGGCCGCGGCTGCGGAGGTTGGACACCTGCCGTGGCCACGTTAACGTGGGGAGAACTACCTACAGCGGGGCTACCTACCGCGCTGATGATGTCCGTGGTCCGCAGCGCCACGTGCTGGACTCCTGGTCCGCCGTAGTAGTCCACATACTCCTGAACCCACACTACTGTTCAGCCTACTCCCTATGGAAGGTTAAATATATGATGTTCTTTTATATATACACTCTTGGGGACAAAACTTAAATGGAAAGTCTTTGATATCGCCGGTCGTCTATTTTTCTTTTTTTAAGGAGACAGAGTCAATTTTGTTCAGACGTTGTTATCTCGTGTGTCTCCAATAAACTGTCACTGAGTTATTGTCTGAATTCCGATATACAGAGTAAAAGGTACAACTTCCTTAAATTTTGTCCATGAGTGTATATATTTTTGTCTGGAATTCAGAAAGAAAGGTCTTATATAGATCGACACACCGGGGGATGTAAGCTATTCTCTCTGACCACTTCTATTAAGGCCACCTAACGGGACTGAGACAAGTATGTAGGACCGACCTGAATCTGAGACTTCTTCTTGCCAGGCGCCGGCTCGTTGATGGGCATCTTGATGGTCTCCTCGTAGTTGGTGACGACGATGGAGCGCAGGGCGGAGTACTGCGTGTGCATCTTGGTGTCGTCGATGGACCAGAAGCGGTGGAACACCAGGTGCCGCTCGTACCTGTACACATCCCTCTAACCTCGCACCTTATTGGAGATTCCACCACAACTACGGTATACAAAGAACCTTTTTTACAAGATGAATTAGCGCACCATCTCTTATAAGATATTTAAAACTATTTTTGAAGCGTATGATTCTTTTCAAAATAAAACAATTTCTACTGTCCTTACTGCAATGAAAAATTAATAGGAGGACCTAGCTCATCAGTGGTGAATCTCCCTGCTGTTTCGCCAGTTTAATATATCATATTTCTGCAATCCCAGGGGAAATTTCTTCTGGAAGGGTTCACTACTGATGAGCCAGGCCCTCCCATTAATTTATCATTACAGTAAGAGCAGTATAATTTTTTTTATATATTGAAACGAATCATACGTGTCAAAAATAGTTTAAATTTCTTATAATTACAAGTATATTGTATTATGTGTATATTACTTGTATATCCCTCATAGAGCACCCAAGGACTATTCCTGCTGGACACTCGCACTGTGTTTGTGTAAATATTGTGGGATTACTCTGGAGAGAAACCTTTTAGAATCCTTTAACGTGATGTTTTTACAGTAAAATGTGCGCGAAAATATAAAGATTATTATACATTATTACATACAGTAGAATATTTATTTAAAGGAGACCTAGTTACAGAACTAAAGTGTCTTTTAGAGAGAGGTTTCCTCTTATCGGAGAGTTACTAAATAGTAAAATGGTATTTTTTTGCTATTAAAAACGGTCCTTTATAGAGAGGTGTTCGTTAACGGGAGTGTCCTCTCATGGAGGTTGTTCTACTGTGGTGTCAAAAGAGAGGCCTTTTTTAAAAATAAAAATAAATTCCTCTTCTTCCAAATCGCCGGAGAACATCATGCGCAGTCTATCAAACGTCCTTACAAACCACCACACCAGCTCTGGTAAATCCGGAAGTTTCACATAAACATTTCAGAAATTGATGGGACATACATAACCTTAGGAAGAGCTGTCTTTTTATTTCATTATTACATTAACAATCACAACTTTTAAGAAAAACAAAAAAGTAGTTCTTGCTCGTGCAACTGAACGTTGGTTTGCGCCATCTATCGGAAATATATCAACTGATTAGTGATCAACAATCTATGTAGTTAAGATAATCTCCCTATTCGCTATAGAATAAGAAATGCAGGCCGGGGAGAAGAGATTCTTTATAAACGAGGACGATCTTGGGTGTTTTGCCTGAAAGCGTGTACGATCATCCTCTTATACTTCTCCCCGACTTGTATTCATTCTTCTAATCCTTGTTCGTTGTTTTATTGACAATATTTTGACAATTAAACAACTTTATTGACATCTCGTTAATCTTTACACTCAAAGGGAGTTATAAGGTAATAATAATGGTAGGAATGAAGAGAGATATTTACAATCGACGTAGCCCTCTCCGAGAGCACGTCCGGATCAGGAGCTTAAAGCCGCCTTGAATCTAGACAGATCCCTGCCATTTGGGGAGTTCATGTTCGGAACATGTTTGATGATAACGTCGAAGAATTTGTCGAGAAGAATCTTGTCTTCAGGCGTGAGTAGCCCGAGGAGGTGCTCCGTTTCTTCTTCGTAATAGACCGCGATATCCATCCTGACCACATTATTCTTGTTATATATGTAGTGCAGAAATTCTCGATCTTTCAATCGGATGAGTAACTTTTCTATGTCCACATCGCCCTCAGGAGTGAGAGCTATAGGGGGGTGAAGGAGCGGTCAGGAGCTCATGGGTCATCGGGGTAGGTATTAGTGGCGGTGGGGCTACTGCGGCTGGTGCTGACTTATTATGTTTTATTGATGAGGCAAATCATTACCATAGGTTGAGTTCAACATTGTTCATTTTTGTTGTCCTGTAGAAGGGAGGTAAATGCCCGAAAGCTTGAGATTGGAATAAAAATGAAAAGAAACTCATCTCTAGAAACTTGTTGCCTTATTTAATTCATATATAGGATTTCTACTACATTTAAGGAGATATGTAAGTTTATACACATTGAACACCATCTGACAGTTTATCTCTCCACGATAGAGAAGGCAGTACTCACCACTCCGACGTAGGGGCCATGGCGTTGTCCGGCATGTTACCGACGCAGTGGTCGATCACCTGTAGGAGACACGGTGGCCTGCACACACCCACATCTTTAACTAACTATCACACAGCTGGTTTCTAAAAATATGATACCATTTATGAAAAAACACTTAAAAAAACAACAATTAGCATCATTTTATTGTGAAAAGACGCGAGTTTTTGAGAAAATTCGCTAAATAGAGGGGGAAACGTGGACTATAGAATACAATAGTTCAAATTTTATTTTACACTCTTATGTTTTTTGAAGGAGACAGTCAATTTTGTTTACACTTGGTTATCTCGCATGTTTTCAATAAAGGTCACTGTAATATCTTTCAGAGCTATTGTCTGAATCCCGCTATACATACTTTGTCCATGAGTGTATGTGCAGAGTATGCTGAGCAGTTTTATATATCACTCAAACATGAAATGACCATGATTCACCACTCACAGTTTGGGGAGCAGACAGTCCTCCTGCAGCGGGGGTTTGTAGTGGGGCAGGAATCTCCCGCGGTAGTTGTCCCGCTGGATGAGGGTGTGGGTAGTGTCTCCATACTGTGGGGACACACATATCTTTAACCAACCACTGGTGGGGTTGGGTTTATAGCAAGATGGCCATTGAAGCCTTGTGAATTACACGACTTGCCACGTCGTATTCTATATCTGGTAGCACGTTCTGTTGAAGGACGCGCTCACACATTAAGAGGTCAGGCAGTTACTGACAGTTGCCTTGGGCTCAGTTTACGAGCCATTTTTACGATACACCCCGCCTCTACTTTCTATTTACTTATCTCCTGATAATATTGGGTTCGATAAACATTGTATTTCATGATGCTAGGATTGGAGGGAAGGTTCTGAGAGGCGGAAGCTTTCGAATAATATAAAGAAAGGCATCGTTTAGCTTTTAGTTTAGGTATTTTGGTCTTATAAAAGCCAACCTCAAAAAGAGACCTCCTTCAGGAGTAAATGGTATTTCGTTATTCTGAAGATAATGGTAGATATATAGGGATAAATTTGGAATGTTGATATCTCTCTATAGAGAACCAAAACTTGAGGTGTGTGTCATTACGTGTAAGGATTGTAGTGGTGGGAGATATACAGAGGTAGTTTACACATCGTGTTCATCCAATTGTGTCGAATAGAGGAGACTCACAGTCTGGACGACGGCGAACTTCACGGATCCAAACTCATCCTTCTCCTCCCAGATGTCCTTGACGATCTTGGCTCCACGCTGTCGGGCCGTCTGTACGACACACGTGTATCACACACCATCGTATAAAACAACGATCATCTAACACATAGTGTCGCTCTGCCTAGAATGGTCAACTTTTGAAATAACCAGCTAGCACACGTCGTTATGGACTCTTGACCTGTCCAGATTTTAACAGTCTATAGCAATCAAAACATTCACTTTTAGTTTTATTTTTAAAACGTTTTCTATTATATCTCTGCTACAATATGTTGGGGGGAAAGGAATCCCCTATCGCAGTATAGAAAAAGTAAAGATTGCTCAACAAATAAATGTCTCCAAAACTTCTCATTTGGTAGTCAACGTTTCTAAATGTCAACACAAAGCAATAACACGCCGTCTATACATATAATATGGAAGGATTTAAAAGCACGAATGTTTCTTTTATACATAATACACACTTCTACTGCCCTTACTGCGATGAAAAAATATATTGGGAGGGCTTGGCTCATCAGTGGTGAACCCTCCCAGCGGTTTCGCCAATTTAATCCACCAGACCGCTTCTCAGAGCTCTAATACTGTATTGGACGATTCTGCTTATATACGCAGCACTGAAGGATGGAATCTCAGAAATGGTTTTCAAGAAAACTATGGACATAAGCTTATAGGACAGTAGAATTACATTCAAATATTTGCATCGAGCAATGCTCTTCAGCAAACAATAAAGACAAGGCCAGTTAGGCATAAATTAACACAAAGCAATAACACGCCATCTATACATATAATATGGAAGGATTTAAAAGCACGAATGTTTCTTTTATACATAATACACACTTCTACTATCTATCACTATCTAAATGTAAAATAAAATGAAATATCACAAGTTGGGATGTCTATGCGGGGTGGGACGAATGGCATTTCCCTGTAGATGACGTAAACACCACCAGGGTAGAGGTTTGTGTTATATCCAATGAAGAACACACACATCCACTCAGTGAAACACACATGTGAAACCAACCTCGACGATGGCTTCGATGTCTTCCACAGAGAAGGCGATGTCCTTCACGCCGTCCCCGTGTTTGACGAGGTGGGCTCCCATCTCTGCACGACACCACCACGGTCGGTACAACCTCCGGTAGAAGCTCTCAGCTCTGACATTCTCACGCACTTACACTCATGGACAAAATTTAGGGAAGTGGAAAATCTTTGATGCCTCCGGTCGTCTGTTTTTTTTTTTTTTTTTTAAGAAGGAGACAGAGATAATTTTGTTTATACTTTATTATCTCGTGTGCTTTCAATAAAGGTCACTGTAATATATTTCAGAGTTATTGTCTCAATCCCGATATACATGCTGAAAGGTACAACTTCCTTAAGTTTTGTCCATGATTATATTATGGTCTTAAGTATTTAAGGTATGTAAGTATTTAATACCCATTCCGTGATTTTTCAAGTAGTCTACAGGACTAGATTTAAAAAAAAAATCGTTGTACCTACACCATACGGGTCAACAGCCTGAAACGGGTATGTGGTTGGCTTTTCTTGATGAATCGAAAAAGGGTATTTGGCCAATATTCTGTAATAATTAAAAATAAACGATTAAATGGTATTTATTCTGAGAGATGGGGCAGGCCATCAGCAAATTTCAGTTGCACAATCAGGAAATGCTTTTTATCTTAATTTATACACACCTAATCTCAGTATAAATTTCACTTTTGTGTACTTAAAAAAATATATATAATTGAAATATTTAAAGAAGATATGAAGTGTGTGTGTGCTTAAGAGAAAGAATTTCATTTTACTAAACTAATAAAAAAACTGGTGTAAATTGAAGAGTTTTTTAAAAACAAATAATAAGTTTAAATAAGATGTTTAGACGATGAATAAATGTTTTATATTTTTTATACACAAGCCATATAATAATTGTGGGTAGTAGATAGCGACTTGCTTTTACTGCAAGTATATGTCTGTACATGTAGAGAGCAGGTCGATATTTTCGCACTTACAAGTGTTCTAGGGCCTACTTACTGATGGGGTTGGTCTTTTGCAAGTATCGGAAGCCGTTGAAGATGTTTTTTTTCTGAAAAAAGGTGTCCAATGCGGGTTTTGATCCCAGGTCATGGCTGTCGAAATGGCTTTCAAGTAAGGACACATATATAAAATTTAATTTCCTTTGTAAATATATTTTGGATTTCATTAAGAAAAATGGTCTTTGATGTAACGATCTCAAGGAAATATTGGACATATTATATGGTTGTAAACAATATATAGGTGTATGCGTGTATATGTGTGTATATATGTATATATTTTTAAATTTAATGATGTAACTGTAAATAAAATTCAAAGAATATCTCTATATGTAAATAATATTTATGAATCTTTCTAAGTCGCTTTCTTTGTATCTTTCCATGTTGAATATTTTCTTTGTTATATTTGTATGTACATTTAGCGCAAGTGTCCCTAGGGGGACATAGCGTTTTGAATTGAAATAAATAAATAAATGGTTTATACTACTCCTCCACCGACCTCCCGTTGTTTAATGATGCTTTAAATTAATCATTTTTGATGGTTATAAGAGAGGGAAGGGTTGTGTGAAACTGACGGAAATAGATTGGGAGTGAAATAGGCTCTTAGAGGAAGATAGATGGGAGGTAGCCACCTTTGTTGCCCGGGTTGAGAGCGGACTGGAGCACGACGTAGATGTCATTCTGTCGCAGCACGTAGGACACCACCTCGCGGGATCCTGTCTCCAGACCGCGGTAACCCAACACCTCGAACCCCATCCTCACACTGTAGAACGCCGCCGCCTGTAACAACAGTCCACGTGTCTCTGTATGTTCATCTATCTCTCTCTGTATATGTGTGTGGTTCTGTTCAAGGAATGGGAAATAAAATTATTAAGCACGGAATTTCCTTTTCAAATAAAAAAACTAACTTTCAAATGACCTTACTGCAATTAAAATATATTGGGAAGACTTGTGTGAGGCGGTTTATCAGTGGAGAATCTTCCCAGCGGTTTCGCCAATTTGATCCACCAGACCGCTTTAAGAGCTATAATACTGTATTGGACGATTCTGCTACATTGAAGGGTAGAATCTTAGAAATAGTATTATCGCAGTAATAACAGTAGAAGTTTGCTTTATGAATAAAATAAACCTTCATGTCATATATTAGATAGCGCATTATTGCTTTATATTAATTTTATGTTATTTCCATCACTGGCAACAAACTATGTTCAGACTGAAACGTCTCTCGGCTTGCAAAAACCTTCCTTCGCCAGTGTTATGTAGTATTGAAATGATTTATTTACCATCGACCTTTATATAGCCGCAGTAATGATAACACTATCTACTGTGGGGACTACAGGAAGACCTCAGTTTGACTCTTGTGTTCAGTTTTGTACTTCTCTACAAGTTCAGTAGTCACCTATATGGATGGTAGATTATTTTAAGGCCCGTAAACACTAACAAAGGTCTTTCAATAAAATCAATACCGATGATAGCAACTTGGAAAGCTCTTAGTTCTTCCCGGCATGACAAGGTTCCACCTTGGTAAATTTCCTACCGAATTCCATATTTCACAGATAGGTTCGCGACGTGTCCACAGGATCATATGCTTAGTACATCCTCTGTTGTAGGAAGGTACGAGGTCACACAACAATCCAGAAGGAGCACCACTGACCTGCATGGCGTTGCCAACCCAGAAGGTGAGGTGGTCGAACTTAAGGAAACGACCGCGGTCAGGCTGGAACACACAGTACACTGTCAGTCTCCAATTCCATTATAAATGAGATCACCGCTGGCACAGTGTAGTTAAAGTCAACCTGAATGAAGGACGAGTTTTGGGCGACAAGAAAAACTTATATAATTGAATAAACACCTCTTTGTGTCAAATTCTGAAGATTTAATTTTGGATCTCTCATCAAATCAATGTCCGCCCTGGACTGGCGAGTGTGAATAGTCTGAAACCATTATCTCCAGGTGGACGTTTCTCAGTTTGCCAAAGCTGGTGTTGTGGCTTTGTCACCGACTCGAGTCTACTAGTATGCAGAGACGGTCAATAGAAGGCATCTAGTTTTGGCGTCTATTTTGACGGGAGAGGTGAGATATATTTTTATAGATAAATAAAGAACACTACCTCTCCCATGAGCGACCACCACCCTGAGCATGGAGTTTCCCTGTTTTAAGGCGATCCTTAGCGATATGTCGCACTATTAAAGACACAATTTTGTCGTAAAATAAAACAATTATATTGTCACATAGAAAATTAGGGAAGACAAACTTCAGGATGACACGAAAATTTATTTATATCAAGGACAACTTAAAAATTATAGAATAACAGAGGCAATGAGGCAAGTTTCACAGAATAGAAAATATAAAAAATTGATAATCTGTTAATAAAAAATAAATATGCTACAATATATTCTCCAGCCTCTCGACATTATCATGAAGAATTTTACCAACTTGATTTTTTTTTAAATCAACAAGGAGCGATATTGAATTACAGAGGAATTACAGAGGAAACAAAACAATCACCAAATTAAAACTTAGGATTAAATAATTACAAATTTACATGTATTAATCGACAGAGTTAATAAAATTTATATAAACAAAGTGGTTGAGATGTAAGAGAGATAAATCATTTAAATCTGGGAACAATCGATGTCTCGCTTCTGTAATGGTGATCCCAACCCCAAGAACCGGACTTCCCGGAACCATAACCTGTATCGAAGGCTACTTTCCAAAACTTTGAGATGTTCCACGACAAGGTTAACCTTACGCCCGAATGTTGCTCTGTATAGCTGAGAGAGAGAGGAAATAAATAAATCAATATGTGATTTCTTTTCATACCAATATATTCTCTATATAAAATACTAAAAAATCCTCACATTCATTTTATTAAAGGTATTTCAATAGAAGCGCAAAGAGAATAATAGTTCACATATATCACAAATTCCAAATTCGGCTCCCTATCCCTCATGCTCTATATACTTGTATACTCTGATTTATGCAAATACTGACATATGCAAATACAGAGTATTTGCATACTTAGGACCGGATGACGTTATGCAGACGATATTCCGCACACAGTCGGCTGCTGTCAAGGCCGCGGCTATCTAGGCCGTGGTTTGTACACCAGATAGAGCCCAGATAGCGACGACTTCAGTACCGCTAGTGTCCGACGTCAATGGAGAGACATACCTAGCGCTAACTGAATACTTTATCTATCTATCAAACAGTCTGTATCACGTTGACGAGGGCCAACAGCCCGAAACGCGTACGTGATTAACTTTTCTTGATTTATCAAGAAATTGGGTTGGCCAAATATCACGGAACAAGCTAAATCAAGGTTTAGTTGATTGTTGTTCCACTATATGACGCTCTGCCATCTAAAATGCGCATGTAAGCGGTCAGGATATGCCAATTTTGTTTTTAATATCTATCTAACAAGACTTAGTACTAAACCTCTCCAGAGTTCTCCCGAACAATCTTAAAAATGTTTTTTAAAAAAACAAATGCCTAAAAAGAGTTTAAAGTAGAGAATGAAGTGGATCAGAGTGTTAATTCAAAAAAGCACATTCTTATCATGCAACCGACTGTTACTGATGGTCCACTGCCATCTATCGGAAAATATCATTTAAACATTTTTTTTTTCTAAAAGATTAACCAATGCCCTTTCTTGAATTATCGAGAAAGATAGTATCTAATGGTGTTTCATTGTTGTACTCCTGTAGAAGGGAGGTAATGCCCGAAAGTTTGAGGTTGCAATATAAATTAAAAGAAACTCATCTCCAGAAACTTGTTGCCTTATTTAATTATCAAGAAAGAGCCAATCACGTACGCGTTTCGGGCTGTTGGGCCAAACCGCTTTTTTCTTGATAATTCAAAAATGTCTATTAGCTCATTTTTCTGTGAATAAAACGTTCAGAGTTTTTAAAGATATATGGCAGTGGATCATAAAAATTCAGTTTGGCGATCAAAAAAAGGTGCATATTTCTTTAATTAAAAAAAGAAACCTCTCGGTTTATATGAGAAGGGGCGCTATGTGGTCTAACACCCACCAAGACGATTCGAATTTTTACAAAATACGAAATTAAAAAATAAATTTCGTAGATAGATCGATAAAGGCCCCGAATCCGCGAACGTTTCTAGAACCTACAGGAAGTCTTCAAAGAACATTATCTAGTCTGACCAGGAACTTGGGCAATAACACGGGTGAAACAGTTTTTACATACACTCATGGACAAAACTTTAGGAAGTGGAAAGTCTTTGATGTTGCCAGTAGTAGTTTTATTTTTGAAGGAGACAGGAAATTTTGTTCATACTTGGTAATATAGGTCACTGTATATCAAAAATCTTTCAGAGTTATTGTCTGAATCCCGATATATACATGCTGAAAGGTACAACTTCCTTAAGTTTTTGTTGTATGTTGTGTGTTGTTTTGCGTGTGTGTTTTGTGTGTGTTGTGTTTTGTGTCCATGAATGTATATATAACAAAAAGTTAAAGAGAACGAAGGAGAAATGTTTCATTTATCACAACGATATAAAACTCAGGATTTCAAACCTCTCGGTACTTCTACTGGTGGAACTCCAATCTGTAGAAGAACCGTGGGGTTTGAAAGCTTGCGCCATATCGTTATAATAAAATAAACATTTATCCTTCGTTCTTTAACTTTTTTTATATACGGGCAAAACTTAAGGAAGTTGTATCTTTCACCATGTATATCGGGATTGAGACAATAACTCTGAAAGATATTACAGTGACCTTTATTGAAGATACACGAGATAACCAATGGACAAAACTTAAAGAAGTTGTACTTTTCAGCATGTATATCGGGATTCAGACAATAACTCCGAAAGATATTACAGTGACCTTTATTGAAGATACACGAGATAACCAATGGACAAAACTTAAAGAAGTTATACTTTTCAGCATGTATATCGGGATTCAGACAATAACTCCGAAAGATATTACAGTGACCTTTATTGAAGATACACGAGATAACCAATATACACTCATGGACAAAACTTAAGGAAGTTGTACCTTTAAGCATGTATATCGGGATTGAGACAATAACTCTGAAAGATATTACAGTGACCTTTATTGAAGACACACGAGATAACCAATATACACTCATGGACAAAACTTAAGGGAGTTGTACCTTTCAGCATGTATATCGGGATTCAGACAATAACTCTGAAAGATATTACAGTGACCTTTATTGAAGACACACGAGATAACCAATATACACTCATGGACAAAGCTTAAGGGAGTTGTACCTTTCAGCATGTATATCGGGATTCAGACAATAACTCTGAAAGATATTACAGTGACCTTTATTGAATACACACGAGATAACCAATATACACTCATGGACAAAACTTAAGGGAGTTGTACCTTTCAGCATGTATATCGGGATTCAGACAATAACTCTGAAAGATATTACAGTGACCTTTATTAAAGACACACGAGATAACCAATATACACTCATGGACAAAACTTAAGGGAGTTGTACCTTTCAGCATGTATATCGGGATTCAGACAATAACTCTGAAAGATATTACAGTGACCTTTATTAAAGACACACGAGATAACCAATATACACTCATGGACAAAACTTAAGGGAGTTGTACCTTTCAGCATGTATATCGGGATTGAGACAATAACTCTGAAAGATATTACAGTGACCTTTATTGAAGACACACGAGATAACCAAATGTGAATAAAATTACCTGTTTTCTTAAAAAAAAAAAAAAAAAAAATAGACGACCGGCGACATCAAAGACTTTCCACTATGGCCCTCATTAGTACGGGAGAGGGGAATTACAATTTTGTCAGAATTTTCCAAAACTGGTGTTGTGGCTCATTCTTCATCTAATCATAACATTTTGTACTTAAGGATGATGAACCAAAATGCATATTTAACAGGAGAGTTGCCTCTTTTCGTACATGAATACCATCTTCCCGTAACTCTATTCCACCCACCACTACTAACTGTAGGTAACCCGGACTCCCGAAGCGTACACATTCCACCTTAGCTACAGTCATGGAAGTAGTGTCCTCTGGAAAAGTCCACCACTGGATCCACAGATGTTCCGATAAGCTATCAAACTGCCGGGGTGGCGAAACGCCCGCGGCGGAGGTCCCCGTTGGCCAACCTTCACTTTCGACATGACAGGCAAACCTCGCCACCTCCCGGAATAGAATTCTCCACATTTTTACCATCGCCAAATATGTAATGTACAAATTCTGGATGAGCATCGATTTTAACTATGACTACATCATGGACTCACTTTTAGAGGCTCATGTCTAATGTATAAAAATGGTGTAAATATATATCAATGTCTTTATATTCATCTTTACTTGCTAAACTGAAACTTTGACTCATGGAAAACTGACTTTACTATATGTATATAGCCATTGTCATTTACTTATCTAAATACTACTATGTAAGCAATGCTATGTAGTTAATGTCTGAATAAAGAGTTTTGAAACGTAGAATTCTCCACTCTCAGCCCGACATAATTAATCGACCTTTGGGACTAAACAAGTGTGGTTGAACTTCTATGCATATATATTATAGCAAAATATTTATTAACATATTATAAATTTTGATATATGCACTCATGGACATAACTTAAGGAAGTGGAAAGACTTTGATGTCGCCGGTCGTCTGTTTATTTGAAAGAGACAGGCAATTTTGTTCACACGGCTACATCAAAATGTGAAACTCCCTAAAGTTTTGTCCACGAGTGTATATATAGGTCTGTGTTTTCAGTCATCTTTTTAATTTTGAACGATATTTTTGCAGCTTTTCCGTTGAACTGGTCGAGGTAGACAAAGATATCGTCAGCCAATGAATAATAATGATTAAAAAAAAGATTGTAAATCTTTGTCTTGTTAGGTTGATAAGCAATATGCAACTGTTAAAATGTTTGTCTTTCTTTATTCTCAAAGACACTTGTTGGGTGGGTTGTTTACTGTGTAAATTCCTTGCTAGCTAAATAAAGAGCTCCTATTGGTCCAAAGGAAGCTGACCAATAAAACAGCTCGTTATCGTCCAGAGAGATGTAAATCAAGGAATGGTCACCACCACGCCCAGACCCTTTAATTAAGCCGTAAAGTTTGTCACCTTAGCTAGGTGTGGTTTGTTGGACACCAATTAAAAATCTACCTTTTTAAGTGTTTTTGGACAACGTTCAATTCCGGGAAATCACTCGGAAATCAAACCCTTTAATAAAAAAGTAGTGGGTTCTCAGTAGAAGAATTAATAGGTAATAGGATTGATAAGAAATATGAAAGCTTTAAAGCAAGAATGTTTCTTTTATACATAAAACTAACTTCTACTGTCCCTACTGCGATTAAAAATATATTGGGAGGCCTTGGTTTATCAGTGGTGAACCCTTCCAGCGGTTTCACCAATTTAATTTACCAGACTGCTTCTTAGAGCTCTAATACTGTATTGGATCATTCTGCTCATATATGTTACACTGAAAGGTGGAATTTTATAAATGGTATTAAAGCAAAATATATGGACATAAGGTTTTAGGACAGTAGAATTACAACATTTTTCTATTTTTTTTTCCTCGCAAAGATGGCATATTGTATTCCCCTCACTAAAATTTTTGGTATGGTTTTCCCGAAAAAAAAAATCGAATGGAGTATTCTCTGTTATGAAATATAGGCTTTTAAGATAAAAATTCTTTCAATTTTAATCAGTAGAGTTTGTTACACAGGGAGAAAAACCTATCAGGTGTGTCAAAGTTTTCATTTTGTGTCTTCGACGGACGGATACTTTGGGATTCAGTTAACCGCTGAGTATTGCCAAGTACCATCAGGTTAATGTATAGATATTAGAACTACCTCTTCGCAATAAAGGTCTATTGCCATGTGCACAAAAGTACAATACAAAGTCGACATAAAGAATTCAAGCCAAATTCTCTACTCGACACCGTTTTTTCCTTATTATCTCTAGTACACCTAGTATATGCCATGATAATCATGGTGGGTAATAGTTAGCAACTTCTCTTACTGTAAGTGCACTACATGTCTACACATTTAGAAAGAAGTTTGACTTTTTAACTTACAAATGTGCCAGAGAACCCCCGCTACTTGCACTTACTGGTGTGGTTGGACTTTTGCTAGAATCGACGGGTATTGAAGAAATATTTTTCTTCTGTGGTGGCTGTGGAAAATCGACGGTTTATATCAATCTTCCTTACTCGACAGCGTAGAGACGCTAATTTCAAGCTACAGTGAGTCAGACCGCACTGATGTGTTCCTAAACTCTTCATAGTCGTTTACATTTCATATTTACATACTGGACATCGATCCAGTCACATACGCGCGCTGCATTTACATAGTCAACTTACCTTAGGTCCCTTGTCGGTGTAAGACGTCTGGGAAAACACAACAACATGCAATTAACATTTACATAATGTAAAGAGAGAATATACACTCATGGACAAAGCTTAAGGAAGTGGAAAGTCTTTGATGTGGCTGGTCGTTTTTTTTTAAGGAGACAGAAGCA
>CP092863.1:124985406-125083601 GCA_030710605.1 Cordylochernes scorpioides | reverse complement strand
TATGCATCAATAAAAGAAACTCGTCTTCCTTCACCATGTTTTTCGTTTAATTAAATTTTATATGCTACTTAATTTTTTTTTATTGATTCAAAAAATCATATTTTTAAAATAGAACTTAAACCTTCCCTTTTATTAATAAACGATATTTCTAATTTTAAAATGCTTCAAACATGTTCGCATAAAATGAAATTTATATCAAGCGATTATTTTGTTGTGAACATGTACTGCCATCTAGCGAATAAACTTAAAACTATTAACGATTTTTCTTCTTTTGCTCTTAAAAAAATATAGAAATAACTATTTTAAAAATTTTACATTACTTATATATTTTATTATTTTAAAAATATATTATGTAATAATTATTTATTATATATTATTTTGAAAATAGAGCAATCAATAAATATATTTTTAATTTAAAAAGACATATAAATTAGATCAAAATATAATTTATTTTACCAATATTTTGATCTAATATATTGTCGCGTATATGTGCCTTCAAAACATCTACAACATCCGCCAATAGATGGCGCTTTCGCCTAATTCCGGTTTGGAAATAATGTGGGAATCGCAGACTGCTGTGGTCCTGTTTCCTGGGGCAAATGTTTGTAAATAAACGTTTATATTGGCCCTAGGAGGTAACGTAATGTAAATACCTGTTGATTGTTATTCTAGTTATATGTAATGTGTAGTAGAAATGACAATAAAGGAGGAGTGTTAGAAGTCTTGTTGCCGGTTGCTGTTGTTCCTCTCGCCACATCGCTGCTGCTACTCTTCTGGTAAATCTCTCGTGTCCCCCCACCAGTGGTAAGGCCGAGAGATACTGCCAGAGGAAAGGAGAGCCACATGAGTGGAAAAATAATAAATGTTTCATTATTTTGTCTGATCGTGGTAACAACACTGTTACAGAAACGTCACACACTATTAATATATTTGTATTTGGTCTTATTTTCTTGTATCTATAATCTTTAATCCAAAGTGTGCTTTATCATGATATGGTATAATTTGGATTATAGACTAGAATCAAAAGGTAACAAAAATAAATTTCCATTTATTGAAATGTTTGTGACATTTCGATAACAGCTTTGTTACTATAATCAGACAAGGCACTAAAAAAAAAACTTTCACTTTTAGTGAAACTGCGAAACTTTCAGTTTTAGTACTGTCTGATGATAGTAACAATGCTGTTACAGAAATAACGCAAAATTTTCAGTAATTTGGATTCAGTCTATAAAATAAGTCTATAAAATTTTTATTTGAAGAAACGTGAGTGGTGGTTCTCGGTGGTCCTTGGGTGCTCTGCAGGGTACAGCTGCAGAGTGGAAGCAACGGAGCCCGGGGTAGGTGATCCACGAAGGAGGAAGCGGCGTAATCGCAAAGAACCTGAGGTGCAACGCGCGACAATATGAAATTTTTAATTAAATATTATATAAATAATTTATTTTGTTGCGAACATTATATGTCCTGCCATCATAGCAAACGAAATTAAAACTATTAACGTTATTTCTTTCCTTTTTCTATTGATAAATATATTTTATATTATATATATCTTTTTGAAAATAGAGCAATCCATATTTAATCCATTAGATAATAAAAAGGCATATATTGAATTTAATAAAATATTTATTTTTGCCAATATTTAGGCTGGCTGAACGCCAACCTTTATCGAGGCATTACATCTTTGTATACACAAACTCAGCGCCTCATAGTGTTATAATATCACAATTGAAATCATTAGAAATTCAAGGTAATACAAAGTACTTTGTATTTCAATTGATTTCAACTGTGATATTATAACACTATGCGGCGCTGAGTTTATGTATACAAAGATGTAATGTCTTGATAAAGGTTTGGCGTTCAGCCAGCCGAAATATTGGCAAAATAAATATTTTATTAAATCCAATATATGTATTTTTATTATTTAATTATTAAAATATACAAGTATCAGAGTCATCAACAATCAATTCTGTCATCGTTTGCTTTTGTGAATGGAATAAATACCCAAATATGGCCATTTCTTATAAGCATCGGTGGTTCAGTGGTAGAATGCTCGCCTGCCACGGCGGAAAAGCTGCCGTCTATTTAAACTAAATTAATTTTGAAACAACTAAATGTATTGCAAAAAATAATTAAATCAAATACCTAAACACTAATATAATACAATTTTTGCCATTACACACTTTTTTTTCCTGTAGTTTATGTGTTTCTTCTGTATTGCTATTCTATGGCACTTCTACTATTTATTATTGATGTACTTTCAGTATGAAGTATACTTCACTCGGGGGATTTCTCGGGCGAAGCCGGGTCATTCTTCTAGTATTATATCTATATAGAACAAAGTTTCGCGCACGCGCGGGAGGATTGTGTATTCATATACCAAAAGATGCTCTTCTCTCAATTAAAAAAACGCATTAAAATAATACGTCATTCGTTTTGTACTCCTGGGGAAGGGCAGAGATGCTCGTAAAAGGTTGAGATTACATCAACAAAAAAAAAAAAGGAAATAAAAAAAGAAAAGAAACTCATCTCCACAGTAAAACCTTTTGTATTATTTAATTAACATTACGAAACTATTTTAGACGCGTAATATTCTTTTTAAAATAAAACAATTTCTACTGCCCTTACTGCAATGGAAAAATTAAAGGGAGGGCCTGGCTCATCAGTGGTGAACCCTCCCAGCGGTTTCGCCAGTTTAATCTATCATACCGCTGTTATATTGCATTTTTGGAACTTCCTTTTATAGTGATACTGATGTTAGACTCTTGGAATGGGTATTTTAGATGAACTATGGACATAAGCTTTGAGGACAGCAGAATTATATATTTATGCCTGCTGCTGTCCTCAAAGCTTATGTCTATAGTTCATCTAAAATACCCATTCCAAGAGTCTAGCATCAGTATCACTATAAAAGGAAGTTCCAAAAATACAATATAACAGCGGTATGATAGATTAAACTGGCGAAACCGCTGGGAAGGTTCACCACTGATGAGCTAGGTCCTCCCTTTAATTTTTCCATTGCAGTAAGGACAGTAGAAATTGTTTTATTTTAAAAAGAATATTACGCGTCTAAAATAGTTTCGTAATTTGATAACAGATGGCGCGCTAGTGCATCGTAATATTATTTAATTAACAATGCATTTTGTTTAATCACCTCAGTACAGTTTTCTTATCTATAATCCAGGCACTGAAGAAGAACCAGGAGTGATTTCGGCGGTCTTTCATTGGGGAATCCACAGAAACTGGAAAGGGTGCCACGTAGAAATTTTGTCGGGAGGATATTGATTTATAAAAAATAGAGGTCTCCTCTCCCGTCAAAATAGACGTTAAAAATGTTGGATATCGTTTATGGTTCAGACGATGAAACAATAAATAATAAATTATGAAAAAAGGCATCTCCTTATCGTGCAACTCAAAGTTGCTGATGGTTGCGCTATCTATCGGAATAAATATCAACTATTCTCGTTGATTTTTAATTATTCCAGAGTTGGCCAAATACTCTGCTGAAATGGTTGAAATGGTTTTAAAGAATTAGGCGATTTTACCTTTTAAGAAAGTATTTTAAATTCATTATTTTCAAAGAGAGAGAGAGACAATTGACAATTGACATATTTTTATTGACATCAAGAGAGAGAGAGAGAGAGAAAACATTTAACAATTACACTTGCTAATTATATAAACAAATATATCACTCGTTCATTTTATATTACAGTGTAACTCCGCCTTTGCCGGTCCCAAGCCCGGATGAAAAAGGAGGAGGGGGAGCAGTAACAAGCTCACTAAAAAACCTGGGCTCAGCTGGCCCGGCTGATAGTACCCTGTAAGGACTCCAGGGATACAGGATGAGCAGCGTTTGTACTCCATGTTAGGAGCGGCTGTACATGGCATCTGTTCCTCATGTCAGAGGCGGCCATTTCATATTGGAGCTAAGTCAGTGGCCTGCTACTGAGTAGTGCTCCCAGTCTTAATGACAAAGGCAGACGCATTCTACTTCACCCAGTGTGGAGATAAGAAAGAAGAAGAAGATATTACAGTGTTGTCAGCCTAAAAGTATTTTAAGATCATTGATTTATTATTTTAAAACATTTTCCTTTTTTTTTCCAACAAAAAAAAACATCATCAACAGTCATCATTCTAATAGACCTAGGTCGGTAACAAAGCCACAACATCAGCTTTGGAAAACCGAGAAGCGTCCACCTAGAGACCATGGTTTCGGGCTAATGGCCCTTGTCAGTCCAGAATTGGCTTAGCCTAATTTACCATCTATATACACAATGAATAAAACCATTACAATATACATTTATTTGAGCAGAAGACACAAAGCCAGATCATCTCTCTATAAAAATATCGCTTCTCAGACACAAAGTTTGGAGCGGGACGTTCCGGTTCCAAAATCACTTTATTAGGTACCGCTCAACAAGAACAACCTAGTTTATGATAATTGCAACAATGAATAATATATGAAGGATATTCACATATTGAAACAAAATGTTAACGTGGGATTCAATCCCGGTTTATGGCTGTCGGGAATCGAGGGTGTTACCTACTCGTCCACCGACTATTTTTTCATAAGCGGGACGTTTCACAAGAGTGACATCCACGGCACCAATTTATAATTGTAACGAATAGTATTTGAATAAAAATATTTAATCGGGTAAAACCTATATATTTAAACACGTTCTATCGCTTCTAGTTTTCAAAACAACGTTAGTTACCGAACATAGCCATCACGTGACTCGCATCACACTTCGTTCGTCCCGAGAGAATCGGCTGAAGTCTATATATATAAGCGCGCCATCTGTTAACGGTAGTTGTAACTATTTTTCTTTTCTAGGCCAATACTCGTAACAATATATTTTTAATAACATATTGAGCACATTATCCATTATAAATAGAGATATAATAATTAGTGGTGTTTTATGTATGAAAATATATATAGGAAGATATAGAAAAGCTTGCAAAAAAAAAGTGTAATTAAAATTAAAAGATAGAGGCTGCCTGGCCGGCATTCATATTTATATAAAAAGTAGACACTTCGGCCAGTTGGAGTTTTTTATTTTCTCAACGTTTCAACAAAAATCTTTTGTCTTCGTCAGGAGAAGTAAATAAAAATAAACATTTGGCAAGGCGTTAAAAATTGTTCTGAGGTTTGCAAGGGCGTTCTCACGTGATTCTTCGAATTTAGTACAACATCTAAAGCGCGAGTCAAAAACAAATATTAAACTCGTCAACTGGCCGAAGTGTCTACTTTTTATATAAATAAAATTAAAAGGTTACAAAACTATTTTAGACGCGTAATATTCTTTTTAAAATAAAACAATTTCTACTGCCCTTACTGCAATGGAAAAATTAAAGGGAGGGCCTGGCTCATCATTGGTGAACCCTCCCAACAGCGGTTTGGTAGATTAAACTGGCGAAACCGCTGGGAGGGTTCACCACTGATGAGCCAGGCCCTCCCTTTAATTTTTCCATTGCAGTAAGGGTAGTAGAAATTGTTTTATTTTAAAAAGAATATTACGCGTCTAAAATAGTTTTGTAATTTGATAACAGATGGCGCGCTGGTGCATCGTAAAATTAAAAGGTGTCAAATAAAATTTGACAATTAAAATTGAAAGAGTTGAAATTCAAATTCAAAAAATGTTGTATTTGATGTGCTTGTATATTTTGTATTTTTTGAAATATATATATATGACATCTCTCTGTATAAAATATGTATCATTTTTAGCTTGCGCTTTTAAATAATTGTAAAAATTGTTGGCATATTGAACTAATTTTTGTACGAAAACACACAACTACTTTTAATAATAATATTATTATTAAAAGTATATATAATAATTATTATCAATATATATAAAATAAATTATCTATATACATGTGTGTAATAGTGTAATGTGTAATATGTGTGTTTTTTTTTTTTTTCATATGAATATATTTTCCAAAATAATGTATTTATAAATAAATGCGAAAAATATATATAATATTATCAAAAATATAAATAATTATATTTTAAAGTTTACCTGGATTTGCGAAATAAAATACTTTTTTTTTTCAAAATATTTCGAAGGATTACTCCGTTTTTATCAATCTTTTTCACACAAAAAAGAAACTTGAGGTTAATTCGCAAATTATTGTAGATCACATGTAAACAACTTTGCAATTGGTCAAAATTCGATAAAGTTGAAAATTAAAAGGATGAACATGAACTTTAAAAAATTATGATAATATAATATAAAAGAGTAAAATATATGTAAAATTTTTTAGAGCTATTATTTTTATTATTTTAAAATACGAGATTATAGGAAAAGAAAATTTGGTGGTATCAGACAGCTACATGAATTCGTAGATGAGAAAAGAACATATAAAAATTTTAATCAATTTTGCAGATATATACAACTATTTTTTTAACTGGGAAAGAGAGGGAAGGAAATTTTGAGAGAATTGCTTTTGTATGTTTGTATTTTTATCCTTTCTCCTTGTATATAACCAATTTGTTATGATGTTAGAAATGTATTGACGCAAATATCCCTGAGTTTGGGATATCGTGTTATAGGATGTTAATAAAAGTATTATTATTTTAATAATACATTTTTTATTTTAGAAAGATTCCCTCAGCGCGCGTGAATTGTATTTTATTGATAATAAAATTGATTTTAAAAAGAACGAGAGAGAGACTATTGACAATAAAATAACTTTATTGACCTCTTGTGTCAATTTATCAAGTGCATAATTCGCACAATTTATTGATGATAATGATTAATTTACAATAATATTTTCGATTAAAAAAATAAAGATACAACCTTTCGCAATGAGTTTCTTTTATTATTTATATATTTATAAAAGAAACTCATTGCGAAAGGTTGTATCTTTATTTTTTTAATATTTAATATTCGTTTACTTTAAATATTTACGATATGATATCTAAATAATTATTTATTGCACTCGTTGAATTCGACGGGAACACAACTTCGGTCTCGCGTCACACGAGCGGGCCCTTCTCACGTAGCCTCGCTCGAAACAAAAAAAATCTTGTTGATAATACTCATATCTTCACAATAGTAATACATTTACATCTCACAGCCTTTCTCCAGGGTTTTGACAGCGTCTTCGCACAAGAATTTGTAAATTAAAATATTGTGCGATAAATTGATAAAGAGGGAGCAATATTCCTCGAAATATTTAGCTAATTTTTTTTCACAGATCCAGAGATATATAAGCCTTTCTAAATAAATATATTAAATGAATCGCCTTTTAACTAAAATATATATATATATGTTAGTGCATATGGGTTAAAATAGAAACATGTTCTTTCAAAACCGATTTCATCCTTGGTCTGGTATGTGTCAGCAAGAAAAGTCTTGCAAAATAGCAGCAGACTATCATCAAGGACTATCGCAGCGTGACGACCATGACGTCACCACACAGAGTATAAACAACATCGCCTGACCGCCTCAGTACCATTCGTAGCCATGGTGAGTAGCCCTTCGTATGTTAGCCACTCATTATCTGTCTTCTGGTATCTCTTTTAAAGTCGTTGCCTTAACCTTTTCTCTATTCGTGATATTAATTTGAGATGTTAAATATAGCATTTATATAAAAACCTAAAGAAAACATTAAAATTTTAAATCAAAATTCTCTTTTTTTTTTCAATATATATTCGATATTAATATTATAAAACTTTCGTATATTCATATTTCTATTACACGGCATATATTTTAATTATTTAAAGGTTCCTTCAAGAACTTTCAAAAATTATCAGTGAGAGACAGAGAGATATTTTATAATCCAGGTTCTGGAGCGCAGAACAACTGTGAGAGAAATAATTTGTCTTTTTATTTATACAGTAATCGATATTCTGTTTAATATACGTAAACGCAAAATATTGTTTGAGTGAAGTTTTCTAAGTAGTATTTAATTAAAATTAATAAGTATTTTTAAAAATAGTATTAATGAAAATTTCGAAATTTAAAAGGACAAATTTAATTCATAGGAAATTAAGATCGAAATTCTATAATATGAAGATTTAGATAGGCCTACAATTTTAGGTAGAATCTAAATGCACTAATGTTTGATATTTATTTTTGTAAAATAATATGCGCGTATAAGATATTAATCGTGATAAAATTTAAATATTTAAATTGGGGTAATTATTTTTAAAATTACTTTTAAATGTGCTTTTTTACCCACATATAAAGAATATTAAATATAAAAGTCAAGATAGTTAAGCAATATTTAATTCTGACAACTCTAAAAATACTAGCGATAAATTGCGCTCCCTTAAGAGAGAATTACAGAAAAAAAATCAAATTGCATCTATAATTTCGGAAAAATAGCATATATAACATTTTCAAAAAAGTTTTCTTTTTTCCTTTTTGTTCTTAGAATTATAATTTCATTTCCTTTATTTTTTAAGAATTGACAGCACACACTTTATTTTTGTGTTTCATTAATTACCTTGAGTAATCGTCTGCGATTTAAAAAATTGCATTTTTGTGTTCAAAATAGTATTTTTAAGAATGCGAATGATTATTAAAATAGCTATTGCTATTTTATTAAATACACCGTTATATGGTTTTCCTGAAATTTTATCGTTTATGTTATATTTTGAAAATTACGAATCAAAAGTCTAAATATTCATGCCAAAAATAAGCCAATCAAGTAAGTCAATAACAATGGCCTATTTTGAAATATAAATTTTTAAATAGCATATATAATTTTGAAAATTAAACGCATATACCTAAAAGGCGCACACATAATAATATTTCAATACCCCAATATATTGTTGAACAGTTTATCATATATATTATTACGTATATATAATAGGACAACATATATTCTAAAAATCTAACAAAGATAAAAAATATTCAGATTGGAATTTATACTGCCTGAATTTCATATTACAAATTTAGAAGTTAATTTTGTGATATTTTCTAATAATCTCAAATATAAAATAAACTGTTCTTATTTAACATACCTCTATATTACTTGTTTTATCGAAAAATTAATTTAAGAATATATATATTTAAGAAATTTATCTTTATTTTCTCCTTTATTCTAAACACCCTTATGACGAAACCAATAAACGATAACATCATTTTTTATATATTATTGCCGTGCGATGGCGAGATATTTTAATTGCCGTGTAGATTTCCGTGTTTGCTTTTTATATTTCCTTCTCGTTTATCTCGTTTACATTTAAGTAATACATATATTTATGCTCCTCTTCTTAATAATGCTTATAGAATGTTTTGTAGAACATTAGACTTTCTCAAGAAAACACTTGATAATATCTAAATCGAAATGTTAAAATTTATTTGAAGCTTTCGCTTTATTTTTCAACGTTGTCACGAAGAAAAATGAGGTAAAACAAACGTGAGAAGATAACAAGGCAATTTATTTTTGCTAAAGAAAATAACTTATTAATATCAAATAATAGAGAGAGAGACAAAAGAAATATGCTGAGAGTATAAAAATATATAAAAATTAATAATCTATTAATTAAAAATTAAATATTTTATTACTACATAAAAAAGCTATTTTAAAGGGATTTGTGTGTGTGTAAAAAGGCATTCTCTTACCACTCAAAAGAACATTTAAAGATGGCAGAGCGCCATCTACCGGAATAATTATCAACTAAACGTTCATTTATTTTTATACCCCCTGACTAGCCGTGAATACCATTTATTTTGATTCATAAAAAAAAAAAACACGTACGGGTTTCGGGTTGTTGGCCCTCGTTAGCGTGGTGAATATTGTATGTTTTCGAGTTTCAGTTCAAAACTAACTTTAATAGATACCACTCAAAAGGAGCAACCCAGGTTATCATATTTACAATGGGGAGTATGTACAGGTTCATCTCAATTACAGTGTTTTCAAATATCTACAAAATAAAATTGGAGCATTTGAGGACTCTAGCGGTCATTGTGGCAAGGAAACCCAGGACTCGAGACATTTACTGCTGAAATGCCCACTCTTCTTTACCGCTACACAACAGACATTAAATAATGTTATAGATCTATATCAATTTGTAAATAGCAGAGAGAATTATCATAGGTTTAACTATTTTTGTAAATATATTTATGATTATCTTTCTAACCTGAAAGGGTCAGGTTCCTAATATATATTATTGTTCCTTTTTGTTTTTGATTACTTTCTTGTATAATATGTTCAAAAACTATATTAAACTGGCGAAACCGCTGGGAGGGTTCACCACTGATGAGCCAGGCCCTCCCATTAATTTTTCCATTGCAGTAAGAGCAGTAGAAATTGTTTTATTTTTAAAAAAAGAATCATACGCGTCTATAATAGTTTCGTAATTTGATAACAGATGGCGCGCTAGTGCATCATAATGTTTAAAATTGTTTCTGTTTAAAAAATGTAAATCGACGCAATTATCCCTAGCCGGGATATCGCGTTTTGTGTGTTGAAATAAATATCTACAAACCTGTGTCTTGTGATGCGGGTTCTTAGGTTCCAGATGTTATTTCTTATAAATTGGCCTGTGTGTATTTCCTCATTTATATTTTCTGATTAATGTTTTTAAATTGTTTGTCTTCATTTTTTCTCAGTTGATAGACATTTTCAACCAGTTTCAAAAAATAACTCTATTAAGTACCACTTAAAAGGAACAACCTAACTTATGATATTTACAATGGATAAAATGTACAGGTTTCGGTTCCAAAATCACTTTATTAGGTACCGCTCAACAAGAGCAATCTAGTTTGTGATAATTGAAACAATGAATAACATGTGAAGGTTATTTACATATTAAACAAAATGTTAACGCGGGATTCAATCCCGGTTCATGACTGTCGGGGATCGAAGGTGTTACCCTCTCATCCACCGACGTTTTTTTTTTATGTACAGGTTCTTCACATTTAGAGTATATTTACATATTTACAAGGCGTGGTAGTGTGGGATCTTAGATTTGGGATGTTCTTTCTTCAGTGAAATGGTTTGTTTTCCTTTTTTTTTTTTCTGACCACTTGTTTTTTCTACTTTTTTTTTCACTTGCCTAAGTTTGTTCTTAATTGATATAGGAGTTGCTTGTAAATTCTGAACTGAAAGCATAGAAGAAATGACCCACTACATCTCTGAATGCACTATTGTTAACGAGGAACGGAATAAGATCTTAAAGAACATTATTCAAGTCTACGTGAACCCAGTTCAGTTAATCAGAATAATGTCCGAGAAAATTTATATAGCGATATAATTGTTTAACTTTCATAAAGCGTTAGAGAACAAGGTAATCTCTAAGAACTAAAATTACAGAATAATTTCCTTCTATACTTAATTTGTATAGTTATGTTGAATACTTTGATATCCTTTTCATTTTCCCTTCTCTCCTTTGTTTATGTTTTTTTTTTTTTTCTCCCTTTCTTCATGAAATTGATGTATGGCGAGTCCTTACAGGACGGAAATGTCCTAATAAATGTAGGAGTTGCCTCGGGTTAGGTTTCCTTTTCATTGTTTCTTGTTTGTCATTGCAAGCTTCTTGGATTATGTTGTGTTTTCAATATTTTATTATTTTTTTATACGTTTTCAAGCCGTCAAGGGGAGAGTCTAAACCCTTCTTTATGAAAGAGGAGAGGGATATATTAAGGACATATTTGCATAAGTATGATTTAACATATGCAAAATATATAGAAAATCGATAGGATCAGACATTTAAATTGACGAAAAAAAAGGCATATCCTAACAGCTCAATTGACGTTTGGTTGCTATTTATTACGTTAGATGGCACTCTACCATCATAAAAATATTCATTTAAGCTGTCAGAATAGACCTTTTATATTACACTCATGGACAAAACTTAAGTGTGTTGTACCTTTTAGCATGTATATCGGGATTCAGACAATAACTCTGACCTATTACAGTGACCTTTATTGAAGACAAACGAGATAATAAAGTGTGAACAAAATTGCTTCTGTCTCCTTAAAAAAAAACGACCAGCCACATCAAAGACTTTCCACTTCCTTAAGCTTTGTCCATGAGTGTATATTCTCTCTTTACATTATGTAAATGTTAATTGCATGTTGTTGTGTTTTCCCAGACATCTTACACCGACAAGGGACCTAAGGTAAGTTGACTATGTAAATGCAGCGCGCGTATGTGACTGGATCGATGTCCAGTATGTAAATATGAAATGTAAACGACTATGAAGAGTTTAGGAACACATCAGTGCGGTCTGACTCACTGTAGCTTGAGATTATCGTCTCTACGCTGTCGAGTAAGGAAGATTGATATAAACCGTCGATTTTCCACAGCCACCACAGAAGAAAAATATTTCTTCAATACCCGTCGATTCTAGCAAAAGTCCAACCTCACCAGTAAGTGCAAGTAGCGGGGGTTCTCTAGCACATTTGTAAGTTAAAAAGTTAAACTTCTTTCTAAATGTGTAGACATGTAGTGCACTTACAGTAAGAGAAGTTGCTAACTATTACCCACCATGATTATCATGGCATATACTAGGTGTACTAGAGATAATAAGGAAAAAACGGTGTCGAGTAGAGAATTTGGCTTGAATTCTTTATGTCGACTTTGTATTGTACTTTTGTGCACATGGCAATAGACCTTTATTGCGAAGAGGTAGTTCTAATATCTATACATTAACCTGATGGTACTTGGCAATACTCAGCGGTTAACTGAATCCCAAAGTATCCGTCCGTCGAAGACACAAAATGAAAACTTTGACACACCTGATAGGTTTTTCTCCCTGTGTAACAAACTCTACTGATTAAAATTGAAAGAATTTTTATCTTAAAAGCCTATATTTCATAACAGAGAATACTCCATTCGATTTTTTTTTCGGGAAAACCATACCAAAAATTTTAGTGAGGGGGATACAATATGCCATCTTTGCGAGGAAAAAAAAAATAGAAAAATGTTGTAATTCTACTGTCCTAAAACCTTATGTCCATATATTTTGCTTTAATACCATTTCTAAAATTCCACCTTTCAGTGTAACATATATGAGCAGAATGATCCAATACAGTATTAGAGCTCTAAGAAGCAGTCTGGTAAATTAAATTGGTGAAACCGCTGGAAGGGTTCACCACTGATGAACTAAGGCCTCCCAATATATTTTTAATCGCAGTAGGGACAGTAGAAGTTAGTTTTATGTATAAAAGAAACATTCTTGCTTTAAAGCTTTCATATTTCTTATCAATCCTATTACCTATTAATTCTTCTACCGAGAACCCACTACTTTTTTATTAAAGGGTTTGATTTCCGAGTGATTTCCCGGAATTGAACGTTGTCCAAAAACACTTAAAAAGGTAGATTTTTAATTGGTGTCCAACAAACCACACCTAGCTGAGGTGACAAACTTTACGGCTTAATTAAAGGGTCTGGGCGTGGTGGTGACCATTCCTTGATTTACATCTCTCTGAACGATAACGAGCTGTTTTATTGGCCAGCTTCCTCTGCACCAATAGGAGCTCTTTATTTAGCTAGCAAGGAATTTACACTGTAAACAACCCACCCAACAAGTGTCTTTGAGAATAAAGAAAGACAAACATTTTAACAGTTGCATATTGCTTATCAACCTAACAAGACAAAGATTTACAATCTTTTTTTAATCATTATTATTCATTGGCTGACGATATCTTTGTCTACCTCGACCAGTTCAACGGAAAAGCTGCGAAAATATCGTTCAAAATTAAAAAGATGACTGAAAACACAGACCTATATATACACTCGTGGACAAAACTTTAGGGAGTTTCACATTTTGATGTAGCCGTGTGAACAAAATTGCCTGTCTCTTTCAAATAAACAGACGACCGGCGACATCAAAGTCTTTCCACTTCCTTAAGTTATGTCCATGAGTGCATATATCAAAATTGATAATATGTTAATAAATATTTTGCTATAATATATATACATAGAAGTTCAACCACACTTGTTTAGTCCCAAAGGTCGATTAATTATGTCGGGCTGAGAGTGGAGAATTCTACGTTTCAAAACTCTTTATTCAGACATTAACTACATAGCATTGCTTACATAGTAGTATTTACATAAGATCAATGGCTATATACATATAGTAAAGTCAGTTTTCCATGAGTCAAAGTTTCAGTTTAGCAAGTAAAGATGAATATTGTTGCACCAGGTTGCGGCTTGGCAGACTCTTCAGCCTGGATTCTCTCCTGTGCTGGGTCTTGCATCTTACCAGAGCGTGTTTCAACCATCCTGCAAATTTATAAAAGGGAATAACGAGATAAGTCTTCTTTAAGTAGCCACCAGAATCCTCTATTTATTTTTTCACATCAAAGAGAGCAGTGAAGTCACACGTGTACCTAAATACAAATGGTGACAATCTAAATAATCTGTGTTTTAAATAAATATCATAGAATATTTTATATAAAAATAAATAAATATATAATTTAAATTTCAAATATATTAAAAATAATATAAGAAATACGCCATTAATCATGATGTAACACTTCCCCCTCTCCAGAGGTCGTCACGTCCTCGTGAGTTACCTCATCAATTCTCTCAAAATAGGGTTTGAGTCTTGAGACATGGACAATCAATGGGTCTTGGCCAGGATTATCTTTTGGCTCAATTAAGTAATTTACGTTAGACAGCTTCTTTAATATTCTATATGGGCCAAAATATTTTCTCAGTAGTTTCTCACACTTTCCTATTTTCCTAATTGGTGTCCAAACTGCTACTAATTCTCCTGGTTCGTAGCTTCTTTCCATGTGTTTCTTGTCATAGTTCTTTTTCATTCTTTCTTGAGTCTTTATTGTGTTGTTAATAACTAATTTTCTTGTTCTGTTTATTTTGTCTAAGTGATGTTTTATGTATTCATCATAATCATCTTTGTCAATGTCCACCGAGATATTCCTGTCGTCCAAAAGAGACGTGGGTTTCCTTCCAAACATCAGGAAAAAGGGAGAATATCCTGTGGTTTCCTGAATTGTAGTATTGTAAGCGTGAGTGATGAATGGGAGTATTTCGTCCCAATTTTTCTGATCAGTGTTCACATACATACTGAGCATATTGATCAATGTTCTATTTAACCGCTCTGTCAATCCATTAGTCTGGGGATGATAGCTCGTTGTGAAGCAATGTTTAATCTTGCACGTTTTCATCACCTCTTTCATTAAATTACTGGTAAATTGAGAGCCTCTGTCACTAATAAGATATTGTGGGGCTCCGTGCCGAAGAAAAATATCCTCTACTAGAAATTTAGAAACTTCTTTCACTGTTGCTTCCGAGACTGCTCTTGTTTCTGCATATCTAGTGTAGTAGTCCGTCAGCACGATTATCCATTTTTCCCTGTTTTTCGTAGATGGTAGTGGACCAACAAAGTCAATTCCAATTCTTTCGAAAGGAAAGTTGGCTGGGGGGATGGGCTGTAGTAGTCCAGAAGGTAATTGGTTTGAGCCTTTCCTACTTTGGCAAAGGTGACACGTCTTAACGAATTCTGAGACATCCTTTAGCATGGATGGCCAAAAGTATTTACTCTTTATTCGGTACATGGTTCTGGCGACGCCCAGATGGCCATTCGACATATGATTGTGATATTCTTTCATAATTTCTCTCTTTTTATTCTCTGGAACCACAAGCAACCACGCCCTGCCTTCAGGGTTCGGGTTTTTCTTAAAGAGGCATCCATCTTCTTCTTTAAAGTTTTGCGCAATTGATCGTCTGCTTCCATTAAGGTTTTTCTTAACACTTTCGATAAATTTATCCTCTTCGTCTGTTATTTGATTTAAAAATAGCCTTTCAAAATCCTCATCCCAATCAGTTTCTGGTAAGGGCCCCCTAGATAAGCCATCGGCGTCCAGATGCTTCTTTCCCGATTTATGTATTATATCGAAGTCGTATTCTTGAATTTTCAATGCCCATCTTGCCAATCGACCTGTTGGATCCTTCAAGTTTTTGAGCCAGCATAAGGCGTGATGGTCTGTTACTATTTTAAAGTGTCTTCCATAAAGGTAGGGTCGTAATTTTGACATTGACCAGACAACGGCCAGACATTCTTTTTCAGTGGTTGAATAATTTTGCTCCGCTTTACTTAGGGTACGACTCAAATATGAGATCACCTTCTCTTCACCACCGATGTCTTGGACAAGTGTTGCACCTATGCCGATGTTGGACGCATCAGTATGAACATGAGTAGGTGCATTTGGATTGAAGTGACCTAAAATTGGTGGACTTAATAGTGCTGTTTTTAGGGTTTGAAACGCTTCCTCTTGTCTTTCTGTCCAGGTAAATGATACACTTTTTTTTATAAGGTTGGTCAAAGGGTCAGCAATTTTTGAAAAGTCTTTGATAAATTTTCTATAATATGAACACATTCCCAAAAGGGATTGTACTTCTTTGACCTTTTTGGGCCGAGGAAAATTTCTGACAGCTTTGATGTTATGTTCCGCGGGTTTTATACCATGTTTGCTCGTTATATAGCCGAGAATCTCCAATTCTTCAAAAGCAAATCGGCATTTTTTGTCGTTTAACCTTAAATTAGATTCACGAAAACATCTAAAAACAGCTTCAAGTCTTTTGAGGTGCGTTGGAAAATCCGGGCTATATATGATAACATCATCCAGATAACACAAACAAATTTGCCATCTCAGATTTCCAAGCATATTCTCCATATTTCTCTCAAAGGTAGCAGGCGCGTTACAAAGTCCAAAAGGCATCACGTTGAATTCATATAATCCATGCGCTGTAGTGAAAGCTGTTTTCTCTTTGTCTCTTTCTTCGACTTCAACTTGCCAATATCCAGATCTGAGGTCTATTGCTGAGAAGTGTGTAGATCCTTGGAGAGTATCCATAACTTCGTCTATTCTAGGGATCGGATAGACATCTTTTACTGTCACATTATTCAGTTTTCTGTAGTCCACACAAAATCTGTATTTACCATCTCGCTTCTTGACCAATATTACTGGAAAAGACCAGGGGCTAGAAGATGGCCTAATTATGCCTTCTGTAAGCATCTCGTCAATTTGCTCTTTTATAATATCTCGTTCTTTAGCACTTACCCGGTAAGGCTTGTGTTTAATTGGCTTCGCGTCTTCTGTGTCTATCCGATGTTTTGCCAAATTGGTTCTCCCTAATCTCGATGAAAAAAGATCTCCATACCTTTCTAAAACTTGTTTTAACTCCTTCTGTTCCTTTGGTGAAAGATTTTCGTTTATTTGGAATCTAGGTTCTTCGTTCTTTTCTACCTCTCTTTCTCGACTCACATTTATTTTCGCTGGACTACTTCCAAAAGCCAATGTTTGGTTTTTCATTATTTTTAACGGTCGAGGATACGGATTAGTTATCCATATGTGTGTTTCCCTATTTATAACATTGATCAAGCTTCTTGCTAGACGAAGTCCATTTGTTTGAAACATTTTGCTGCTCTCCTCGATAATATATTCTCCATCCTCTGTTTCTACCAATGCCTTGATCAATTTCATGGAACATTCCGGTACAATGGAATCCTTGGCACTCTTTATTTTCAACATTTCAAAATTGATTTCGTCATGATTATTCGTCAAATCGTATTTGATAGTTTCTTGCTTACAATCTATTTTTGCGTTCATTTTCTTAAGGAAATCTCTCCCAAGAATTAATGTCCGTAAATGCGTTTTCAATATCACAAAGTTGTGTGATAATGTTTCGTCATCAATTTTTATATTTAAAAATATACTTCCTACCATGTCCAATTTTTTTCCATCGGGTCCTGCACAAATTTTTGCGAGTTTACTTATACCATGGCCTGTATAGAGGGCCGTTCTGAGGTCGACCACTGAGAGGTCAGCACCTGTATCAACCAAAGCTTCAAAAGTCCCTATCTTGTCCACATTAATTTTTAATTTGTATTTAGGGTCCAACTTCTTGATTCCGTTTATGGTCGACTTGCTTTGATTGACAGATTCAGGCGCGACGCTTAGTTTAAATCTTCCAACACGGAATATCTATTCCGGGTAGGAATATTTGTCTGTGTGCTATGACATACATCAGCATAAAGCCGAGGTCCTGATTTCTCTGATATTTCATTCATTTGGCATTTTTCTTCGACCTTCTCTTGGGTATCTGCTGGATCCTCTTCTAGGATTCTTATAAACTTGACCCTACAATAACGGGCCACGTGCCCTGGCTTGTTACATTTAAAGCAGATTGGTCTTCCATCTTCCGTCCTATTTTTGCTCACTTCTTGGCTTTTATTGTAAGTGTTTCTCTGAAGGTTTGGTTTCGGCACAAAGTTAGGATTATAAGGACGTCTAGGGGTAGAGGGCTGGGGAAAGTTGTTTCGATACTGTCTGGGGGTAGGAGGGGAGTCGTTCTTGTAATTATTGGAAACAGGGGCTTGGGGCCTGGAAGTGGTCTGGTAGTTTCGTGCGGCAGTCGGCGGCACGTACCTCGATTGTTGTTGGGGTCTAGAATAGCGTGGACCGTTATATAGGTTTCTGGATTTCTCCACACGTTCCCGATACTTCTTTTCAAAAGAATCCATTTTCTTGCACACGACAAGAAGGGCATCGGTCGTTTTAGGAGGGTTCAGGTAGAGCGCGAATGAGTACTCTTTTTTCAGTCCTCCAATAACATGTTCAATTTTTGTTTCTTCTTCCATTGCGGGGTCAACCTTGTTGCACAACACTAGAATATCTTCCGCGAACCTGATTGCTGGTTCATTCCAGTGTTGCATTCTGTTGAGCTTCATTCTAAGTTCTTCTTTATTCGCGTCCAAAGAAAAATCCTGAATGAGGCGGATTTTAATATTTTCCCAGCTCGTGAAACTAGCCTTGTGTAAATTCAACCAGGTTTTAGCGCTTCCCGTCATGTTCATGGCGGCATAACGAGAGATAATGTAGTCTGCCCAATGGTACAAGAAGCCAATTTCTTCAAGAGATTCAATCCATGGGCGAGGGTCTTCCGTTCCATCATACTTGGGGATGTCGATGTTGGGATTCAGGACAACTGGGTCGGAACTAGCATCTCTACCAATTGTTGCACCAGGTTGCGGCTTGGCAGACTCTTCAGCCTGGATTCTCTCCTGTGCTGGGTCTTGCATCTTACCAGAGCGTGTTTCAACCATCCTGCAAATTTATAAAAGGGAATAACGAGATAAGTCTTCTTTAAGTAGCCACCAGAATCCTCTATTTATTTTTTCACATCAAAGAGAGCAGTGAAGTCACACGTGTACCTAAATACAAATGGTGACAATCTAAATAATCTGTGTTTTAAATAAATATCATAGAATATTTTATATAAAAATAAATAAATATATAATTTAAATTTCAAATATATTAAAAATAATATAAGAAATACGCCATTAATCATGATGTAACAATATAAAGACATTGATATATATTTACAACCATTTTTATACATTAGACATGAGCCTCTAAAAGTGAGTCCATGATGTAGTCATAGTTAAAATCGATGCTCATCCAGAATTTGTACATTACATATTTGGCGATGGTAAAAATGTGGAGAATTCTATTCCGGGAGGTGGCGAGGTTTGCCTGTCATGTCGAAAGTGAAGGTTGGCCAACGGGGACCTCCGCCGCGGGCGTTTCGCCACCCCGGCAGTTTGATAGCTTATCGGAACATCTGTGGATCCAGTGGTGGACTTTTCCAGAGGACACTACTTCCATGACTGTAGCTAAGGTGGAATCTGTACGCTTCGGGAGTCCGGGTTACCTACAGTTAGTAGTGGTGGGTGGAATAGAGTTACGGGAAGATGGTATTCATGTACGAAAAGAGGCAACTCTCCTGTTAAATATGCATTTTGGTTCATCATCCTTAAGTACAAAATGTTATGATTAGATGAAGAATGAGCCACAACACCAGTTTTGGAAAATTCTGACAAAATCGTAATTCCCCTCTCCCGTACTAATGAGGGCCATAGTGGAAAGTCTTTGATGTCGCCGGTCGTCTATTTTTTTTTTTTTTTTTTTTAAGAAAACAGGTAATTTTATTCACATTTGGTTATCTCGTGTGTCTTCAATAAAGGTCACTGTAATATCTTTCAGAGTTATTGTCTCAATCCCGATATACATGCTAAAAGGTACAACTCCCTTAAGTTTTGTCCATGAGTGTATATTGGTTATCTCGTGTGTCTTCAATAAAGGTCACTGTAATATCTTTCAGAGTTATTGTCTGAATCCCGATATATATGCTGAAAGGTACAACTCCCTTAAGTTTTGTCCATGAGTGTATATTGGTTATCTCGTGTGTCTTCAATAAAGGTCACTGTAATATCTTTCAGGGTTATTGTCTCAATCCCGATATACATGCTTAAAGGTACAACTTCCTTAAGTTTTGTCCATGAGTGTATATTGGTTATCTCGTGTATCTTCAATAAAGGTCACTGTAATATCTTTCGGAGTTATTGTCTGAATCCCGATATACATGCTGAAAAGTACAACTTCTTTAAGTTTTGTCCATTGGTTATCTCGTGTATCTTCAATAAAGGTCACTGTAATATCTTTCAGAGTTATTGTCTCAATCCCGATATACATGGTGAAAGATACAACTTCCTTAAGTTTTGCCCGTATATAAAAAAAGTTAAAGAACGAAGGATAAATGTTTATTTTATTATAACGATATGGCGCAAGCTTTCAAACCCCACGGTTCTTCTACAGATTGGAGTTCCACCAGTAGAAGTACCGAGAGGTTTGAAATCCTGAGTTTTATATCGTTGTGATAAATGAAACATTTCTCCTTCGTTCTCTTTAACTTTTTGTTATATATACATTCATGGACACAAAACACAACACACACAAAACACACACGCAAAACAACACACAACATACAACAAAAAATTAAGGAAGTTGTACCTTTCAGCATGTATATATCGGGATTCAGACAATAACTCTGAAAGATTTTTGATATACAGTGACCTATATTACCAAGTATGAACAAAATTTCCTGTCTCCTTCAAAAATAAAACCACGACTGGCAACATCAAAGACTTTCCACTTCCTAAAGTTTTGTCCATGAGTGTATGTAAAAACTGTTTCACCCGTGTTATTGCCCAAGTTCCTGGTCAGACTAGATAATGTTCTTTGAAGACTTCCTGTAGGTACTAGAAACGTTCGCGGATTCGAGGCCTTCATCGATCTATCTACGAAATTTATTTTTTAATTTCGTATTTTTTAAAATTCGAATCGTCTTGGTGTGTGTTAGATCACATAGCGCCCCTTCTCATATAAACCAAGAGATTGGTTTTCAAAAAAAGAAATATACACCTTTTGATCGCCAAACTGAGTGTTGATTATGGCCCACTGTCATATATCTGAAAAAACGCAAAACTTTTTTTATTTACAGGAAAATTGGCTAATATACATTTTTGAATTATCAAGGAAAAATCGATTCAGGCCAACAGCCCGAAACGCGTAAGTGATTGGCTCTTTTTTAATAATTAAACAGGTTTCTGGAGATGAGTTTCTTTTTATTTTTATTGCAATATCAAGCTTTCGATCATTACCGCCCTTCTACAGGAGTACAGAAATTAACAATAATAAAACGCTGTTAGATACTAATTGTCTTTCTTGATAATTCAAGAAAGGGCATTGGTTAATCTTTTAGAAAAAAAACAACGTTTAAATTATATTTTTCCGATAGATGGCAGTGGACCATCAGTAACAGTCGGTTGCCCGATAAGAATGTGCTTTTTTGAATTAACACTCTGATCCACTTCATTCTCTACTTTAAACTCTTTATAGGCATTTGTTTTTTAAAAATTATTTTAAAGATTTGTTCGGGAGAACTCTGGAGAGGTTTAGTACTAAGTCCTGTTAGATAGATATTAAAAACAAAATTGGCATATCCTGACAGCATACATGCGCATTTTAGATGGCAGAGCGTCATATAGTGGAACAACAATCAACTAAACCTTGATTTATATTGTTCCGTGATATTTGGCCAACCCAATTTCTTGATAAATCAAGAAAAGTCAACCACGTACGCGTTTCGGGCTGTTGGCCTTCGTCAGCGTGATGCAGACTGTGATAAATAAAGTATTCAGTTAGCGCTAGGTATGTCCCTCCATTGACGTCGTTCACTAGCGGTACTGAAATCGTCGCTATCTGGGCTCTATCTGGTGTACAAACCACGGCCTAGATAGCCGCGGCCTTGACAGCAGCCGACTGTGTGCGGAATATCGTCTGCATAACGTCATCCGGTCCTAAGTATGCAAATACAGAGTATTGTCAGTATTTGCATAAATCAGAGTATACAAGTATATAGAGCATGAGGGATAGGGAGCCGAATTTGTGAGATATGAGCTATTATTCTCTTTACGCTTCTATTGAAATACCTTCAATAAAATGAATACGTGGATTTTTTAGTATTTTATATAGAGAAGATCGGTATGAAAAGAAATCACATATTGATTTATTTCCTCTCTCTCACAGCTATACAGAGCAACATTCGGGCGTAAGGTTAACCTTGTCGTGGAACATCTCGAAGTTTTGGAGAATAGCCTTCGATACAGGTTACCGTGAAGTACTGTTCTTTGGGTTGGGATCATCATTACAGAAGTGAGATTGTTCCCAGATTTAAATGATTTATTTCTCTTACATCTCAACTACTTTGTATATATAATTTTTTTAACTCTGTCATTTAATACATGTAAATTTGTAAATATTTAATCCTAAGTTTTCATTTGGTGATTGTTTGTTTGTTTCCTCTGTAATAGACGCAAATACTTCAATATCGCTCCTTGTTGATTTAAAAAAAATCAAGTTGGTAAAATTCCTCTGGATAATGTCGAAAGGCTGGAGAAGATTGTAGCAAAATAGTTATTATTTTATTAATAGATTATAAATTTTTGATATTTTCTGTTCTGTAAAACTTGCCTTATTGCCTATCTGTTATTTTATATATTTTAAGTTGTTCTTTACATAAATTTCCGTGTCATCCTGAAGTTTGTCTTACCTAATTTTATATGTGACAATATAACTGTTTTATTTTACGACAAAATTGTGTCTTAAATAGTGCGACATATCGCTAAGGATCGCCTTAAAACAGGGAAACTCCATGCTCAGGGTGGTGGTCGCTCATGGGAGAGGTAGTGTTCTTTATTTATCTATAAAATTATATCTCACCTCTCCCGTCAAAATAGACGCCAAAACTAGATGCCTTCTATCGACCCTCTCTGCATACTAGTAGACTCGAGTCGGTGACAAAGCCACAACACCAGCTTTGGTAAACTGAGAAACGTCCACCAGGAGATAATGGTTTCAGACTATTCACCCTCGCCAGTCCAGAGCGGGCATTGATTTGATGAGAGATCCAAAATTAAATATTCACAATTTGACACAAAGAGGTGTTTATATAAGTTTTTCTTGTTGCCCACAGCTCGTCCTTCATTCTGGTTGACTTTAACTACACTGTGCCAGCGGTGGTCTCATTTATAATGGAATTGGAGACTGACAGTGTACTGTGTGTTCCAGCCCGACCGCGGTCGTTTCCTTAAGTTCGACCACCTCACCTTCTGGGTCGGCAACGCCATGCAGGTCAGTGGTGCTCCTTCTGGATTGTTGTGTGACCTCGTACCTTCCTACAGCACAGGATGTACTAAGCATATGATCCTGTGGACCTATCTGTGAAATATGGAATTCGGTAGGAAATTTACCAAGGTGGAACCTTGTCATGCCGGGAAGGACTGAGAGCTTTCCAAGTTCATATTGCGGCATTTATACATGATCTGAAGCTCTCCTCTATTTCTCAAGTTGAGAAAACACAGCATTAAAGGGGTAGAAGAGCTTGTGACTCGTGGCTCGTGGAGACCGCGCCACGGGCAGAGAGAGATAATAAACATAACTTCTTTGGAAGTGTTTTAAAACTTAACGTCTAAGTTTATTTTTGGAAAGTTAAATAAGTCAGTGTTACTTTCTACGCGACATCTTTGGTGGAGATTCCGGGTAAATTCAAGACGGCACTTAGAAGGAGCTTCCGACTGCAAGGCCTACAACCCCAGTACGGATTTGAGGATCTGCCAAGCAGTACAAAGATGGTGACAACTGAAGCTTCTGGGACTTCCGAAGTTTTCGGAGCAAATTCTGGACAACAATCTTACACCTGTCATATTCCAAGGAATCCTCCGACATTCTCTGGCGAGAGTGCTCAAGATCCCCAGAAATGGATCAAAATGTTTGAAAGGGTCGCAAAATACAACAAATGGGATGAGACTCAAAGCCTTGCCAATGTTGTATTCTACATCGAGGGAACAGCCGCCCAGTGGTTCGATAACAACGAGGACATCATTAATTCATGGACTCAATTCAAGACTGATCTTTGTGAAGTGTTTGGGCAAAAAGAAGAGCTTACTCGACGAGCCGAAATGACACTAAAGACCAGAGCTCAAAAGCCTGGAGAGACAACCGAATCTTACATTCAAGAAATCCTATCACTGTGCTCACGAGTTAATCCTGTAATGGAGGAGGAAGAAAAAGTTGGACATTTGATGAAGGGGATTGCCGAAGATTTCTACCAAGCTCTAATTGTCAAAGATCCCACAACTGTTGACGAGCTGGTGAAATTTTGCCGACAGCTAGAGAACATGAAACAACGCCGCATCAAAAGAACACGTTATGAAAGATTACCGAACGTGACTCCGATCTCGTCGGACTTTGAAGAAGATTTGGCCCTAAAGATTCGACGGATTGTCCAGGAGGAGTTGCAAAAGATTATGCCTAAAATGACCGAGGTGGAACCCTTTGGGACAAGTGACGTGAATTCATTGGAGGCCATAGTTAAAGAGGAGGTGCAACAAGTACTCGCCCCAATTACAAGGCGAAATATTCAATCTCAAAGAAGGAGAACGTTTGTACCAAGATTTCGAAGAGAAGATGACTACACTCCATATGCCCCCAGAACATCTGACCAATGGCGAACGGTTGATAACCAACCTATCTGTTTCCATTGCGGGAAGCCAGGACATGTCTTACGTTACTGTCGAGAAAGAAGACGTACTTTTGAGGAGGCCAGATCAAGAAGAACACTTCCATCAGCCGACAATGCAACCCCACAAAGACCCTACGATTTAATTGACGATTTTCCAACTCTCCCTAGACCCGGAGGTTTTGGCCGCAGCGCATCACCATATCCAGGCAGAGGAAGGATGCCAAGACGAAGAAGCCAATCGCCAGGGGCAAGTCGTTTGTCAAGCCGCTCACCCCGACGCCAAAATGAGGAAAACTAGGATGCGCGACCTATATGGGGGGTGAGGCCGCAGGTTTTGAAAATCCTCCATCATCGACGTCTGCTAAATTAAAACGGAATTGTATAAAAGGGAACATTAATGGACTGGAAACTACAATATTGATAGACTCGGGCGCAGATTATTCCGTGGTTTCAGAAAAGTTTCGAAGACTTCTGAGAACTCCATTTTTGTTGAATCTGGACCAGTCGTTAAAGTCGCCAATGGAAAGCTTGTTAACACTTTGGGAAAATGTTCACTAAAGGTCCATATCAATGATCTCACCACAACCTTTGAATTCATCGTGATTCCTGATTGCAGCCACGACATAATTTTGGGGTGGGATTTCTTCAAAGCAACGAGAGCGGTTATTGATTGTGGTCATCAAGAATTGTATTTGGAAGAAACACTACCAATAAATGATGACCAAATTAATCTTGATGTATACTCTGCTGATAATTATGTAATTCCACCTAAGTCAAGTTGTAAGATATCAGTAGTGGGTACACCACTTCAGGAAAATAGAGATGTTTTAATCTGCCCAAATTGGGAACTATCAATAAGGAAGGAATTTATGATACCTTCCCTTCTTACAACATTTCAGCAAGGGAAAGCAGATTTGTGGATAGCAAACGGAAACTCGAAACCGCTGATGATCCCTTCGCGTATGGCCCTTGGCACCATGAGCGATGTTGATGTTGGCTCCATATGCTCCTTGAAATGCGATGAATTAATTCAAGAAGAAGAGATGTGGACTACCAAATTGGACCAGAAGATAGAAGCAATGATCGAATCGAATCTTACTGAGGATCAGCAAAATAAGATGATGAATGTTCTTAAGAAATTTTCGAATGTCTTTGATTTTTCTGGGAAGTCCCAACCTGCCCGAAGTAAAATAAAGCATAAGATTGACACGGGTGATCACGCTCCAACAAAACAGAGGCCTTACCGAGTGTCTGGAATGGAGAGGAAAATCATACAGCAGGAAGTTGACAGAATGATGAAACAAGATATAATTCAATTTTCTGAAAGTCCTTGGTCTTCGCCTGTAGTACTTGTGAAGAAAAAAAATGGGTCTTGGAGGTTTTGCGTTGACTATCGACGACTTAATAAGATCACCAAGAAAGATGTTTATCCATTACCACGGGTTGATGATGCTTTGGATAATTTATCGGGAGCCAGATATTACTCAAGTATGGATTTAAGAACTGGCTATTGGCAAATTGAAGTGGATGAGCATGATAGAGAGAAGACGGCATTCATTACACCTGATGGACTATACGAATTTAGGGTAATGCAATTTGGCCTCTGTAACGCCCCAGCTACATTTGAGAGGATGATGGATACCGTTTTGAAAGGACTAAAATGGAACATCTGTATTTGCTATTTGGATGATATAGTGGTTTATGGTCCTTCGTTTGAAGAACATCTAAAAAGGTTAGAAGTTGTTCTGGAATGCCTTCAACAATCTGGATTGAATGTGAACCATGAAAAATGTTTATTTGGCTCAAGACAATTAAAAATACTAGGACACGTTGTCAATGAAAATGGAATACATCCAGATCCCGAAAAGGTTGAAGCCATTTTAAAATTTCCATCTCCTAAAAGTATACCTGATATTAGAAGTTTCTTAGGACTGTGCTCCTATTATAGACGATTTGTGGAAAACTTTTCCCACAAAGCTAAACCTCTGAATGACCTTTTGAAAAACAATGTCAAATTCTGTTGGAATAAAGAAAAAGAAAATGCCTTCGAGATCCTTAAAGAAGCTTTAACCTCTGAACCTGTTCTTGGGCACTTTATTGAAGACGCCGAGACCCATATACACACCGACGCCAGTGGATATGGCATTGGAGCAGTGTTGATCCAAATACAAGGAGGTGCTGAAAGACCAATAGCTTATGCATCCAGGACCCTAACAAAGGCTGAAAAGAATTATTCTACGACTGAAAAAGAACTGCTTGCGGTTGTTTGGGCCACATCCAAATTTAGACCCTACCTTTTTGGCCGAAATTTCACAGTTGTTACAGATCATCATTCACTGTGCTGGCTTGCAGGACTTAAAGATCCTTCCGGACGACTCGCTAGATGGGCTCTCATACTGCAAGAATTTGACATCACCGTAGTCTATAAAAGTGGGCGCAAACATAAAGACGCCGACTGTTTATCAAGGAACCCTGTACCAGAAGAGCAAGAAGACTTCCCAAATATAATATCGATCATCGATATTCGTGCAGAACAAAGTCGAGATCCCAATTTAGCAAAGATCATAGACAAAATCGAACAAACTGGACCTTTTAAAGGCTTCGAAGTTATGGACGGAGTACTTTATAAAAGAAACTACGAGCCATATGGAAGGCAACGGCTTCTTGTACTTCCAAAGCAAATGCGGCTGGAAATCCTCAAAAATCTTCACGATGCACCTACTGCTGGTCACTTGGGTTTTGCCAAGACTTATGATCGGGCACGTAAAAGATATTTTTGGGGAGGAATGTATAAGACCATTCGTCAGTATATAGCGCATTGCAGAGAGTGCCAGCGCAGGAAAAGTGTTCCACAACGACCGCCTGGACAACTTATGCCTATCCCACCGGCAAATTTTCCTTTTCAAAAGATAGGAATGGATTTATTAGGGAGATTTCCTGTTACGAATCAGGGCAACAAATGGATTATTGTATGCACTGAATATATGACGCGATTTGCAACTACAAAGGCGATTCCAGACGCAGGAGCCATGGAAATTGCTAAGTTTATTGTCGAAGAAATTATTCTCCGACACGGAGCTCCTCAGCAGATCATCACCGACCGTGGCACGAACTTTATGTCCCAAATAATTAAGGAAATAAACAATTTAAGTGGAATAAGTCACCTCAAGACTACAGCCTATCATCCGCAGACTAACGGTTTAACTGAAAGATTAAACAAAACATTGACCGACATGTTGTCCATGTACGTTGACGTGGAACAGAAAAACTGGGACGAAGTTCTGCCATTTGTAACATTTGCTTATAATACCGCTAAGCAAGAAACTACAGGCTTCAGTCCCTTCTTTCTAGTTCATGGCCGCGAGGCCGAAACCACTTTAGATTCACTCCTTCCATATCACGACAATGATAATGTTGGTGATTATGTTCAACACCTCATTACCACAGCTGAAGAAGCCCGACACCTTGCACAACTACATCTCTATCGAGGTCAAGAAAAAGACAGAGTATACTACGATAGGAAACATCGACCTGTGGATTATAATGTGGGAGATCTAGTGTGGCTCTTCATTCCAGTGAGAAAAGTTGGACTCTCAGAAAAACTGATTAAGAAATACTTCGGTCCCTACCGTATTACAAGAAAATTGTCCCCCGTCAATTACGAAATTGAGGCCATTTCTGACTCTCCAAAACATCGTAAAATAAGAGATACAGTACATGTACTTAGAATGAAGCCATATTTGGATCCACTACTTCAAGAAGAAATATCTGACTCAACTCCAAACGAGGAACTTGTTCTGAAACAAAGATTCTCCGACCCAGAACCGATATCAGGCCCTGTGACAAGATCAAGAGCTAGACGGACGCAAATTGGTCAATAGCCTTCAATTGAACAGCGGGACGCTGTTTCTTTTCAAAGGAGGGAAAAGTGCGGCATTTATACATGATCTGAAGCTCTCCTCTATTTCTCAAGTTGAGAAAACACAGCATTAAAGGGGTAGAAGAGCTTGTGACTCGTGGCTCGTGGAGACCGCGCCACGGGCAGAGAGAGATAATAAACATAACTTCTTTGGAAGTGTTTTAAAACTTAACGTCTAAGTTTATTTTTGGAAAGTTAAATAAGTCAGTGTTACTTTCTACGCGACAATATCAGCAGTATTTATTTTATTGAGAGACCTTTGTTAGTGTTTACGGGCCTTAAAAGAATCTACCATCCATATAGGTGACTACTGAACTTGTAGAGCACTGAAGTACAAAACTGAACACAAGAGTCAACTGAGGTCTTCCTGTAGTCCCCACAGTAGAAAGTGTTATAATTACTGCGGCTATATAAAGGTCGATGGTATAGAAATCCTTTCAATACTACATAACACTAGAGAAGGGAGGTTTTTCCAAGCCGAGAGACGTTTCAGTCTGAACACAGTTTGTTGCCAGTGATGGAAATAGCATACAATTAATATAAAGCAATGACGCGCTATCTAAATATAGGACATGAAGGTTTCTCTTATTCATAAAGCAAACTTCTACTGTTCTGTGGGGCTGGGTGTTGGAATTGAGGACCCCCTCATAGCCTGGAAGAGGACACTTGTACAGTGGGGAAGACTCCCCGGCTGAAATTTTATAAATATTAATTATTCTTTAAATTATTATATAATAAGGCAAAATATCCTAGCTGCGAAAGATTTAGGCTTTAGAACCTGATGTCCCTGGTTCGAACACACTTTTCGCTATCTTTTTATTTTCTCTGATTATTTTTGTGATCTCTTCCTCATTTTGTAAATATTGACTGAGTTGTCAATAAATTTGTTTTAATTGTCAAAAAACTTCTACTGTTCTTACTGTGATAATACCATTTATAAGATTTCACCCTTCAATGTAGCAGAATCGTCCAATACAGTATTAGAGCTCTAAGAAGCGTTCTGGTGGATCAAATTGGCGAAACCGCTGGGAGGATTCTCCACTGATAATCCGCCACACACAAGTCTTCCCAATATATTTTAATTGCAGTAAGGTCATTTGAAAGCTAGTTTTTTTATTTGAAAAATGCCGTGCCTAATGGTTTTATTCACCATTCCTTGAACAGAACCACACACACATATACAGAGAGAGATAGATGAACATACAGAGACACGTAGACTGTTGTTACAGGCGGCGGCGTTCTACAGTGTGAGGATGGGGTTCGAGGTGCTGGGTTACCGCGGTCTGGAGACAGGGTCCCGCGAGGTGGTGTCCTACGTGCTGCGACAGAACGACATCTACGTCGTGCTCCAGTCCGCTCTCAACCCGGGCAACAAAGGTGGCTACCTCCCATCTATCTTCCTCTAAGTGTCTATTTCACCCCCATTCTATATGCGTCAGTTTCACACAACCCTTCCCTCTCTTATAATCATCAAAAATGATTAATTTAAAGCATCATTAAACAACGGGAGGTCGGTGGAGGAGTGGTTTAAACCATTTATTTATTTATTCCAATTCAAAACGCTATGTCCCCCTAGGGACACTTGCGCTAAATGTACATACAAATATAACAAAGAAAATATTCAACATGGAAAGATGCACAGAAAGTAACTTAGAAAGATTCATAAATATTATTTACATATAGAGATATTCTTTGAATTTTATTTACAGTTACATCATTAAATTTTAAAATATATACATATATACACACATATACACGCATACACCTATATATTGTTTACAACCATATAATATGTCCAATATTTCCTTGAGATCGTTACATCAAAGACCATTTTTCTTAATGAAATCCAAAATATATTTACAAAGGAAATTAAATTTTATATATGTGTCCTTACTTGAAAGCCATTTCGACAGCCATGACCTGGAATCAAAACCCGCATTGGACACTTTTTTTTCTGAAAAAAATCTTCAACGGCTTCCGATACTTGCAAAAGACCAACCACATCAGTAAGTAGGCCCTAGAACACTTGTAAGTGCTCAAATATCGACCTGCTCTCTACATGTATAGACATGTACTTGCAGTAAAAGCAAGTCGCTAACTACTACCCACAATTATTATTATATATGGCTTGTATAAAAAATATAAAACATTTATTCATCGTCTAAACATCTTATTTAAACTTATTATTTGTTTTAAAAACTCTTCAAATTACAGTTTTTTATTAGTTTAGTAAAATGAAATTCTTTCTCTTAAGCACACACACACACTTCATATCTTCTTTAAATATTTCAATTATATATTTTTTTAAAGTACACAAAAGTGAAATTTATACTGAGATTAGGTGTGTATTAATTAAGATAAAAAGCATTTCCTGATTGTGCAACTGAAATTTGCTGATGGTCTGCCCCATCTCTCAGAATAAATATCATTTAATCATTTATTTTTAATTATCACATAATATTGTCCAAATACCCTTTTTCGATTCATCAAGAAAGGCCAACCACTTACGCGTTTTAGGGCTGTTGACCCGCGTGGTGTAGGTTGTAATACAACGATTAAAAAAAAAAGCTAGTCCTGTAGACTACTTGAAAATCACGGAATGGGTATTAAATACTTACATACCTTAAATACTCAAGACCATAATACAATCATAGATTTAACTTAAGGAAGTTGTATCTTTTGGTATGTGTATATCGGGATTCAGATAATAATTCTGAAAGATATTACAGTGACCTTTATTGAAGACACACGATATAACCAAGTGTGAACAAAATTATCTCTGTTTCCTTAAAAAAAAAAAAAAAAACAGACGACCGGAGACATCAAAGACTTTCCGCTTAATTAAGTTTTGTCCATGAGTGTAAGTGCGTGAGGATGCGCGAGCTGAGAAGTTCTACCGGAGGTTGTACCGACCGTGGTGGTGCCGTGCAGAGATGGGAGCCCACCTTGTCAAACACGGGGACGGCGTGAAGGACATCGCCTTCTCTGTGGAGGACATCGAAGCCATTGTCGAGGTTGGTTTCACATGTGTGTTTCACTGAGTGGATGTGTGTGTGTTTCGCTGGATATAACACAATCTCAGCACAAACCTCTACCCCTGGTGGTGTTTACGTCATCTACAGGGAAATATCATTCGTCTCCCCCTCATAGACACCCCAACTTGTAGTGATATTTCATTATCAAAATTCAAAACTATTATAGATGCGTATGATTCTTTTTTTTTTTTTATAAACAATATCTTCTGTCCTTACTGCAATGGAAATATCTCTACTATATAACTAGAGATAATGCATCTTAATATTTCATTATGTGTTGTACCTATACATTTAAAAACGTCGCCAAGCCCGGATGAAAAAGGAGGAGCGGGAGCAGTAACAAGCTTGCTAAAAAACCTGGGTTCAGCTGGCCCGGCTGATAGTACCCTGTAAGGGCTCCAGGGATACAGGATGAGCAGCGTTTGTACTCCATGTTAGGAGCGGCTGCACATGGCGTCTGTTCCTCATGTCAGAGGCAGCCATTTTTTGGAGCTAAGTCGGCCTGCCACTGAGTAGTGCTCCCAGTCTTAATGACAAAGGCAGAAGCATTCTACTTCACCCAGTGTGGAGATAAGAAAGAAGAAGAAAACGTCGCCTACTAAATTAAAAATGAAAAAAATTAAAATTGACGCTATTTATTTGTTGAGAAATCTCCTACTTCTATACTGCGATAGGATTATTTTCCTCCCCAACATTGTAGTAGAGATAATAGAGGACTTGTAAAAGATACAATTAAACTAAAAGTGAATGTTGATTGTTGCTAGTATGTCAAAATCTGTCAAGAGTCCATAACGTCGTGTGCTAGCTGGTTATTTCAAAAGTTGACCATTCTAGGCAGAGCGACACTATGTTTTAGATGATCGTTGTTTTATACGATGGTGTGTGACACACGTGTGTCGTACAGACGGCCCGACAGCGTGGAGCCAAGATCGTCAAGGACATCTGGGAGGAGAAGGATGAGTTTGGATCCGTGAAGTTCGCCATCGTCCAGACTGTGAGTCTCCTCTATTCAACACAATTGGATGAACACGATGTGTAAACTACCTCTGTATATCTCCCACCACTACAATCCTTACACGTAATGACACACACAGATAACCTTAAGTTTTGGTTCTCTATAGAGAGACATCAACATTCCAAATGTCTCCCTCTATATCTACCATTATCTTCAGAACAACAAATGCACGAAAGTCCACATAACACATAGCTACTCCTGGAGGTGATCTCTTATTAATGTTTGCTTATATAAGACCAAAATACCTAAAATAAAAGCTAAACGATGCCTTTCTTTATTGAGACTTGTTCGAAAGCTTCCGCCTCTCAGAACCTTCCCTCCAATCCAAGCATCATGAAATACAATGTTTATCGAACCCAATCTTATCAGGAGATAAGTAAATAGAAAGTAGAGGCGGGGTGTATCGTAAAAATGGCTCGTAAACTGAGCCCAAGGCAACTGTCAGTCACTGCCTGACGTCTTAATGTGTGAGCCCGTCCTTCAACAGAACGTGCTACCAGATATAGAATACGACGTGGCAAGTCGTGTAATTCACAAGGCTTCAATGGCCCTCGATTCTTGCTAGAAACTCCCACCAGTGAGTGCAAGTAACCAAACGGGGCTCTGGTACACATGTAAGTGAAAACATCGAAATGCTTTCTATATGTGTAGATATGCGGTGCACCTACAGTAAAAGCAGCTATTAGCCATTGTTATCTAGGCCTGTAAGGATGTGTACTACCACCACTATAGACAGGGTAAAAAGACAGGTATGTCAGAATAAAACCGATATAGGTGGACAGGTAAGTCCAGCTGTGAACTCTTGGAGCCACGTACAGATGCGCCATCTACCCGGGTATTATCCTTCACAATTATCCTTTTTCTCCAAAATCTTAAAATAGCCATATCGATCAGAATTGGGTTAGTTTCACACAAACAAAATATTCAACGATATTTTTTAAATAAAATAACTACTGTACTTAATGCGGTGGGAAAACATTGGGAAGGCCTGGCTCATCATTGGTGAACCCTCCCAGCGGTTTCGCCAGTTTAATCTACCATATCGCTTCTTAGAGGTTTGCTATTGCATTGGACGATTCTGTTTTTATATTCGACACACTGTAGGAGAATTCTCAGTGGACATAAGCGGCTTTGAGGAGAGTAGAATTATAAATACATACAAACTTATGAATACAAAAATGTGCATATTTGGTTGGTTAAAGCTGTGTGTGTCCCCCACAGTATGGAGACACCACCCACACCCTCATCCAGCGGAACAACTACCGCGGGAGATTCCTGCCCCACTACAAACCCCCGCTGCAGGAGGACTGTCTGCTCCCCAAACTGTGAGTGGTGAATCATGGTCATTTCATGTTTGAGTTATATACAGGGTGATCCAAAAGTCCCGCACAACTTTAAAAATTAATAACTCCGCGAATATTTGCGCTAGAGCAATGCGGTAAACACCATTGAGTTCAGGATGCAATGGGATTTTTTATGGCAAATAATGAAAAATTCGAAATTGATTTTAGTTACAACTTTATTCGCTAGATGGCGCTCTACCAGAATCAGCTATTCAGCGGCCAAATTGTTTGATAAATTGAAAATTATAACTGAACGACACGTATTTTTCCTTTTTGAATACCAGGAAAGAACCCAAATAATATCAAATGATAAATTAATAAAACACCATTTCGCCAAAAGTTAGAAGAAATGGTTAACGATTTTTAAATACAATCTGAGATATGTAAAATAGGTATATGCAAATTAAACAAGTAACAAAAAAATTTACATTTTAGATGGAGTTTTGTGAAATAGATTGAATGTTTGAAAATAATTACTGATATCAATACACCATTTTTGAAATGTTAATATAGTACCAAAAATTATTATGACACTACTAATAGGATTTCGTGCTAAAAGGAATGTATAGTTTCTTGACCAATTGGCGACACTTGACTATTTAACTGGATATTTGTCATGATCCAAAGATGAAATATAGAGGGGAGTGACAAAATATGTTTGTCGTACTTTCCAAATATTCTATGGGTTTGTCAAATGTTATCATTGTTTATTATACTGTACATAATTTTGAAAATGTATCCCCTAAAAAAATCATTTTTAAATCGACCTTTTGCGTTGAAAAACGTGGTAGCAAAATCATTTTGTATTATTTTTTGCGCAAAATTTCTAAAGTTGGGGGGGCGGGATACAGAGAATATTCCTTATGATATTTCTTCTAATGAGCGAAAAGCGATAAACTAAACATAAGGGGTAAAATTATGTGTACCAGTGTTATTCGAGAAGTTATAACACTTTGGCCTGCACGACATAATATAAGATGTGGGAAAATGACAAACAAAAATTTACTGTTCACAGAAAGAAAAAAAAAAGAGTCAAGATGTGAGGACAGCATTTATTATTCCCATAACCCAAAACAAAGAGCTGCAAAATATAACACATGAGGTAACTGCCTTCTCTCTTGTATTAGGTCACAATCCTTGCTCAATGTGGCGCCCTTCATTCTCAAACACCGCCTGCAGACGATAGATGAGAGAATGGTCACAATTAAATAGTTGGAATTTATAAAACGTGCCATCTGATAGAAGCCTTCAACATGGCCAATCGATAAAAACGCGACTTAATGTACCCCCATAATCGAAATTGTAAGGCGTCAAGTCTGGTGATATTGGAGGCCACTGGTATATAAAGTGGCGACTTATCAACGAATTTCACCGAACGTATCCTTCAGCAATTGTTTGGCACCGCGGGAGATATGAGGAGGTCCTCCATCTTGCATGAATGTTATTTCGCTTAGTGCTTCTCTGTCCTGCAATATGGAAATAACCTTTTCTCTCAAAAGTTGAACATAAGGTTCACCAGTTACAAAAACGGTTTTAAAAGTTCTTCCATTGATTTTTTTTCAAAGAAAATTGGCCCAAAAATAAAAGAAGAAGTGAACCCACACAAAACTGTAACTCTGTGCTGATGAAGTGGTATTTCTGTAAAAATCCTTGGGTTTTCTGTTGCCAAAATGAGGCAGTTTTGAATGTTAAATTCTCCCTTTAGATAAAAAGTGAGCATCATCTGTTCTTAGAACATTTGACAGCCAGTTTTCATCAATATCAATTTGCCGGAAAACCCATGCAGCGAATTCTTGACGCTTCTCAAAATCGCGGACTTTCAACTCGTGAAAACTTTGAATTTTGTTAGGGTATTTTTATAGAAAAATTCTAAATGTGTGCTCTCTCCAAATTGTTCCATACGACATCCTGTTTGTCGCGAAACTTGTCTAGCACTTACTACTCCATACGTGGATAACGTTTCAATAGCTTCAGCATTCTGCAAAACCGTAACAGCCACTGACTTGCATGTCGATGGTCTTCCACTCCGAGGTTGTGTTTCCAGAGATCCAGTTTCCTCAAAACTTTTAATCAATCGCTTTAGAGAGTAGCAACTCATTGGTCCTTTACCGCTTCGAATACCTTTAAAGGAACGAAACGCTCGTAAAGCTTCAGTGGCAGATTCTGAATCACAAATAAAAGAATTCACCAAGAGTGCTTTATCCTGTAGTGACGGCATTCCAGGGGGAAGGGGAGAAGTCCGACCACAACTCCTTGCGGTCCCCCCTGGACCCTTGGAATATTCGACCAAATTCTGGTTCGTTTCCAAGATGACTAACGTTGCAACGGCACCCATTTTCAAATGAAGAGCAAAACTGATATCTCCAGTAATGCTACGGCGTCCGGGGTAACTGCCGCGTCAGGAGCTTCAGCTCGAGCTCATGATGAGAAATCTACTACGAGGACACAATTCAATCTACTACAACTCAATATAAATGGCACCCAGAGGAAAATAAAGAGCTGACTTGTCTTCTCCCTGAAAACAATGTACATATTACTTGTCTTCAGGAGACAAAATTGAATCAGAATCTGAGATTCAATATCAAAGATTATACAACACTACGAAAGGACAGACCGGTAAAATTCGGAGGAGGACTTGCCGTTTTGATTAAAACTCTAGAAATCAAATTTAAGGGAATCGCCTATAATCAGAGTAAGCCTAGAGAAAGTACGACAGAAGCTCAGGCAATAGAAATCTATCTTACAAAAGAAGGCGCTAAATGCTATTAATGCGGTCTGGGCAATATCGACTAAAACAAGAATCAATTCTATCAGATCCTCACTCAAGCTTCTAGACTCAATGGGTCTGTCAACCTTGCTCTACGCAGCTCCAATTTGGGCAAACAACCTAAAAAACTTGGTTGCCAGGGTACAAGACAATTTCTTACGGAGACTTCTAAATTTATCCAGATATACTCCTGGTTTTATTCTACGTATGGAGTGCGGAAGAACGTCACTGGGAGTTGCGGTGCTGAAACTTACACTCGGGTTCTGGCTTAGAATTCTAAAAATGAACAGCAGCCGACTCCCCCATATATGCTTAGCTCAACTATATGAGATATCAAGAAATAGAAATATATATATTGGACTTGCGGAAAGTTTGGCCAACATACTCAACTCAACAGGATTTTCTTCGCTAATTAACTGCAACGATGCAAGGATTATCCGGCAAAAAATACCTTTAATAACTAAAATTGCAATAGAACAATCTATTCAAAGTGACCAAGCAAAAATAGAGAATTCTAAATTCTACCCTCACTATAAGTATTTACACAGTTCATTCCGAATTGAAAACTATTTACTTAGCAACTTTCCATTCCCAGTAAAACGCTATATCGCACAACAGAGAATACTATATTCGTTTTTCAAGGAAAACCATACAAACATTTTCAAAGAGGGTGATAAGATTTGTGATCTCTGCAAAGAAAATATGGAAACTGAACTATCTCATTATATCTATGAATGCCAAGATATTAGTGAGGAGAGAAGGACATTCTTTTCAATGGTAGACACCAGCCAACTTAGGTCAATCCAAATGATGTTAACCAGTGCCCAAACAAGCAGACTAGTTGCTCAGGCCCTATATAATTTTTACAAGGCAGTAGGTGTAAAGAGGGAGAAAAGAAAACTTGGAAGCTATTGTTCTTACACCTCAGAATGATGACGAAACATCGAGGAGCCATCGTGTTGGTCGACGATGAGATTGCGGAGCTGGTAATATGGATGGCTGTGCTGGAGTAAACCTCCTTTTTGTGTCTGGATGCTATATTTATGGCGAACTAATCAACTTAGTCCCTATTTCTGCTCCGCGCTTATGGAATTGAAGACTTGGGGCGATGGCGTCGACCTTTCATATTAAATCTTACTTTTCCTTATTACTAATAATTGTATATAGTTGCGGAACTACTGGTTTCCTGTGCTGCTCTTTTCCTGATATTGCACCTTGTACGGAGAATCTGTATAAGACTAATGTCTTAATAAAGGCTTTGTGTGTGTGTGTGTGAAATCTATCTTACAGATAAAACAATTCCAATCATAAATGTTTATCACCACGATAATACTAGCATCAATATAGGCCTGATAGAGACATTAAGTGAAGCGTCTTCGGATATCGCAATCATACTTGGTGATTTTAACGCCGAAAGACCAACTTGGGGATCACCTTTCCAGGATAACAAAGGTCAGAAGGTTGAGGACATGCTAACCGACCTCGACCTTACAGCGCTAAATAACGAAAAGAACACCTATCTATCCAAGTCCACAGGCACAGAATCCGCAATAGACATCACAGCGATAAATTACAACATCGCACCCACAACACAATGGAAAATTCTGAAAAGTGCAATCAGTGACCACAGACCAATTTTAACAACCATAAAATTCAAAATTGAGAATTTACAACAGAATAAAAGAACACTGGAAAAAAATCACAGAAAAGTTTGAAGAACTGTGCAACGAAGAATTAAATCACAGAACGATTGACAAAAAATTGGAAAAATTCTCTTCGAACATATCCAAAGCTGCAAAAGTATCGATACCTAGAGGTAGACGTAAAGACCTGTGAATAATTCACTGGAAGGACCACAATATCGAGGCAATGATTGCAGAGAGAGACAATATCAATGAACTTCTTAAAACAAATAAAACAGAAGAAATCATAAAGGAACTCATTGATATTAGCCACAAAATAGAACAAGAAATTTGGATATTCAAACAAGAGAGAGAGAGAAAATGGGCAGAATTCTGCGAAATAAATGGATCCAAAAATGGAAAGCCATCACTGGAATATAATTAGTGTTATAAAACAATCAAAACCAACACTAATCCTCCAATACTCTAACCGATATGAATAGCGAGAACGAACAAACAGATGGCTGAGATAATTGCTGAATATCTTTCAAGCACTTCCAGACTCAGCTATACGAATGAAGGCAGGACTGTAAAAAATAATGTAAACAGGTTAGTTAAACAAGCAACAAATTACCATCAACAAGATATTTTCTCGAGAGACTTCACACTGAATGAGCTAAACTCATCAATAGGAAAGTTAAATCCAAGATGTCACCTGGAGATGCTCTAATCTTTGGTCAAATGATTAAAGACTTTGGAGACAAAGCTAAAAATCAACTCCTACGAATACTGAAGATTTCATGGCAAACTGATAAACTACCAAAGAATTGGAAGATATCAATTATAGTGCCAATACTGAAACCAAACAAAGATGCCAAGGAATGCAAGAACTATCGGCCAATTGCTCTTACCAGCATACTTTGTAAAATAACAGAATGAATTATCCACTCTAGGCTCATTGTCTGGCTCACTAACAATAATAAAATATACTTCTACCAAACTGCCTATAGATCCAGACACTGTACAACTGATAAACTGTTCTACTCCTGTCAATCAATAACACTGGTCAACAAGTTTTTGCACAAGAGAACCTGATTATGTTTCTAGTGTAACTTTTCATGCTGAACTCAAAAATCTAATCAGAAATTTCCCATCACGTATGGTTTTTGCGTGACGGTCTTTTTTTAGTATTGGGATAAATACACTAAAAATTGCAAACAATGTCACGTAACTGGTTTATCAAAAAATATTTTTCTTTGTCCACAAAGAAATAGCATCTTATCTACATGTCCTGAATCCAAATATACCATAAGTTTTTTTCTATTACACAATATTTCTGAGATACACCTACTTGAATTTGGAAATATTGTTAATATATAGGCATATATTGTTGCACCAGGTTGCGGCTTGGCAGACTCTTCAGCCTTGATTCTCTCCTGTGCTGGGTCTTGCATCTTACCAGAGCGTGTTTCAACCATCCTACAAATTTATATAAGGGAATAATGAGATAAGTCTACTTTAAGTAACCTCCAGAATGATCTATTTATTTTCTCACATCAAAGAGAGCAGTGAAGTCACAGTGTACCTAAATACCAATGATGATAATCTAATCTGTTTTAAATAAATATCATAGAATATTTTATATAAAAATAAATAAATATATAATTTAAATTTCAAATATATTAAAAATAATATAAGAAATACGCCATTAATCATGATGTAACACTTCCCCCTCTCCAGAGGTCGTCACGTCCTCGTGATTGACCTCATCAATTCTTTCAAAATAGGGTTTGATTCTTGAGACATGGACAATCAATGGGTCTTGGCCAGGATTATCTTTTGGTTCAATTAAGTAATTTACGTTGGACAGCTTCTTTAATATTTTATATGGGCCAAAATATTTTCTCAGTAGTTTCTCACACTTTCCTATTTTCCTAATTGGTGTCCAAACTGCTACTAATTCTCCTGGTTCGTAGCTTCTTTCCATGTGTTTCTTGTCATAGTTCTTTTTCATTCTTTCTTGAGTCTTTATTGTGTTGTTAATAACTAATTTTCTTGTTCTGTTTATTTTGTCTAAGTGATGTTTTATGTATTCATCATAATCATCCTTGTCAATGTCCACCGAGATATTCCTGTCGTCTAAAAGAGACGTGGGTTCTCTTCCAAACATCAGGAAAAAGGGAGAATACCCTGTGGCTTCCTGAATTGTAGTATTGTAAGCGTGAGTGATGAATGGGAGTATTTCGTCCCAATTCTTCTGATCAGTGTTCACATACATACTGAGCATATTGATCAATGTTCTATTTAACCGCTCTGTCAATCCATTAGTCTGGGGATGATAGCTCGTTGTGAAGCAATGTTTAATCTTGCACGTTTTCATCACCTCTTTCATTAAATTACTGGTAAATTGAGAGCCTCTGTCACTAATAAGATATTGTGGGGCTCCGTGCCGGAGAAAAATATCCTCTACTAGAAATTTTGAAACTTCTTTCACTGTTGCTTCCGAGACTGCTTTTGTTTCTGCATATCTAGTGTAGTAGTCCGTCAGCACGATTATCCATTTTTTCCTGTTTTTCGTAGATGGCAATGGACCAACAAAGTCAATTCCAATTCTTTCGAAAGGAAAGTTGGCTGGGGGAATGGGCTGTAGTAGTCCAGAAGGTAATTGGTTTGAGCCTTTTCTACTTTGGCAAAGATGACACGTCTTAACGAACTCTGAGACATCCTTTAGCATGGATGGCCAAAAGTATTTACTCTTTATTCGGTACATGGTTCTGGCGACACCCAGATGGCCATTCGACATATGATTGTGATATTCTTTCATAATTTCTCTCTTTTTCTTCTCTGGAACCACAAGCAACCACGCCCTGCCTTCAGGGTTCGGGTTTTTCTTAAAGAGGCATCCATCTTCTACTTTAAAGTTTTGCGCAATTGATCGCCTGCTTCCATTAAGGTTTTTCTTAACACTTTCGATAAACTTATCCTCTTCGTCTGTTATTTGATTTAAAAATAGCCTTTCAAAATCCTCATCCCAATCAGTTTCTGGTAAGGGTCCCCTAGATAAGCCATCGGCGTCCAGATGTTTCTTTCCTGATTTATGTATTATATCGAAGTCATATTCTTGAATTTTCAATGCCCATCTTGCCAATCGACCTGTTGGATCCTTCAAGTTTTTGAGCCAGCATAAGGCGTGGTGGTCTGTTACTATTTTAAAGTGTCTTCCATAAAGGTAGGGTCGTAATTTTGACATTGACCAGACAACGGCCAGACATTCTTTTTCAGTGGTTGAATAATTTTGCTCCGCTTTACTTAGGGTACGACTCAAATATGAGATCACCTTCTCTTCACCACCGATGTCTTGGACAAGTGTTGCACCTATGCCGATGTTGGACGCATCAGTATGAACATAAGTAGGTGCATTTGGATTGAAGTGACCTAAAATTGGTGGACTTAATAGTGCTGTTTTTAGGGTTTGAAACGCTTCCTCTTGTCTTTCTGTCCAGATAAATGATACACTTTTTTTTATAAGGTTGGTCAAAGGGTCAGCAATTTTTGAGAAGTCTTTGATAAATTTTCTATAATATGAACACATTCCCAAAAAGGATTGTACTTCTTTGACCTTTTTGGGCCGAGGGAAATTTCTGACAGCTTTGATGTTATGTTCCGCGGGTTTTATACCATGTTTGCTCGTTATATAGCCGAGAATCTCCAATTCTTCAAAAGCAAATCGGCATTTTTTGTCGTTTAACCTTAAATTAGATTCACGAAAACATCTAAAAACAGCTTCAAGTCTTTTGAGGTGCGTTGGAAAATCCGGGCTATATATGATAACATCATCCAGATAACACAAACAAATTTGCCATCTCAGATTTCCAAGCATATTCTCCATATTTCTCTCAAAGGTAGCAGGCGCGTTACAAAGTCCAAAAGGCATCACGTTGAATTCATATAATCCATGTGCTGTAGTGAAAGCTGTTTTCTCTTTGTCTCTTTCTTCGACTTCAACTTGCCAATATCCAGATCTGAGGTCTATTGCTGAGAAGTGTGTAGATCCTTGGAGAGTATCCATAACTTCGTCTATTCTAGGGATCGGATAGACATCTTTTACTGTCACATTATTCAGTTTTCTGTAGTCCACACAAAATCTGTATTTACCATCTCGCTTCTTGACCAATATTACTGGAAAAGACCAGGGGCTAGAAGATGGCCTAATTATGCCTTCTGTAAGCATCTCGTCAATTTGCTCTTTTATAATATCTCGTTCTTTAGCACTTACCCGGTAAGGCTTGTGTTTAATTGGCTTCGCGTCTTCTGTGTCTATCCGATGTTTTGCCAAATTGGTTCTCCCTAATCTCGACGAAAAAAGATCTCCATACCTTTCTAAAACTTGTTTTAACTCCTTCTGTTCCTTTGGTGAAAGATTTTCGTTTATTTGGAATCTAGGTTCTTTGTTCTCTTCTACCTCTCTTTCTCGACTCACATTTATTTTCGCTGGACTACTTCCAAAAGCCAATGTTTGGTTTTTCATTATTTTTAACGGTCGAGGATACGGATTAGTTATCCAGATGTGTGTTTCCCTATTTATAACATTGATCAAGCTTCTTGCTAGACGAAGTCCATTTGTTTGAAACATTTTGCTGCTCTCCTCGATAATATATTCTCCATCCTCTGTTTCTACCAATGCCTTGATCAATTTCATGGAACATTCCGGTACAATGGAATCCTTGGCACTCTTTATTTTCAACATTTCAAAATTGATTTCGTCATGATTATTCGTCAAATCGTATTTGATAGTTTCTTGCTTACAATCTATTTTTGCGTTCATTTTCTTAAGGAAATCTCTCCCAAGAATTAATGTCCGTAAATGCGTTTTCAATATCACAAAGTTGTGTGATAATGTTTCGTCATCAATTTTTATATTTAAAAATATACTTCCTACCATGTCCAATTTTTTTCCATCGGGTCCTGCACAAATTTTTGCGAGTTTACTTATACCATGGCCTGTATCGAGGGCCGTTCTGAGGTCGACCACTGAGAGGTCAGCACCTGTATCAACCAAAGCTTCAAAAGTCCCTATCTTGTCCACGTTAATTTTTAATTTGTATTTAGGGTCCAACTTCTTGATTCCGTTTATGGTCGACTTGCTTTGATTGACAGATTCAGGCGCGACGCTTAGTTTAAATCTTCCAACACGGAATATCTATTCCGGGTAGGAATATTTGTCTGTGTGTTATGACATACATCGGCATAAAGCCGAGGTCCTGATTTCTCTGATATTTCATTCATTTGGCATTTCTCTTCGACCTTCTCTTGGGTATCTGCTGGATCCTCTTCTAAGATTCTTATAAACTTGACCCTACAATAACGGGCCACGTGCCCTGGCTTGTTACATTTAAAGCAGATTGGTCTCCCGTCTTCTGTCCTATTCCTAATTGAATTTGGATTCTTATTGTATGTTTTACTTGGGTAGACCGGTTTTGGCTCAGGATTAGGAGTGTAAGATCGTCTAGGGGCAGATACCTGGGGCAGAGGTTTGTCCTGGTAGTACCTCGGAGTGGGGGCCTGGGGCTTGGAGGTGTTCTGGTAGTACCTCGGAGCGGGGGCCTGGGGCTTGGAGGTGTTCTGATATGGTCTTCTGAACGACGTAGCATTCTTCCATTGCTCTTGATGATGGGGACGAGGAGAGCGTGGTCCATTATATAGAGCTTTTGATTTTTCTGCACGTTCTTGGTAATTCTTTTCGAACAAATCCAGCTTCTTACAAATTTCTAGGAGTTCATTGGTATTTTTAGGAGGGTTTAGGTGAAGGGCAAAAGAGTATTCTTTCTTTAACCCTCCAATAACCCAGTTTATTTTAGTCTTTTCTTCCATTTGGGGGTCGACCTTGTTGCACAGTACAAGGATATCCTCTGCGAACCTGATTGCAGGTTCATTCCACTGTTGCATCCTGTTTAGTTTCATCTTAATTTCTTCTTTGTTGGCGTCTGAGGCAAAATCCTCAATTAGGCGGCTCTTGAAATTTTCCCAGCTGGTGAAACTTATCTTGTGTAGGTTCAGCCAGGTTTTGGCGCTACCAATCATATTCATGGCAGCATAACGAGAGATAATGTAGTCTGCCCAATGGTACAGGAAGCCAATTTCTTCAAGAGATTCAATCCATGGGCGAGGGTCTTCCGTTCCATCATACTTGGGGATGTCGATGTTGGGATTCAGGACAACTGGGTCGGAACTAGCATCTCTACCAATTGTTGCACCAGGTTGCGGCTTGGCAGACTCTTCAGCCTTGATTCTCTCCTGTGCTGGGTCTTGCATCTTACCAGAGCGTGTTTCAACCATCCTACAAATTTATATAAGGGAATAATGAGATAAGTCTACTTTAAGTAACCTCCAGAATGATCTATTTATTTTCTCACATCAAAGAGAGCAGTGAAGTCACAGTGTACCTAAATACCAATGATGATAATCTAATCTGTTTTAAATAAATATCATAGAATATTTTATATAAAAATAAATAAATATATAATTTAAATTTCAAATATATTAAAAATAATATAAGAAATACGCCATTAATCATGATGTAACAATATGAACGAAACATATTTATTATTGAAAAGCAGTGACAGTGGATTTTCTTCTATACTTTGCTTGTGGTAGATCCCTCTTGAGTGCCCAGCAGTCGTCGGCAAGCATAGCGGGACTCCATTTACCTTGGTACCGCTTCTCCATGCTTGATATAGCTTGATGAAACCTCTCACCATGCTCATCGCTAACTGCGCCAAGATTGTCTGGAAAGAAATCTAGATGTGAATGCAGGAAATGGATCTTGAGGGACATGTTACATCCCAGTGCCTTGTAGGAAAGCAACAGATCATTAACTATGTCTCGGTAATTTTCAACCTTGACACTTCCTAAGAAGTTTTTTCAAACGTTTCTAAAGGAATTCCATGCTGCTGCTTCAACTTCATTCAAACTATTTTGAAAATTTCCATCCTGCTGCAATTCTCGAATCTGAGGTCCAACGAAAATGCCTTCTTTATCTTCGCTTCACTTATACTAGAAAATTTTGTTTTAGGTAGGCAAATCCACTGGCATTTCGATCCATTGCCTTGACAAAGTTCTTCATTAATCCCAGTTTAATATGTAATGGTGGTAAGTAAATATTTTCTGAATCGATCAGGGGTAGATTTGCAATATTTTTATATCCTGGAGTAAAGATTTTACGGTTTGGCCATATTTTTTTAATTCCCTATCTCTGCTATCCCACTCACACAGAAAACAACAAAATTTTGTATATCCAAGCTGTAATCCACGCAAGAGAGCAACGACTTTCAAATCGCTGCATATTTTCCAACCGTATCTTTCATATTCTATCTTTTTCAAAAGCAGTTTCATGTTTTCGTAAGTCTCTTTCATGTTGGATGCATGTATTTATCCCAATACTAAAAAAGATCGTCAGGCAAAAACCATGGGTGATGGGAAATTTCTGATTAGATTTTTGAGTTCAGCATGAAAAGTTACACTAGAAACACCATCAGGTTCTCTTGTGCAAAAAAAAGTTTTTTTTTTGTAGACCTGTGTAATAGATTTCTAGGAAAAACGGCCAAAGAAGACAACGGCCGTATTCCTGGATATGACCTCAGCTTTTGATCGAGTGTAGAAATTATTTGAAAGGCTGCACAACATCGGAGTAAGAGGAAAAACCTTAATCTGGATTGCAGACTTCTTAAGGGGAAGAAGGATAAAGGTTCGGGTCAATGGAACATTTTCCAAGGACCGAAGAACATGGGCTGGTGTACCTCAGGGATCTGTGCTCAGTCCTCTACTCTTCTCGCTATATATTAACTGTTGTTTATGTAAATAGATGAATATTAGTTGTATTATTTAAAGCCTCATATTATGTAAAAATATATGTATATATAAATTGGACATTTGTTGTTGGCCATGGTCAAGTTTGAGCTCTTGTACGTCTAATTACGACACAACAAAAGTGGCGACGAGGATGCGCGATCTACAGAGCCAGTAAAAAGTTGAGGAAAACGGCGTCTATGCAAGTATAACAACTACATCTTTTAAACTATCTGGATCAAGAAAACAAAGGAGTAGAAAAGATCAGCATGACAAGTTCAAAGTTAATAGTACCTTTTAGATGCTATAGCCCAGTGGAGGACACTTCGATCTTTTTGTACAAAAATTTGAGGCTCTCTTTTTGGCATCTGAAGGAGGAGATTAAAGTGCTGATTTTTACCTCGCTACCAGATTCTGAAACTTTGAAGCAGGGAAACGATATTTTCTTCCTGGTCTAATGAAAGATCAACCCTATGATACTATCATTCAAAGAATTAAGCTGCATTTGGATCCAAAGAAGAAAGTGATACCGCAGTGATGCAGATTTTTAAAGAGAATTCAACAGGAAGGAGAATCAATTTCGGAATATCTTAGAGAATTGAAACATTCAGCAATAAATTGTAATTTCGGCGATATGCTAGGAACCATGATTCGAGACCGTTTTGTGACTGAATCAAGTTGGAAAGCCTGCAAAAGAAGCTGCTACAAGAAAACGACGATGTCACCCTGGATAAAGTTTTGCAGTGGCGATCTCGTTCGAACTGGCGGAGATAAGTACAAGAGAATTACAAGATAAATTAGTGGCCAAAATATCCCCTGTGAATGGAAAAGATAAAAGGGTGAGTACAATAATAGTATGTTGCAGCATAGGCCTTTCAGGCAAAGGGGAGAAATAATGTGTTATAGATGTGGTGAAAGACATTCACACGTGGCCTCTGTTTGCCCTTATAGAACAAAGACTTGTTTTAAAATGTAAAAAACTGGGTCATTTAAGTAGGGTCTGCAATGCTAGTAAAAAATGTGGGGATGTAAATTTGTACAAGAGGACTCTATATATTCTGTACAGGGCGAAACTGATGCCACAATAAATTTAACAGTAGATGATTATTCTTTGTGCTTTACAATAGATACAGGAAGTCCAGTTACGTTAATACCTAAAGATATTTATAAGATTTATTGGCAAGGTAAAAAATTATTTCCAACAAATTTGAGATTAAAATCCTTTTGTTGTAAATCATTTGAGATTATAGGTCAAAAATATTTTTGTAAAAGAAGCCAACCAATATTTACGATTAATAGTTGTAAATGAAAAATCCAGGTGATTTTGTTAGAATGAGAATGGCTTAAACAGTCAAAACTTGATTATTCTAGATATTGTCTAGCATTAAAAATTTAAATAATGAATCTAATAGAAATAGTTTGATTAATAGATATGCAGTTTGTTTAACAAAGATTTGGGCTGTCTAAAGGATGTTAAAATAAATTTTAATTTAAAAAAGGATGTGACTCCTGTGTTTTGTAAGGCCAGAAGTTTACCTTTCTCTCTAAAAAACAAAGTAGAGAATGAAATTGATCGTTTAGTGAATTCTTGCATTTTATAACCTATAGTTTATGCATATTGGACCGCTCCAATAGAACCAGTATTAAAAAAGGATGGTAGTGTAAGGATATGTGGTGATTTTAGATGTACAGCTAATAAAGCAATAGAATTAGATAGGTATCCCCTTCCATCGATCGATGAGATATTTTCAAAATTATCTACAAGCACCGTACTTTCGACTCTAGACCTATCACAGGCTTGCTTACAAGTAATGTTAGCGGAAGAAGCCAAAGCTGTTATTGATATAAACACAACAAAGAGGTTGTTTTCTTATAAAAGACCACCATATGACGTAGCGGTAGCACCAAATAAATTTCAGAGGATTATGGAAGGTCTATTTGCTGATTTGCCAGGTGTGGCGTGCTACATAGATGATATTTTGGTTGCAGGAAAAGACTTTGAAGATCATGAACAAAAGTTGGATCTAGTGTTTAGATGATTGCTAGAAAAAGGTTTAAAGTTAAACAGATATAAATGTAAATTTAAAATGAAATGGGTGGAATATTTAGGGTTTAAAATGGATAAATATGGACTGCATCCCTTAGAAAATAAAATTAAAGCAGTGATAGAGACGCGTGAACCTAAAGAATGTTTCGCAATTAAGATCTTTCATAGTACTCTAAATTTATTATTATAGATTCATAAAGAATATAGCAAACATTTTAGCGCTATTCTATCAACTTTTGAATAAAAATTGTAGTTAGAATTGGACGAAAGAATATCGAATGTTATTTAAAAAATGTAAATCATTATTAATGGACTATGGACTAGGGGTAATTCTGAGTCATAGAAATGATAGAAAGGAAGAATGCCCTATAGCTTTTGCTTCTAGAACATTAACTGAAGCGGAAAAACGTTTCTCTCAACTAGAAAAGAAAGCGTTGAGCATAACTTTTGGCGTTGAGAAATTCAGACAATACTTACTGGGACGAAAATTTGAATTGGTCACAGACAATCGACCCTTAATTCATATATTTTCACCTCATAAACCAATTCCCATATGTGCATCATCCAGAATTAAAAGATGGTCCTTAAAATTAGCTGCATTTAATTATACTGTGGAATTTCGAAAACTAGTGATAATTCCAATGTTGACGCATTGTCACGTTTTCCTTTAGAATCGAGTGTCAGGGAGTCTCTTGATGAAGACCAAGTACTTCTTCTCAGGAAGTTTAATGAGGTACCGTTCTCTTTTATGGAGGTGGCATATGAGACGCCCCAAGATAAAATACTGTCTATAGTATCAAGGAATGTTAGAGAAGGCAACTGGAAATTCAAAGGATACCGAGAGAAAACCCACTAGCTCCTCATTATAAGATCAATGAGGAATTAAGTTTGGAGTTTGGTTGTCTTAAATGGCGTGAAAGAGTGGTAATTCCCCAAAAATTAAGATATTTAATTTTAAATGACTTGCATGAAATACACATGGGGATTGTTAAAATGAAGATGATTGCCAGACGGTATTTTCTGGTGGCCAGGCATAGACAGTAACATCGAGGAGTTAACTAGAGAATGTAGAATATGCCAAAATCGGCAAGCATGCCCCCGGCTACCATCTCGGAATGGACTTGGCCCGAAAAACCGTGGCATCGACTTCATCTTGATCTAGCGGGTCCGTTTATGGGATGAATGTTTTTGGTTCTCGTGGACGCATACTCAAAGTGGATAGAAATTTTTATCCTCAAAGATATTACCAGCAAAACGATTATAAGTCATCTTAGAGAAATTTTCGCCAGATTTGTATTGCCCGAATTTTTGGTTACAGATAATGGAAGACAGTTTGTCTCCGGTGAATTCGAGCAATTTACCAAAATGAATGGTATACAGCACACTAAAACCAGTCCTAGTACAAATGGTTTAGCTGAGAGATATGTACGAGAGTTTAAAAACCTTTTGAGAAAGATTCAATGGGAAGGATGATTTAGAGACGAATCTACAAAGATTCCTATTTGCTCATAGAGCATTCCCCCAAACTGTAATAAAGGAATTCCCCCGCGGAACTGCTAATGAAGAGAAGTTTAAGATCAAGATTCTCGAATTTAATACCAAGATGGGAAATCCGCGAGGGGTATTTCATGAGGCCGTAAGAAGGCAGGAGCAGTTTACTACAGGTTGCGAGGTTTATTTCCGCAACTATGCAACTGGACCTAAACGGTAAAAAGGTACCCTTTTGAAATTATTAAAATACAGTCACTACCTTATAAGTTGCGAGGGCGTCGTGTATAAGAGGCATATCAATCAATTGCGACCTGTGAGAAAGAAACAAGTGGAGACAAGAAATTTGATACTTCCTCGAACATCAGGAGAGAAGCCTGTAGGTGGAAGTCAGAAATAAAGTGAAGAGGAGGTTCCAGAGGTTACATCAGGAAACATGGAGGAGACTGCTTCTGTGCACGTACCCTCTTGCACTCCTAGACCAGGGCCTGCTGCTGTGCACGTGCCCTCTTGCACTCCTAAACCGAAGCATGCCGCTGTGCAAGTGCCCGTCCGCAGTCCTAGACCTCAGAGAGCCAGGAAACCCCCAGACCGACTGGAGTATTATTAAGGGGGGAGATGTGTTGTGTATGTAAATAGATGAAGATTATTCGCATTCTTTAAAGTATCATTATGTAAGAATATATGTGTATATAAATTGGACATTTTTTGTTGGCCAAACGAAAAGAATAAGAGCTAAAAAAAGATACATGGTCAAGTTTGAGTTGTTGTACATCTAATTACGACACAACCTTAACAACATTCATCCTCACTGAAGACACAAAGGTTGCCTGTTATGCAGATTATATAGCCATATGGCACACAAGTAGCAGTATAGAAATATCATAAAAATACTGAACACATCAATGAGAGGACTGGAGAAGTGGGCAATGAAACTCAAAATGACAATAAACCCAATAAACACAAACCTATAGGTCTCCTTTACTGACAGGAAAAAAGGCATGATTTTAACTCCAAAATAAGCATAAACAACCATATAATTGATAGAATATGATCTCCAAATTACCTAGGTGTGATACTTGATGAGGAATTGCGATTTACAGAACACATAATTAGCACCTCAAATAGAGTTTCCAGGAACCTAAACATTCTGAGAAGGCTATGTGGAACAAATTGGGGAGCAAAACCCAAAATTCTCAGAACAACATATATCACCTTAATAAGGCCACCTGTTTGGGCTCCCTCAAGTTCATCACTAAAAAGAAGACTAGACAGTGTTCAAGCAAAAGCGGCCAAATTAATCACTAGTTCTGTTTCAAACACCAACAATTAGAAAATTCAGAGAGAATGTGGTCTAGACCCCTACTTGAAAACAGAAGACAATTAAAAACAATAAAATTCACCAATAGCTTAAAAACTAAAGAAACCGAACACATATCCCATAGAACCTATTTAAACTGGACACAAAAAGAGAGACCCAAAAGATCTTCAACACTTCAGTACGACAACAATATTAGAAAGAGCATAAATATGAAACATAATGAATTTCAAATTCGAGAATAACCAGTATTTCCTACCTCATTTCCATCAAATGTAATCATCAATCTTAACATGAATGAACCCTGCAATAAAAAAAGAGAACAAAAACATACTTAAAAAGTAAGGACTTGACATAATTGGTTTAGGCGATCAGATAAATTATTTAACAGCATATACGAATGGATCATCAGACCTTACCATAAGTATTGGAGGGGCTGGAATTAACATAATACTGCAAGATGGAACATACATCAAAATCAAAGAAGGAGCAAGAAAGATTTCGTCAAACTTCACTTGTGAACTGACAGCTATCTGGAAAGCTCTTGATGTATGCCTTAACCAACCATCCCTGCATCAAGCAAAGGAATTATAATATACCGTACAACGACTTCATATCCGATCTAGAAGCAATTAGGAAGGGCAATACTATAATCATACAGAAAATACATTCGTTACTTACTCAACTGATATCATTGGAGAATAACTGCATTCTACAATGGATTCCTGCCAGTGTTTGGATCGGGGGTAATGAAATGGCAGTTGAAATTGCAAAGGAAGCCAGAAAGTTGAGCCAAAGGAAAGAACAAATGTCATTATTTGACGCTAATGCCTTTGCCAAATACAAGATAATTAAACAAAAAATAAGAAAATATCATAATGTGAAATAAACTCCAAAAGAAAAATGACAAAACTATAACAAGATTTAGAACAAAACATTATAAAGGATGACAATACATCCAGATGGCACAAGAACCTATAGAACATGCAACAACTGTCCTGGTGTGGAACTAACACCTACCCACATATTCTCATGCCCGCAGCCTTGCAGAAAATTGACATAGACCCAGAGCAGCTGCTTTACAGACCCAAGATAGTGGACAATGCTGCTGCTGCTGTGATAGAGAGAGATGCATGGAGACATCTGAGGCTCTTTATTGGACACGACAAAAATAACAACGGCATTCCAGAGTAAAATAAATCATCAGAGATAGATAAATATTTTTAAATGAATTAAAATAAATATAATCGATACCGAGAGAGAGTTGAATTTAAAAAATTAGAAAATTATTATTTTCGAAATTTAAATAGCTGAGAGGATTCCAGCAAACCGGATCTAAAATATCAGTTTTTTTTGCTACATGTTTTAATTTGCATATACCTATTTTTCATATCTCAGATTGTATTTAAAAATCGTTAACCATTTCTTCTAACTTTTGGCGAAATGGTGTTTTATTAATTTATCATTTGATATTATTAGGGTTCTTTCCTGGTATTCAAAAAGGAAAAATACGTGTCGTTCAGTTATATTTTTCAATTTATCAAACAATTTGGCCGCTGAATCGCTGATTCTGGTAGAGCGCCATCTAGCGAGTAAAGTTGTAACTAAAATCAATATCGAATTTTTCATTATTTGCCATAAAAAATCCCAATGTATCCTGAACACAATGGTGTTTACCGCATTGCTCTAGCGCAAATATTCGCGGAGTTATTAATTTTTAAAGTTGTGCGGGACTTTTGGATCACCCTGTATATAAAACTGTTCAGCATACTCTGCATATACACTCATGGACAAAGTAAGATTCAGACAATAGCTCTGAAAGATATTACAGTGACCTTTATTGAAAACATGCGAGATAACCAAGTGTAAACAAAATTGACTGTCTCCTTCAAAAAACATACGAGTGTAAAATAAAATTTGAACTATTGTATTCTATAGTCCACATTTTCCCCTCTATTTAGCGACTTTTCTCAAAAACTCGATTCTTTTCACAATAAAAAATGTTAATTGTTGTTTTTTAAGTATTTTTTATAAATGGTATCATATTTTTAGAAACCAGCTGTGTGATAGTTAGTTAAAGATGTGGGTGGGTGCAGGCCACCGTGTCTCCTACAGGTGATCGACCACTGCGTCGGTAACATGCCGGATAACGCCATGGCCCCCACGTCGGAGTGGTGAGTACTGCCTTCTCTATCGTGGAGAGATAAACTGTCAGATGGTGTTCAATGTGTATAAACTTACATATCTCCTTAAATGTAGTAGAAATCCTATATATGAATTAAATAAGGCAACAAGTTTCTAGAGATGAGTTTCTTTTCATTTTTATTCCAATCTCAAGCTTTCGGGCATTTACCTCCCTTCTACAGGACAACAAAAATGAACAATGTTGAACTCAACCTATGGTAATGATTTGCCTCATCAATAAAACATAATAAGTCAGCACCAGCCGCAGTAGCCCCACCGCTACTAATACCTACCCCGATGACCCATGAGCTCCTGACCGCTCCTGCACCCCCTATAGCTCTCACTCCTGAGGGCGATGTGGACATAGAAAAGTTACTCATCCGATTGAAGGATCGAGAATTCCTGCACTCCATATATAACAAGAATAATGTGGTCAGGATGGATATCGCGGTCTATTACGAAGAAGAAACGGAGCACCTCCTCGGGCTACTCACGCCTGAAGACAAGATTCTTCTCGACAAATTCTTCGACATTATCATCAAACATGTTCCGAACATGAACTCCCCAAATGGCAGGGATCTGTCTAGATTCAAGGCGGCTTTAAGCTCCTGATCCGGACGTGCCCTCGGAGAGGGCTACGTAGATTGTATATATCTCTCTTCATATTCCTACCATTATTATTACCTTATAACTCCCTTTGAGTGTAAAGATTGACGAGATGTCAATAAAGTTGTTTAATTGTCAAAAAAATGTCAATAAAACAACGAACAAGGATTAGAAGAATGAATGCAAGTCGGGGAGAAGTATAAGAGGATGATCGTACACGCTTTCAGGCAAGACGTCCAAGATTGTCCTCTTATATAAAGAATCTCTTCTCCCCGGCCTGCATTTCTTATTCTATGGCGAATAGGGAAATTATCTTAACTACATAGATTGTTGATCACTAATCGGTCGATATATTTCCGATAGATGGCGCAAACAATCAGCAACGTTCAGTTGCACGAGCAAGAACTGCTTTTTTATTTTTTCTTAAAAGTTTTCTTTGTTTTGTGGTAATTGAAATAAAAAGACAGCTCTTCATAAGGTTATTGTTGGGAAAAGAATGTTATTTTTCTTATAGATTTATATTTTTTTAAATATATGTAAATTTAATCCATTATAAGAAACATATTTGCCATATGTAAATATTTATATGTATATATATTCGTGACAAAAAATAAAGTAGTTGACTGGTTAGAGTCGTGTGGTTTCTCGGCCCGCTCTCGAGAGGTCTACGCCTTGGTTGATACCTGCCTTAGACACTTCCGCGGATTTGACTTCTTGGGAATCGCTCTTCTCTACCCTTGAGATTCCACGGATTTTTTCCTCCCCGGGACCAGAATAAGAGACTTCGGGCGTCTGGGCAAAATAGAGCCTGGGCGCTGCGCCGCTGAACGCGACATTTGGCATCCCAGCCGGGACGCGAGGAGAAAGCCGTGCCTATATTTGGAACCCTTTTGGATCAGAAGATGGAGAGAGAAGAAGCGCTAGAGAGACTCAAGAAGAAGAGAACCATACTCCGCACGTCTTTATCCAAGTACGGGAAAAGAATAGAGGAATATGACGTGCACAAGGAGTGTAACCACGAGGAACTGCTGGGGCAGCTTTCGGATGTCTACGAAGAACTGAGGCGGGTAGACGAAGAAATCGGTAAGCTGATTGACATCAAAGATCTAGAGAAAGATCTAAAGATGGTAGAGGAATACCGGGAAAAGGCCGTGGCGTGGAAATATTTGTTAAAGAAAAGAAGTCTGGTGGTAGCGGAAGGAATGCAGAGGGAAACTGCAACTGCCACGAAGAAGGAATATCCAGGAGAAATCGGTCGACCGACTCTAACTGGGATGGTTAAGTTACCCAAATTGACAATGGAAAGATTCTACGGGGAAATTAGCCAGTGGTTAAATTTTTGGAATGCCTTCGATTCATCAATCAATAGGAATGAACACTTGACCAAGATAGATAAATTTAACTATCTTAAAGCCTACTTGGGTGGAACGGCGGCCCAAACTGTGGAAGGATTTTGCCTATCTGAGGAAAATTACGATAAGGCCGTTGAATTGTTGAAGAAACGCTTCGGAAAAGGGGAAAGGTTGATCGACGTGCATATGAACAACCTCTTGGCCTTGAAACCACTTAGAGTGACAAAGGACGTGAGGGCTTTCAGAGAATTGTACGGCAGAATCCTGGTGCAGATTAGAAGTTTGGAGTCATTGGGTGTTGTCGTTGAAAGCTACGGTAACTTATTGTGCCCTTTACTCCTCAAGCTATTGCCATCAGACTTAAAGCTTGAATTACACCGGGAATTCACAGGAGCTTTTTCTCTTGGAGATTTGATTGAATTTTTGGAGAGACAATTGATTGCATTAGAAAGCACGTTCGGTACGCGGGACGAAATAACAGCCGGCCAACCATCAAATGAGCACCCTCAGTCACAAAGCTCTATCGTGAAGTATCGAAGAAATGATAGGAATCCCCTGCCCACGGCTGCTGGTTTTTTGAATGCCTCTGAAGCAGTGAATAAGAGGAAGAATTGCGCCTTTTGTGAAAGAGATCATGAAAGTACAAAGTGCGAATTCGCGGAAAATTTGACATTGGAAGATAAATTGGGAAAATTAAAGAAGAAAGGGGCTTGTTTCAGATGCCTGAAATATGGTCATTTGAGCAAATTCTGCAAAGTTAAGACAAGTTGCACCAGCTGTGGGGAATTGAGACATTCAAGGATTATGTGCCCCAGGAAGAACCAGAATGCTACTCCAGCCCGAGGGATGATGAGGGATGAGACTTTGACCAATCTGACGACGCCTGTGGTGTTGTTGCCCACACTGAGAGTGACTATCAGAGGAAAGTGTAAAGAAAGAATGGGACGAATTTTGATTGATACGGGATCTCAGAGGTCCTATGTACTCCAGGACACGGCGGAAGAAATGGGATATGAATGTTCCAAAAAAGAGTCTCTTCGCCACTCTTTGTTTGGTGGATCGAACACAGAGTTGTACGAACATGGAGTTTATGATATCAGGTTGAGCAATTTAGACGGATCTTATGGCTGTAATTTTGAAGCACTGAGCCAAGATGTTATCTGCGACAGCGTGCCCAGGGTCCATCAGGGTAAATGGATGCAAGATCTTAGTGCTCATGACATAGAATTAACTGATCTACACAGGGGACCTCTTGAGATTCTTATAGGAGCAGATATTGCTGGAAAATTACTAACCGGAGAGCATAGAAGACTTCCTTCTGGGCTTGTGGCGGTGCAAACGAGGTTGGGCTGGACTTTAATGGGCAAGATTCCGGCCACAGAAGAAGAAACTAGCGTTAGTGGACTTTGCACAACTTCACTGTTGACTAGCGATTTGGAGAATTTATGGAGATTAGAGGCTATTGGTATTTCAGATGCTCGTCAAGACGACTCGATACAAAAAGAAACGGAAGAATATTTTGCACGTACTATTTCACAGGATTGTGAGGGGCGTTACCAGGTTGCCCTTCCTTGGATTCGCGAAAGAGAACTACTCACGGACAATAGAGATGTTGCCGAAAAACGATTAGCAAACGTGAGGAAACATCTTGTGAATACCGGAAATTTGGGAGAATATGAAGATATTCTCGAAAAGTGGCTAAGGAATAAAATAATAGAAAGGGTTATAGACAATATATATAAACGTGAAGGCGTGCACTATTTGTCACATCGACCAGTTTTTAAAGAGAATAGTCCAACCACCAAAGTAAGACCAGTTTTTGATGCTTCGGCGAAGAAGAAGGGAAAACTTTCACTGAATGATTGTCTAGAAAGAGGTCCGAATATGATAGAAACGATCCCAAGAATTTTGAATAAATTTAGGAAGAGCGAGATAGGAGTCTCCTCGGACATAGAGAAGGCCTTCCTCCAAATTGGGATTAGGGAGGAAGACAGAGATTATCTAAGATTCCTCTGGTATGACAAAGAGGGAAATGTGATGGTTTTACGTCATGCGAGAGTTGTCTTCGGAATCACGACGAGTCCATATCTCCTGCTTGCCACGCTGTTTCACCACTTGAACAAGGCTCCTGAACACTGGCAAGAAACAGCTGAATTATTGAGGGAGTCTTTATACATCGATAACTGTGTGGCTAGTTTCTCAAAAGTCACAGATATGGAAAAATTTGTGGACGAAGCACAGAGATTGTTGGCTTCTGCTCATTTCAACTTGCGTGATTGGACAAGCAATGTTACCAGTATAATGTGTGATGGTCCTAGGTCTGATAGAGGAAGGTTGTTGGGCATGACATGGAATCAAGAAAAGGACACTTTGGCTTGTTCTTTGGAGAATTTGGAAATACAGGGGCCAATAAACAAAAGAAAGGTACTCTCCTTGGCAAGCCGTATTTTCGATCCGGTGGGCTTCACTTGTCCAGTGACCCTCGTTCCGAGACTTATCCTACAGGAAACGTGGCTGTTAAAATTGTCGTGGGATGAGCCTCTGCCTGAAAACTTGTCTTGCGAGTTTTTGAGGTGGCTGGCCAAATTGGAGTCTCTGAAATCCATTGCCATACCGAGATGGCTTTGCTATAGAGAAGAACACCGGATTGGAACTACTCTTCATGTCTTTTGTGATGCGTCTAGGGCCTCCTACGCCACTTGTATTTTTTTACGCATCGAGAGCGAACAGGAAGTAACGTGTCAACTAGTACAGCCTCGGTCGAGAGTGGCTCCTTTGAAGGGGACTACCATTCCTCGTTTGGAGCTGTTGGCATGCTTGGTTGGGGCCCGCTTGGTGAACAACGTTGTGAGGGACCTAAAATTTGAAGACATGGAGCGATTTTATTGGACAGACTCCATGAATGCACTCCATTGGATCAAGGGAAAAGATAACTGGGCGACTTTTGTAATGAATCGAGTTATGGAGATCCGATCTCTCAGTGAGACAGAGGATTGGTATCATGTACCAGGATGTTTGAATCCAGCGGATTTACCATCACGGGGGTGCTTAGCCGATTCTCTGGAGAGATCGAAGTGGTGGGAGGGCCCGAGTTGGTTGAGAAGACCAAGAAGAGATTGGCCCCATAGGGAAATATACCCTGACCCAGATATTGTGAACTCGGAAAAGAGAAAGATTGTTTTAACATCAACATGTATTGAAAGGGAAAAAGATCAGTACTACTATCGCTTTTCAAACTACTACAAGATATTGAGAGTAACTGCCTGGATGAACCGGTTTTTAACAAATGCGAGAGGAACAATAGGTCAGCGAGTGAAAGGTGATCTTACTGTGAATGAAATTAAAAGGGCGGAACTGATGCTGGTGAGAGTTATCCAACGGGAATCCTTCACTGGACCAGAGGACAAGAGGTTGAAGGATTTCAAGTTATGCTGCGATTCTTTGGGATTGTTGAGGGTCAAAACTAAAATAAGTAGGAGACAAGATCTGGAAAGTTTTCGAATGCCTTTATTGTTGCCTTCTGATCATGACTTGGTATATTTACTCATTAGATGGAAGCATGAAACTTGGGGGCATGTGGGACTTCAAACTCTGATGAATTTATTAAGAGAGGATTATTGGATTTTGAAATTCAGGAGGACTGTAAGAAGGGTCATACATCAATGTGTTAAGTGTAGACGGTTCACGGCTAAATCGGGTTCTGTTGAATCCGTGGAATTACCTGAAAATAGAGTAAGGGATGCCTCAATATTTGAGGTAGTGGGGATAGACCTTACTGGACCACTTGTTTTAAGGAACAGGCGAAAGGTGTGGATTGTTATATTTACTTGTGCCGTATATCGGGCGGTCCATTTGGAACTGGTGACTTCTCTTTCAACCGAGAACTTTCTGCAAGCTTTCAGACGTTTTGTAGCAAGGAGAGGACGCCCCTATGTAGTGTACTCGGACAACGGTACCAATTTTCGTGGTGCGAGCAGAGCTCTAGGGAATCTAGACAATGCGGTAGTCCAATCAGAGAGTACCAAGCAAAATATTAATTGGAAGTTTATCCCTCCGTCGGCTCCATGGTGGGGTGGATGGTGGGAAAGATTGATTGGTTTGCTGAAACAACTCCTTAGGAAGATTCTTGGTCAAGCTCGTTTGGAATTTGAGGAACTTTACACCATTATCTGTGACACAGAGTCTTTGATGAACTCACGTCCATTGACTTACATGTCTGAAGATGTCGAAGATCTTAGTCCATTAACCCCTGCCTTGTTCTTACACGACCTCAAAGAAATAGGAGTTCCAGATCTGGACTCTATTGAAAGGGCTAGTCTTCAGAAGAGATACCGATTTAGACAAAGGTTAAGAGAAGATCTGCGGAAGAGATTCCGGACGGAGTATTTTGGATTCTTAAGGCAAGAGACTAGAAGACGCTCGAAGACAAGACCTATCAAGGTGGGAGATCTGGTGTTGATTGGACAAGATAATGCTAAGCGAGTCAATTGGCCTTTGGCGAGAGTTGTGGAGGTCTACCCTGGCCGAGATGGACCTGTGAGGGTCGCCAAGTTGAGAACCAGCAAGGGCGTCCAGATTAGGCCGGTTCAACGGCTCTACAATTTAGAGATACCCGCCGATCTGGGGAGTACCTTGAGGAGTATACAGTCGGAACCACGCCGGGGAGGCTCCCGAGGAGAAGCCAGTAAAGACCCTACGAAGATAGCCCAATCCTAAAGAACTGGAATGAACGGTCGTTTCCCAACTATTGGTTGAGTTTCTGTAGAAAAACTCAAGGTGGGAGTATGTTGGGAAAAGAATGTTATTTTTCTTATAGATTTATATTTTTTTAAATATATGTAAATTTAATCCATTATAAGAAACATATTTGCCATATGTAAATATTTATATGTATATATATTCGTGACAAAAAATAAAGTAGATGACTGGTTAGAGTCGTGTGGTTTCTCGGCCCGCTCTCGAGAGGTCTACGCCTTGGTTGATACCTGCCTTAGACACTTCCGCGGATTTGACTTCTTGGGAATCGCTCTTCTCTACCCTTGAGATTCCACGGATTTTTTCCTCCCCGGGACCAGAATAAGAGACTTCGGGCGTCTGGGCAAAATAGAGCCTGGGCGCTGCGCCGCTGAACGCGACAGTTATGTATGTCCCATCAATTTCTGAAATGTTTATGTGAAACTTCCGGATTTACCAGAGCTGGTGTGGTGGTTTGTAAGGACGTTTGATAGACTGCGCATGATGTTCTCCGGCGATTTGGAAGAGAAGAGGAATTTATTTTATTTGTTTTGTTTTTTTAATCTCTCTTTTGACATTACAGTAGAACAACCTTCATGAGAGGACACTCCCGTTAGAAGACACCGCTCTACAAAAGACAGTTTTAATAGCAAAAAAAAAATACCATTTTTACTATTTAGCAACTCTCCGATAAGAGGAAACCTCTCTCTAAAAGACCCTTTAGTTCTGTAACTAGGTCTCCTTTAAAGAAATATTCTACTGTGTGTAATAATTTATAATAATCTTTATATTTTCGCGCACATTTTACCGTAAAAACATCACGTTAAAGGATCCTAAAAGGTTTCTCTCCAGAGTAATCCCACAAACACGGTGCGAGTGTCCAGCAGGATTAGTCCTTGGGTGCTCTATGAGGGATATACAAGTAATATACATAATACAATATACACCACACAATTCACCACTGATGAGCCAAGCCCTCCCATTATATTTTTTCATCGCAGTAAGGGCAGTAGATGTTTGTATTATGTATAAAAGAAACATTCGTGCTTTTAAATCCTTTCATTTTATATGTATAGATGGCGCGTTATTGCTTTGTGTTAATACTTGTAATTATAAGAAATATAAACTATTTTTGACACATATGATTCGTTTCAATATAAAAAAAATCATACTGCTCTTACTGCAATGATAAATTAATGAGATGGTCTGGCTCATCAGTGGTGAACTCTCCCAGAAGAAATTTCCCCCGAGATTGGAGAAATATGGTAGACTAAACTGGTGAAACAGCTGGGAGATTCACCACTGATGAGATAGGACCTCCTATTAATTTTTCATTACAGTAAGGGCAGTAGAAATTGTTTTATTTTGAAAAGAATCATACGCGTCTATAATATATTTAAATATATTATAACAGATGGTGCGCTAATTCATCTTGTAAAAAAGGTTCTTTGTATACCGTAGTTGTGGTGGAATCTCCAATAAGGTGAGCGGGCTGTGTACAGGTACGAGCGACACCTGGTGTTCCACCGCTTCTGGTCCATCGACGACACCAAGATGCACACGCAGTACTCCGCCCTGCGCTCCATCGTCGTCACCAACTACGAGGAGACCATCAAGATGCCCATCAACGAGCCGGCGCCTGGCAAGAAGAAGTCCCAGATTCAGGTCGGTCCTACATACTTGTCTCAGTCCCGTTAGGTGGCTTAACAGAAGTGGTCAGAGAGAATAGCTTACATCCTCCCACCCCCTGTGTGTCGATCTATATTAAACCTTTCTTTCTGAATTTCAAACAAAAATACAAGGTATGTCCCATAAGTTCCCGGACTGGGTCCATAAAAAAATAAATAAATGAAAAATGTAAATGAATTTGACTGTTTATTATAGAAAAAAATATCTGGCTACACGGTGGTACCAATATCGAGGCGGTACTTGCGCGCGCGCCAAGGTTATTCTAATTTATTTAAAGGTCACACCTAGCGCTGCGGCGATTTTACGATGGAACAAAAATTGAAGCAGAGGATTTGCATAGAATTTTGTGTGAAACTTCAAATATCAGCAACCGAAACTTTTGAAATGCTTAATAAAGCATTCCCCAATGACGCCCTAAAGAGAACAACTGTTTTTGAATGGCATTCTAGATTTAAAGCTGGCAGAATTTCCATTGAAGATGATCCTCGTCAAGGACGCCCAAAATTTCAAAGGACTGATGAAAATGTGCAAAAAATCACCGATTTGATAAAAGAAAATCCTCGAACCACTTTGCTGGAGCTAGAGCAAGACACAGGCATCTCTAAAACAACGATTGGAAGGATCGTAACCGAAGATTTGAAGCTCAAAAAGACTCCTGCAAAATTCATCCCAAGATTCCTCACCAATGAGCAAAAACTGTGTCGGCTTGCAACCTGTGAGGACATGATGGAAATGACAAGAACGGATCCAGAATGGAAAGACAAGATAATCACAGGCGACGAGACATGGGTCTATGGCTATGACCCTGAAACCAAACCTCAATCTGCCGAGTGGAGAGGTTAGGGTGAGCCTAGACCCAAAAAATCCAGAAACAAGGCGTTGCTGGTCGCTTTTTCGGATAACAAGGGCATTGTTCATCACGAGTATCTTCCTGCAGGCCAAACAGTTATTAAGGAAATGTATTTGGGCATTCTTCGCCGCCTAAGGGAAGCGATTCGAAAAAAAAGGCCAGAAAAATGGACTAATGGTGACTGGATCCTACACCATAACAATGCCCGCCCTCACACAGCGCACTTGGTGACGAGTTTTTTGGCGAAAAACGGGACAGAAATCCTACCTCAACCACTCTATTCCCCAGACATCGCACCAAATGACTTTTTTCTGTTCCCCAAACTTAAAGCAGTTCTAAAAGGAAGACATTTTGACACCAGGGATGACATAATAGAAAAATCGCCGTTAGCATTGAAGAGCATTCCAAAAGAGGCTTATAAAAACTGTTTCGACAATTGGGAGAAACGATGGCGCTGGTGCGTTGAAGCAAGGGGGGATTACTTTGAAAAGTTTTAATAAAAAAATTTAAAAAAATCTTACCTTTTTTTTTTTATGGACCCAGTCCGGGAACTTATGGGACATACCTTGTATATACACTCATGGACAAAACTTAAGGAAGTTGTACCTTTTACCATGTATATCGGGATTGAGACAATAACTCTGAAAGATATCACAGTGACCTTTATTGAAGACACACGAGATTTCAACGTCTGGACAAAATTGTCTCTGTCTCCTTAAAAAAAAAAAAAGACGACCGGCTATATCAAAGACTTTCCATTTAAGTTTTATCCCCATGAGTGTATATATAAAACTCATGTCTATAACCTTCCATAAGGAGTAGGCTGAACAGCAGTGTGGGTGCAGGAGTACGTGGACTACTACGGCGGACCAGGAGTCCAGCACGTGGCGCTGCGGACCACGGACATCATCAGCGCGGTAGGTAGCCCCGCTGTAGGTAGTTCTCCCCACGTTGACGTGGCCACTGCAGGTGTCCAACCTCCGCAGCCGCGGCCTCCACTTCCTCAAGATCCCCGACACCTACTACGAGACACTCAGGGAGAATCTCCGCAACTCTAAGGTCAAAGTGAAGGAGGACCTCGACATGGTACGGTCCTCTCTGATAGACCTATTTACAGACATACACACACTGGTAGACCAACCTATTTACATACACACACTAGTAGATAAACATATTTACATACACACACTGGTAGACAAACCTATAAACTGGTGGCAGATCTATTTACATATGAACATTGGTAGACAGATCTATTTACATAGATACACTGGTAGTATATATAGACATATTTACATACATACATTAGGGTAGACAAAACCTATTTACATATAAACACTGGTGGTAGAACTATTTGCATACATACGCAGATGGTTGACATTTACATAACATACACTGGTGGTAGATAGATCTATTTACATACACTGGTAGACCTATTTACATACATTACTCAACCGAAACATCAAGCTAGTTTACTTAGCTGTCTTTTGATCATACCTCTTCATGATTTCGACCAACAATTCGTGCCTCCATTGCTACGATATTCATCAGAGCAAGTTGTGACAATGTGTGGGTTCCACAGCTCCAGAAGTTGAACATCCTGGTAGACTACGACGACAACGGCTACCTCCTCCAGATCTTCACCAAGCCGATGCAGGACCGCCCGACCTTCTTCTTTGAGGTCATCCAGCGCCACAACCACCAGGTATACTTCGTGCTCACGGCATACGATATTTGAAAGTAAAACCACTTTGACGAGTTGAAAAACTAGGATTTATAACACCTGTTGCGGATATACAGCTAACACTAATGTATTTAAATAGCTTCATTTAAGACTCTCATTTAGCTCTAAAATAACAAAATAAGTTAATTGTTGAAAAAGATATATATTAAAGTGTGATGCATTAGCGCGCCATCTGTTATGAAAATTCGAAACTATTATAGACGCGTATGATTCTTTTAAAAATAAAACAATTTCTACTGTCCTCCCATTAATTTTCCTTTTGCAGTAAGGGCAGTAGAAATTGTTTTATTTTTAAAAGATTTATACGCGTCTATAATATTATAGTTTCGAATATTAAAATGTGTTTATAAATTATCGTTTTATACTGAAGCCAGTTTGAAGAGTTGTCAGGAGGCAAACATTTGGTGCTTCAATTGGACATATAAGGCCGACGTTATACTTTTTTTTCTTTCGTTTTCCATCTTTTTGAAAATATCGACAGTGAGTCGCCGAAACGTCAAGGGCAATCAACTTTTTAAAAAAACGCCTAAGTCGCTCTCCATTCCTTCTCCGTAAGTATGCTGAAGTCCGAAGGTAGCCCACCATCTTCTTCCATGTCGAAGCTTAGCCGCCATCCATCAAATTAGCGATCTTGAACTTGATTGAAATTTTTTCTATCCATTATCTCCATTGTTTCTCTCTAGCGGCGATTATTGTAGTCTCGTTGGTACAAAATAAATGTACATTACAATCCGAAACCATAGGACTTTTAAGAACTACAAGGAATAGGTGACGCTGCTTCATTTTATAGATCAATATTCCCCGGCAAAACGTCCATCTATGATACTAGTGAAATATCAGAGTGGATGTGATAAACTCTACACACATTTCATTTGAGGGGTGGTTTGTATCGAGCTAGTTCTAAATCTTACTGGTCTCGGGGAAGTTTTAGAAATAACTCTTTATTAATTAACTAGCGGATGTACCCGGCTTCGCCTGGGTTTTACCCGAGTGAAAATTTGCCTAACGAATATTTAAAATATTTTCCGAGCAAACATCCACTCTCTACTGAATCTCTCTCTACAGTATAGAGTGGATGTTTGCTCGATTTTTTTTTTCGATTTTTATAAAGATACTAGCGGACCCGCCCGGCTTCGCCCGGGTTTTACCCGAGTAAAGGTTTGTCTAACGAATCTCTCGATAAAGTGAACATTTTTTCCCGGTCCCTTGAAAAATACTCGATAAGTTGAATAAAATCAATATTAATTGGTTCCCTCGGTAATTGGAAGTTAAAGGAATAGTATCTTGCCTTGGAATTGTATCATTATTCTTGTCTCAAATAAATTGCCGTGTCATCCTGAATTTTGTCTTTCCTAATTTTCTACATTACAAAATCATCGTATCATCATGATAATATTGAGAGCAGATTGTTGAATTATAACAGATAAATTAGAATATTTATCTTGATAAAATATTTTAATTTTAATATATGTAAATAGAGTCTCTTAAGAAAGACCACCTAAAAACATGAATCAACTTGTTTCTCCTGTTGGTGGTCTCTCATTGAAGATTCTAATTGCTATTAAAGAATCTCTAATAGACCTTTAATAAGAGACTGCCTCTTGGAGAGACGGGTTAAGCTACGAAATGGATATTCCCGGCTTCGCCCGGTTTTACCCGAGTAAAGGTTTGTCTAACGAATCTCTCGATAAAGTGAACATTTTTTCCCGGTCCCTTGAAAAATACTCGATAAGTTGAATAAAATCATTATTAATTGGTTCCCTCCGTAATTGGAAGTTAAAGGAATAGTATCTTGCCTTGGAATTGTATCATTATTCTTGTCTCAAATAAATTGCCGTGTCATCCTGAATTTTGTCTTTCCTAATTTTCTACATTACAAAATCATCGTATCATCATGATAATATTTAGAGCAGATTGTTGAATTATAACAGATAAATTAGAATATTTATCTTGATTATATCTAGGCGAAAAGTTATTTCAAAAATTTTATTTGCTAGAAACCTTCCCAGTACTATACTAAATAACTTCCCAAAGTTTCATGGCGATCCAATGAGTGGTTTGGTCAGGCATAAAGGACAAACAGACATACATTCATTTTTATATATATAGATATATAAATATGTGGAAAAATAATATATTAAAAACAAAAAAGGCATTTCCTGATTTCGTTCACATGAACATTTCTAGATGAATATATACAGTAGAACCTCCCTTTAGTGAACACCCCGCTAGCAGACACCTCTCTACAAAGGACAGTTTTCATTTGAAAAATTACAATTTTTACTATTTAGTAACTCTTCAGTAAGAGGACATCTCCCCCTAAAGGGCACGTTGACTCTGCAATTAGGTGTTGTCCTTTACAGGGATTCTACTGTATTGACTTTCATAAATTAATATATAGATATGACCTGTCTTCTTCTCGAGTGAATGTTTTGCTGTTAGAATATTGTTCCTGCCTACTGAAAATGATGGTCAAGCTGATTGTTCTGTGGAATATTAGTTTATTTAGAAACACAAGGTAATAAGACCAAATTCAAATAAATAAATAGTGTGTGATGTTTCGGTAATAACATTGTTAACATTGTGAAAAAATAGTACAAATGTGACATTGTACAGGGATAAGGTTCATAAATTAAGAAAAAGTCATCTCCTTATCGTGCAACTGAAAGTTTCTGATGGCTTTCGCCATCTATCCGAATAAATATCAACTATTCATTGATTTTTAATTATTCAAGAATTGGCCAAATTCCTTTTCTTAGTTTTCTTGATTAATCAAGAAAGGGTATTTGGCCAATTCTGGAATAATTAGAAATCAATGAATAGTTGATATTTATTCCGATAGATGGCGTAAGCCATCAGCAACTTTCAGTTGCACGATAAGGAGATGCCTTTTTCTTAATTGTTAACATCATCAGACAAAAGAAGGACAATTTTTTTTTGACAATTAAATAACTTTATTGACCGCTGGTCAACAATTACTCACGAGGAGTTAATAGGGCAAACTATGTACATTGGGCGGAGCCCTCACCGAGGGGGGCCTATGAGGAGGGCAAGGCTATCCTTAGCTTGTGAATTCCCCTGCGAATGGTGGGATGGTTGTTCCGACAAAAGAAGGAGAAAAATATCACAGAATGTTCTTAACTAGCATAAGTTGTGTAAACAAGATAACAGATAAGAAGAAATTTCAGAACTTTTGTTTGATGATGGTAACAATGCTGTTACCCAAATTTCACACACTATATATTTATTTGGAGTTATTTACCTTGTGTTTCTAATCTATAATCCAAATTGTATATATAATCATTAGTTTGTTTAATTTAAGTCAACTCAGTGTGTGTGTGTGTAATTTTTATATTTGAAAAAAAAAAGGCATCTCCTTATTGTACAACTGAAAGTTGCTGATAGCTTGCGCCATCTATCGGAATAAATATCAACTCTTTGTTGATTTTTATTCATTCCAGAATTATCTTGAAGATAGAGGTTGCCTGGCTGGTGCATTCATATTTCTTTTAAAAATATACTTTGGCCAGTTAAAGAGAAAATAAAACTTTTAAATGGCAGAAATGTCTATTTTTTAAAGAAATATTCCAGAATTGGCCAAATACCCATTCTTGATTAATCAAAGAAAGCTAACCATGTACACATTTTGGTCTGTTGGCCCTCGTCAGATATGAGTGAGCTAGAGGTGAAGAAACAAAGAGGCAGGTTCTATGACCCATTGTTGGCCATGGTCTGGATCACAAGAAACAATTCCAGCCATTGTTACACACCGTGTGTGTGTTTCAGGGCTTTGGTGCCGGCAACTTCAAGGCCCTCTTTGAAGCTATTGAGTTGGACCAAGATAGACGTGGGAACCTGGTGTAAACATTTGTCCTAACACAGCGCTCAGTGTTTAACTAACTAACTCACCCCCAGTGATTGTTGATAATAAACATAATTGGCTATAACTACAGCTTTATTGAGTATTCTAGATGTAGCACATCTGTGGAAATGTAAACAATTTGTCTCAATGGAAATAACTTTATAACTGGAAAACACCATTTTGCAAGGGGTTTGGCTTTATAATTGGGTAAATAAGTAATCATTGGCAAAATAGGTTTTCTTGAAAAGGCTGAAATATCGGAATAATGTATAAAAAGTTGAGCTAAATCATTTAAAACTCAATTTATAATTACTTTGGGAGATCCCCAATAATCATAAACCAACTTTGCCAGAGCAGGTTGTGTTCATTTTGCAGTTGAGGGGGTATATAGTCAATAATAACTAAATTTAAACACTAAAATAATAACTGTTGTTGCTATTTCCTATCCCCTTGTGCAAAGATTACACCATGAGTCCATGCTCCTCGAGCAAAAACTAAACTAAAAGAGAAGGTGATCCACCTCACATTGTATAATTCTATAAGCCTGTTCTCACACAAAGTGAGAATCAAGTTTCAATATCTTACCCTTACTAATATATACTGTCAAGTGTTTTGTTTGTATTTGAAACTGTGTTACTTCCCCTTGTGTGTGTTGGATTGTTTTAAGACAATGTTTACAGCATGGAATATTGAAGCTGTCTCTCCAGTCAGGAGAGTTGCACAAACTTCAACCAAGCTACTGTCTCTGTAATCTAAAAAACTCAGGTCACAATGACATGAACATCGGCAAATTCAGAATGCCACCTGGAGATCAAGGTTTCAGGCACTCCAGGACAGCTTTGGTCTGTTCTATTCTTAGAATTGGCCACTTTACCAGCTTCCAATGGGGGCCCCTGATTCTTGCAAAAGTCCAACCCCACCACTGAGTGCAAGTAACCAAACAGGGTTCTGGCACATTTGTAAGTGCAAAAGTCGAACTAATTTTCACATGTGTATACATGTGGTGCACTTACAGTAAAAAGTCGTCAACTTCTATCCACTATGATTATCATGGCTTGTACCATGTATACTAGGGATAATTAAAAAAAAATTATCAACCAAACACCTTAGACCAATTCACATTTTATTAATCCCATGGGGATCTCCGATTATATCAAAGAAGGTCCTGGACAGATGACACCATGATTTTCAGTTCTCAAGTTTCCAAAGATGGTGATCTTCCCAACTGAGCTATTTGGGGTCCAAAGATGCCACTGACCTAATTCTGCCTCATATTAATAGGATTTTTTTTTATCTCCCAAGTATACATGGCCATTATCTTAAACGGTTTTTTATGGACGCAAGCTTTCGGGTAAGAACCCTTCGACAGGCAAAAACAAAGTAAACACGACGATACTAACACGGCACCTATGGCAGGCAAGAATATATACACATATGATATTTACATTGCTATGGTAAAGAGAATTACAAATATTACAAATAATATATTTACATAATTATGAATCGACATATATATAAAATCTAATTTTCAATAAAGATGCTAATTACATGATTGGAGATAGGAGTTTCTTTGGAATATGATACTTAAATGATAAAAGATACTATAGGTGGAATTACATGAAAGCCAGGAGAGCATGGTAGGCTTCGGGGAGGTCGATTTTTCTATTGATGCTGCTTTGCTTAAGTGATTCTATTGATTCCAATATGAGTCTTTGGTGTTGGTTATGTATGCGTCTGTAGAGTATTTTAGGTTGTGTGATTCTGAAAGTATGGCCCGTGTCCTGTATGTGCTGATAAATGAGGGATTTAGAGTCACGGTTGGATATGCTACGGGAGTGTTCAGACATCCTGATGGCAACGGTTCTACCCGTCTCACCCCCTATTCCCCCCCTGCAGTTGATATAGCAAGACACCTTAAGTCATATGGCATCCGTACCTACTATAAAAACTCCCCCAACCTCCTCACATCCCTCCGACATCCTTATACTAAGCCCTCTGTCCCCATAGATCCCCTGCGTTCTGGTGGTGCGGTCTATTCCGTCTCATGTGAGCAATGCTCTGCCACTTACGTGGGTGAGACGGGTAGAACCGTTGCCATCAGGATGTCTGAACACTCCCGTAGCATATCCAACCGTGACTCTAAATCCCTCATTTATCAGCACATACAGGACACGGGCCATACTTTCAGCATCACACAACCTAAAATACTCTACAGACGCATACATAACCAACACCAAAGACTCATATTGGAATCAATAGAATCACATAAGCAAAGCAGCATCAATAGAAAAATCGACCTCCCCGAAGCCTACCATGCTCTCCTGGCTTTCATGTAATTCCACCTATAGTATCTTTTATCATTTAAGTATCATATTCCAAAGAAACTCCTATCTCCAATCATGTAATTAGCATCTTTATTGAAAATTAGATTTTATATATATGTCGATTCATAATTATGTAAATATATTATTTGTAATATTTGTAATTCTCTTTACCATAGCAATGTAAATATCATATGTGTATATATTCTTGCCTGCCATAGGTGCCGTGTTAGTATCGTCGTGTTTACTTTGTTTTTGCCCGTCGAAGGGTTCTTACCCGAAAGCTTGCGTCCATAAAAAACCGTTTAAGATACTTGTCTTCTTTTATTTTAGATTTCAATATACATGGCCATGATAATCATGGTAGGTAGTTAGTAACCAATTTTGGTTACTGTAAGTGCCCCACATGTCTACATGTAGAAAGCAGTTTGACTCGTGCACTTACAAATGTGCCAGAGCCCCATTTGGTTACTTGCACTCATTGGTGGAGTTGGACTTCTACAATGAGGGGTTGTTGAAGCAATTTTTTCTTCAGGAAAAGTGCCTCATACAGAATTCAATCACTGGTTTACATCACTCCTTCACCACCACCTATATAGTACTCAGGGAAACAAGACATTCCAGTTTGTATGAAACAGTAGCTTTCTGCATTGATAACCTACCTGAACCATGAAAAGGCCCATTTGGATTATAGATTATAAACACAAGGTAATAAGACTAAATCCAAATAAATAAATAGTGTGTGACGTTTCGGTAACAACGTTATTTCCAAAATGTCACACACTATTTATTTATTTGGTGTTATTACCTTGTGTCTACCTGAACCTTGGTATAATAATGTCACTTGGGAACAAGATTCTATATTAAGAGAAAGACATCTGCTGATGGCTTGCGAAATTTATTGGAATAAATAACTTGATTAATCAAGAATAGGTATTTGTCCAATTCTGGAATAATTTTAAAAAATCAACAATTAGTTGATAGTTATTCTGACAGATGGCGCAAGCCATCAGCAACTTTTAGTCATATGATCAGGAGATTCCTTTCTCTAATTTATCAACCCCTGAATCCATTAAGGTTTCACTTTTGTAGTATTTTTCCATAAAGCTATTACATTGTTATCGCCATGGAGTTATAGAATTAGGATATTCTAACACCAAGTTGATGGTATTATAACAATGAGGTTCACTCTATGCCAAACCTAAGCAAGCTGCCAAGTAGCTGCCAGAATCAAACCTAGGTGGTAATTGGGACTAATGATATTTGCTATCTTAGTTAGTCCCAATTAATTAGATGTGGCTGCATACATATAGGGAATATGTCTTTGTCACAGGGGAAGAATCTCTCTGGTCAAATTATACTTTTGTTGAATCAAGGAAACTGTGAAGTACACTCATGGACAAAACTTAAGGAAGTGGAAAGTCTTTTTTAAAGGCAATTTTGTTCACACTTGGTTATCTTGTGTTGTCTTTAATAAAGGCCACAGTGTATCAAATAACTTTCAGAGTTATTGTCTGAATCCCGATATACATGCTAAAATGTACAACTTCCTTAAGTTTTGTCCATGAGTGTATATTGGTTATCTCGTGTGTCTTCAATAAAGGTCACTGTAATATCTTTCAGAGTTATTGTCTGAATCCCGATATACATGCTAAAATGTACAACTTCCTTAAGTTTTGTTGATTTGCGTAAATTGAGTCATTCTATGAAATCTGTCAACATTGTGTATGCAACATTTTTTCATCATATGAAAGATTCTTTGCATATCGGCAGCACATGCAAATATTCCCCATAAATAACAAACCTGTGTGTAAATGTATTTAAAGAAAAAAGGAAGAATCGTGGAATGAGCAACAAGTGGGGTTTTTAATTTACAACTTTTTTTTTTTTTTTGTTACAAAAAAGAGAATCGCTAATTGTTATAAACAAACAATCACACTGTTTACATATGCGATGTAAACAGCTATAGATACAGATATGATGGAATTACGTTGGAGGTATAAAAAATTATGTTTCTCTTCTTTTAATTCTTTAGAATAATTATTCTCTCTATATACAGGAATTCTCACAACTTGTTTGTTGTTGTTTACATGGGACAAACAAAGGCAAATGGTGCAAAGTCTCTCACCCTAAATCTAATTTATTATAAATAGATTTGTTTATATATATAATTTCTCTCTCTATATAAAATGTATAAATATATAGGGGAGATACACACACTCCTCTCTCAAACATAGAAAATATATAATCTTCCTCAAATAGTATATGCAAATATAGAAAAAGGAGAATAACAATAAATGAGACAGGAAAAAAAAAAAAAACTTTAACAAAAAAATAGAAGAAAAAAAAAACATTTTTTTATATAACAAAATACTAACAAATTTGTTCGTCTATAAGGCTATTCTACACTTAGGGAAAGAAAACAACTAAAGGAATAATAAAAAAAATAGTTGAATATATATATTTGTATATAAAATATATATATAAGATAAATAATATTGTTTACTAAATAGTTGAAGGCAATTGGTCCGGGTGTATATGACAAGAGGAGAGGATCAGATGACCCCGGTGAGGACTTCGAAACAGATGTTGCACACTCTCACGGGCTTGTTGAGGTTGAACTTGAGGATGGGGATGTCTTTCTCAGAGCACTTGGAGCACAGGACTCGGCCGCAGTGACGGCTGCACAGCGTGGTGTATGTTAACCCAAGTATACATACATGGTACACAGGGGGTCGGTGGACAAGGGTTTAAACTGTTGGTTTCTGACAGCTATAACCCGGGATCAAATCCCTCATTGGGCATTTTTACTAATTTAAAAAAAAATGCTCCAATGGCCTCCGATTCTTGCGAGTGCAAGCAACCAAACAGGGCTGACTGCTATAGGGCGCATCCCCAGGTGGCGGATAGGGGAACGACCTTCAGATATAAAGGCCAGCTGCGAAACAAGCAGAATAACTCTGACAAATAAGCAGTCGCGGACCAACAACAGCAGCATTGTTAGAAGAGGAGTAGACCTCTTTAAAAATCCTGACTTCGACTGACCCAGTTGATAGACCTCAGCAAGGGTCCCACTCCAGGGATATGGAGGAGCTGCGTCTGTACTCATGTTAGAGTCGGCAGCAAAGGCGTCTGCTTCCATATTAGGAACGGCCTCAAACTACAGGCAAAGTCAGACTTTCACCAAAGTGTGCCTGGATCATGGTGCCATGATCAACGAAAGCTGCACCCCTACACCCCATTCCATGATTATCCTGAAATATATTTCAGGAAGAGAGTGGGGAGCCGATGCAACCACACTAAAATTAACTTACACATCTCTAATTAGACCTATCCTGGAATATGGATATCAAATCTATGGTACAGCATCTGAAACAAATCTAAAATCACTGGAAAGGATACAACTAAGTGAAGCTAGAATTATTACAGGTCTTCGAAATACCTGCCCTAACGATATTGTACTTTACGAGGCAGACATTATGCCCTTAAAGGATAGAAGAAGCTACAATCTGCCAAAATATATAAACAAAATCAAGAGTTATGGAAACAAACACAGAACTTCCAATTACATACTTAATTGGGAATCCAATCTAAGACTCAAAAAAGAAGGCCCTCTCCATGCGAACCACTACAAAATGTTATTTTTAATGCCTCTTTAAATGAACCCACCAACAAACAATGCCAAAAGCCAGAATACTTAAAACAATTATCATTAGAAATAATTAATAACATTCCTAAAAATGCAATAACTATTTATACTGATGGTAGCAGAGACGAGCTAGGACACACTGGCAGTGGCTGTCTCATCAAAACCACAAATGGCATTGAGAAAATGAACAGAAGAAACCCAGATTTTGCTCAGTCTTCAGATCAGAACTTATAGCCATCTATGAAGCCTTAAAATCCATCAGAAATACTAATTATCAAGATATCTGGATTCTTACTGATAGTAGAAGTGCCATACAACACTTGAGTCACACAGGGGAACTCAGAGACAAAGTAGGCAGGAACATAATTGGTTATCTCCAAAAACTCTCAAAAACCTCAAAAATTCACCTTCAATGGATACCCTCACACGTTGGCATTGAAGGCAATGAAGCTGCTGATGTGCTTGCGAAAAAAGGCACAAAAGAACCCTTGCCACAGAAAAATAAACTTACTTTTAAAGAAATAGAAACAATAGCCAAAACAAAAATAAACAAGAACTGGAGGATCCCACCTAAGCACAGTTGGTACAGTGGAGTGAACCCAGGAGGAGCTCTGAACATCAGAAATAGACAGCATCAAACAACACTAACAAGATTTAGAACAGGCCATCTCAAGCCATTGAAGATAGAAAATAATAACAAAATTTATCCCACTTGCCCAAAATGTAGTTTGGTACCTGCAGCTCCAGAACACATTTTGGCTTGCATTAGATGCACTAAACAGGACCTTTGGGAGAGGCCGCTGCTCATCATAAAACAGCTCGAGGAGCATGAACTCATGGAATTCGTGTAATCTTTACACAAGGGGATAAGAAACAACAACAACAACATGATTATCATAGCTCCTGTACCATGTGTACTAGGGATAACACTTTTTTTTTAAAATACATGGTACAGGCTATATTAATTACAATGAGTAGTTAGCGGTTGCTTTTACTCTAAATGCACCCCATGTCTACACATGTTGGAAGGAGTTTGACTTTTAACTTACAAGTTTCCCAGAGCCCCATTTGGTTAGTTTTTGCCCCATTTGCCCTCACTGATAGGGTTGGACTTTTGCAAATTCAGGAGCCATTGTGATGCATTCATATTTTGAAATTTAAAAAGTGCCCAATTATATCCAGGATCATTGGGTCAAAAAATAGCAGTTTATACCACTCCTCCACCGACCATCAAATAACAACAAAGCTGTTAGTGAAGTTTCAACCACATTGTTACTGTTGTCCCCATCTACTGTTGTTGTTGGTAGTGTCCTCCATAAGTTGACTTTTAGTGACACAAACTATATGGACAAACATTATCCAATCACTTTCAGCTCATCTAGTGACCTTCCTCTCATTCTACTCCCCAACAACACTAATATACATTGCCTCAATGTTGAAAAACACTAATTAGTCTCAATCCCAATGAATGGAAAACACCTATTTGTACCTCCCAGTGTGAATACAACTCTGGTAGAGGACAAACAACATCCTAATGGGATGGTTGTTGTTGTTTCTTATCCCCTTGTGTAAAGATTACACGAATTCCATGAGTTCATGCTCCTCGAGCTGTTTTATGATGAGCAGCGGCCTCTCCCAAAGGTCCTGTTTAGTGCATCTAATGCAAGCCAAAATGTGTTCTGGAGCTGCAGGTGCCAAGCTACATTTTGGGCAAGTGGGGTATATTTTGTTATTATTTTCAATGGCTTGAGATGGCCTGTTCTAAATCTTGTTAGTGTTGTTTGATGCTGTCTATTTCTGATGTTCAGAGCTCCTCCTGGGCTCACTCCACTGTACCAACTGTGCTTAGGTGGGATCCTCCAGTTCTTGTTTATTTTTGTTTTGACTACTGTTTCTATTTCTTTAAAAGTAAGTTTATTTTTCTGTGGCAAGGGTTCTTTTGTGTCTTTTTTCGCTAGCACATCAGCAGCTTCATTGCCTTCAATTCCAACATGTGAGGGTATCCATTGAAGGTGAATTTTTGAGGTTTTTGAGAGTTTTTGGAGATAGCCAATTATGTTCCTGCTTACTTTGTCTCTAAGTTCCCCTGTGTGACTCAAGTGTTGTATGGCACTTCTACTATCAGTAAGAATCCAGATATCTTGATAATTAGTATTTCTGATGGATTTTAAGGCTTCATAGATGGCTATAAGTTCTGATCTGAAGACTGAGCAAAAATCTGGATTTCTTCTGTTCATTTTCTCAATGCCATTTGTGGTTTTGATGAAACAGCCACTGCCAGTGTGTCCTAGCTCGTCTCTGCTACCATCGGTATAGATAGTTATTGCATTTTTAGGAATGTTATTAATTATTTCTAATGATAATTGTTTTAAGTATTCTGGATTTTGATATTGTTTGTTGGTGGGTTCATTTAAAGTGGCATTAAAAATAACATTTTGTAGTGGTTTGCATGGAGAAATTTTTTCTGCTAAATAATTTTTTTCCACTTTATATTTTAAAAATCCATTTATTTTGGCCAGGTGGAGAGGGATGGTAGCTAACACAAGAGGGGACAGAATGAAAGCTGGGGTAAGCTCTCAACTTTATTCTTGTAATGAATAAAGACACTCCCCCTTGTTATTGGAAGGGTGGAAGAAAGCACTGGCAAACCACTTCTGTATAAGGTACTGCTGAGAAAACTAAATGAACAAAATATCTAATAATTGTGAAGCCATTGATGTTTTTCCTGTAGTCAGTCAGGAATGTGAGAGCTGGACTCTCAGAAATGAAGAATTGGTACTTTTGAAATATGGACAAAGAGTTACTCAGAGTGCCAGGGATCAATTGTTTGCTAAGACAATAGGGAACACACTATAGCCTTGACACAGAACCTTGCTATATAATTGCCTTATAATTAATAGAAAGATGATTCAAGAGATATGGGTATGACAGATTAAAGGAAAATTTTCAGGGAGGAAATTAATCTATTAAAATAAAAGTTGCCTCTTCTGTCAAAATAGATGCTAAAACTAAGCGCCATCTATTGGCTGACTCATAAACTAACAGACTCAGGTCAGTGACAAAATCACAACACCAGATTTGGGAAACTGAGAAGTGTCCACCTGTGAAGACCATGGTTTCGAGATAATGGCCCTTGTCATTCCAGGACAGACTTTATTTCATGAGATCAACAAGGAATCAAATGAAACCTTCTGAATTTTCCAAAGAGGTGCTTAGCTGGTGAATAGGCCAGGTGAGCACTTCTCAATTTTCTAGTGTTGAGGCTTTGTCACCGACCTGATTTCGCTAGATTTTGGAGATGGTCAATAGATGGCGCTTAATTTTAACAACTATTTTGAGGGGAGAGGCGACCTTTATTTGTATAAATCACTAACAGGTACCTACAAGTTAGCACACACTACCAGCAAGTCCAATATATCTGAGGCAACAGTAACTGTCATAAAAGCATAGAGAAGCCGAGTTCATTAGTTAAATTAAAACAAACTTTTTTTTCTCTAATGGCCAGACCCACACACTATTTTATTAAAGTTATCATTATTTATATATATATCAAAGTAAATCACAATTCTAGTCTATCAAGTGGTTGAAGATCAACGATTGAATCATTATCAAAGATAGAATCATTCATTATTTTATTACACTCATGGGGACAAAACTTAAGGAAGTTCCATATTTTAAGCATAAACCACTCCTTATTTGCTTATATAATGGCGGATTTCCCATATATGTAAATTCAAACGTTCTCTTTTAAAAAATAAAAATATAATAATAATAATAGAAAATATATACATGCTAAAAGGTACAACTTCCATAAGTTTTGTCCATGAGTGTACATAGCCCGTTGAAGGGCACTTGAACATAAAGATAGCCAAACCTATAACACAATAAAGAAACATCGTTTTAAACGGTATTAAATCGTTGATATACAGTCCTGTCTAAAGCGCCCCCTCTAAATACAGAGGGTGTTCACACTTATAGGAAACAAGTTTTATTATAAAATATTAAAAATTAACACCATATTTGAAAATTTTCAAATGTTCTATTTGAAAGCCTTGTTGTTTATTTACAGAACGGCACCTGATTTTCTACGATAGCAGACACTTTCTGATCATGGTCATACTCAAAAGATCCCATTCTTCCTTTACCACTTTCCAGAGACCTTCAATTGTCCTAGGGTGTCTCTTTCCAAGTGCTCTTTTAAGGCATCCAAAAATGCAAAAATCCATCGGGGCTAAATCAGGAGATTTTACAGGGGTTCTGTTCTTTGGAATAGTGTTGATTCCTGTTCTTTGCCTTAGATCTTCCAAATAAGCTTGGGTTGAAGATGAGGTATGACTTGTGGCGTTATCATGGTGAAACCAGACTTTGTTGCTCTGTTTTTTATAGATAGAGGGAATATCATTTTAAAATATAGGTTCTAAAATGTTGTTTCGATAGTACTCCGAGTTTATTTTGGCATTTCTTTCAACTTTTCTTATTTTTAATTTTCCTTCATATGATATACCGCATGCCACCATAAATCCTTTGGGGTAACTTTCGGCACATTCCTTCAACCAAATTGGCCTAGATTTTTCCACCCTTTTTTGATAGTATATAGCTCTTTTTCTGTTGAAATCGGTTAAATATACCCATGCTTCGTCATATGTAACAATAAATTTCCATCTATCAGCAGCCAAGAAATTTTCATAAAAATATCTGCTGATAGTGTGTTGCTGATGAATATGGCTCTGAAACAATTTGTGAACCGCATGTTTTTTTGTAGCTTTTAGGCTTAAATCTTTATTTATTATTTTATTTATTGTTGACACTGATGTTCCTATTAATTTGGCTATATCTCTTTGTGGCATAGGATTTTCTTTTGTAATATATTTTTTCACTTTTTTGACAGTTGCAGGAGTTCTCACAGATATAGGGTGATAATCTTTTGTCCATTTCTCCGTAGGTGCTTTGAATAAAAACTTGATATTTTTGTCGTGAATAATATTATAAATACCTTTTTTAGAAATGTTGATATCATCTTGCTTGCATATTTTAATTATGTCCAAATAGGTAAGATTAGCTCTGGAAAGTGGTAAAGGAAGAATGGGATCTTTTGAGTATGACCATGATCAGAAAGTGTCTGCTATCGTGGAAAATCAGGTGCCGTTCTGTAAATAAACAAAAAGGCTTTCAAATAGAACATTTGAAAAATTTCAAATATGGTGTTAATTTTTAATATTTTATAATAAAACTTGTTTCCTATAAGTGTCTATAGCGCCCGATTTTAAACATTTTACATTAAAAGTGACCTGCCTATAGCAACCCCTCTCTATAGCACCCTATTTTGATGAGTCCCAAGAGGGGGTGCTATAGACAGGTTTACTGTATTTTGATCTTCGACTTATTGATTTTAATAGTGTTTCTTGAAAAGAGGGGTGCAATAAGAAGTCTGTGATAGTACAGGGTTGAGAAAATACATAAAAAGGAGGGTGGAGAGGGAACTGACCAGTGATGTTTGCGGGTCTTGAGCCCAAACTTGGTCCCACACTCCATACATAGGTCTGCCTCGCTCCAGGGTGGCTCGTTGGGCAGGAAGTCCAGGAGTCGGGTGAGCAGCTGCCTCGAGGCCACCTGCATGTTGAAGATGTTCTGGCCCGAGCGGTTGGTGGCCCCTAGACAGGCTCCGGCCCGCACCAGGGCTCGGCACAGTTTGCCGTTGCCATTGCTGTAGGCCAGGAGTAAGGCTGCAGCAGACATTGGTGTCACATCCCTGGTGTAGTTGACACATGCAAGTACTGTTTTTGGTGGTGTTATCAAGTTGACTTTTGGTGACTATATAGACAAATTGTTTTAAAAGCACACTTAATTAAAGAGTAAGTGTTGTAAAATAAAAATCTAATAAGACCAAATCCAAATAAATAAATAGTATGTGACATTTCAGTAACAGCGTTGTTACCATCATCAGACAAAAGGCTCTTTTCATTCTCATCAGTACTTTTGTCTGATGATGGTAACAACACTGTTACCTTACTATCACACACTATTTATTTATTTGGATTTGAGGTTTTATTACCTTGTGTTTCTAATCTATAATCCAAATTGTGTCTTATAGAGTAGGTGTTATATTATATGATAAGTGCCGCTTTCTGTTGAATTAAAATTCAATGCAATAGATTATAATGAGTGTCATTTTGTTAGGATTGGAGGGGGAAAAAAGGCTGAATTACAGTCAAATGGATGAATTATTGCCACAGCAAGAAGTTACATCGGCTTCTGCAATAATTCTCACAACTCAATGCATATGAGAACTACCTCTCTGTAAAAGACAACACCTCGTTTCAGAGTCAAAGTGTCCTTTATTGAGAGTAGGTGTCCTGATACCGGAGAGTTGCTAATTAGTAAAAATGTCAAGTTATAAAAGCTGTCGTACCTGTGTTGCTCTCAGCATCAGTCTTGTTCAGAGGATACTGGGGCATACACTCAAGGAAGAGTTCAAAGATGGCTGCCGAGTTCTCCTTGGAGTAGCTGGCGAGAGTATGGAGCGGATTCTGACCTCTGGAAACAACAACACAGTTATAAAATAACAAAAATCTATTCAAAGTTAAAAGCATCTTTTTCTTATGCAACTAAAGGTTTGGCTCTAACAATCTACACTCATGGACAAAACTTAAGGAAGTTGTACCTTTCAGCATGTATATCGGGATTGAGACAATAACTCTGAAATATATTACAGTGACCTTTATTGAAGACACACAAGATAACCAAGGGTGAACAAAATGGCCCCTGTCTCCCTAAAAAAAAAATAGACAACTAAATACTTCCTACTTCCTTAAGTTTTGTCCATGAGTGTAGATCCCACCTGAAACCTTCAGTTGCATGAGGAAACTACAAAGGCTCAGGGGAAATAGTGGAGAAATTAAAAAAAGAGTTTTTCTTTCTTTTTTTTTTTTTAATCTAATTAAAGAGGGTTGATGGAGGAGTGGTATTAACCATCGATTTCAACAGCCAGGACCTGGATCCAATCCTGCATTGGGCACTTTTCTTCTTCTTTCTTATCTCCACTTAATCATATTACGGTATCAAGCTCGTAAAGCTTGTTGATGGTGTCTGCCGGGGAAGAGTAGAGCTCATCAATGGATGAGTCAATACAGTCAAATGTTGTTTGGGTTTGCAGGATGAGAATTGCACTTCGTACATAGTGGGAAAACCTTGAAACCATAGGGCACTTTTTACAAAGGTTAAATTGCTTCAATGGCTTCCAATTCTTGCAACAGTCCAACCTCACCAGTGAATGCAGTAACCAAACGGGGTTCTGACACACTTGTAAGTGCAAAAGTCAAACTGTGCTTTCTACATGTATAGACATGTGATGCACTTGCAGTAAAAACAGTCTCTAACTACTAGCCCCAATGAGTTACATGTATATACTTGGGATAAAAAAAAAAACAATAGATATAAAAATGTGCAGGAGGAGGAGGCCTACCTGACATTGACAGCCTCAGCATTGATATGAGATTCTGTCAGCAACACTCTGCAGGAGTCCAGGTGGCCGTTCTGGCAGGCAACATGGAGAGCTGGACATACAGGGTTAGTTGTGTTTCCTACAAGTACTGTAGAACCTCTGCTTTTCACATGTGTAGACATGTGGTGCACTTACAGTAAAAGCAGTCGCTAACTACCCACCATGATTATCATGGCCTGTACCACGTGTACTAGGGATAAGCAAAAAAAAAAACCTGAGGAACCTCTCTTAGGAGTGACCTATCTTTGTAGTGTCCTTCAAGTAGAGTTGTGATTATATGGGAACAAATACTCTCCAATTCAATATAGTTTACTCTGCAATATTTGAAGTGGTTTAGCAGTACCTTCTTCCATTTATGTTGTTGGCTAAATAAATTTGAGGCAATTTCTCCCCCAGTACTACGGAGACCTACCATTGTTGCCGTTGCAGTCCACAGCGTCAAATTCTATATGGTTCTCCAACAATATGCTGCAGATGGCGCTGTGGTTCTCCAGGGCTGCCAGATGTAAGCTGCTCTGTCTCTGTGGCGTGAGGTCGTTGACATTGGCCCCTGCCAGCAGCTGGTCACAACAAGCCCCAGCTTAAGACACAGGGTGGAAATATGGGGATGATATGCTAATTATATGTGGTATGCAAATTATAGGAAAGAGTACAGGAGATACAGTAGAACATACTTTATCCACGAGAAGACACTCTCTCTAGAAGGCATTTCTCTGCAGTAGAGCATATTCCATGAGAGGACACTAGAGGACATCTTTCTACAAGGTCTCATCTCCAAAATTACATTCAATTACCAACTCTCTGGTAAGAGGACATCTCTCCCTAAAGGCCACTTTGGCTCTGTAACTAGGTGTTGTCCTTTACAGAGAAGGTTGGCTACTGTATGCTTATTACAAGTGGTATTCAAATTATATAAAATAGTAAAGGATATATGGAAATTAAAGGAGTGAGATTTCATATAAGGAAGCATTTACTTAACACATGGACAAATAAATAAATAACATTTCAGTGAGATTCATGATTTCTACCTCCCAAACTCTAGCTGGATGGTGGAAGCAATGATGTTATTTCCACCCTAGTTCACTTCTACAAAATATATTTATAAAAGAATGAAGTCTTAAGCAATAATTTTTAAAAGAGGAAAACAAGTTTATATAAACTACAGAAAGTGAAAAATATTTGGAGGGCCTGGGTAGTCAATGTTGATTCCTTCCAATATTTGGGTATAGTGAGTACTTATAAAACTGTTTAGAATAAATGTCTGACCTGACAATCTGCCATCTTTAAAATGCTCATTCGGGTTTCCATGAAATTCCTTTTTCATTATTTATATCGATAATAGTTTATTAAATACTGTCTCTTCCAAATTCTTTAATTCAACACCCCAAGGGATCAGAATTTTCATTCGAAATAAAGTTGTTGTTGAATTATAGAAGGTTAAATTGGAGAAAATATCTTGAGTGAGATTAGGAAAATTGGTTGAAAGTAAGTGTTGAATTAGAGTGAGATGTTCTACTGTATCTATATACAGTGTATTAACAAAGCTTCTTCTCTCTTATCTCCACTCAACAATCATATCAGGGTATCAAGCCTGTAGAGCTTGTTGATGGTGTCTCCTGGGGATGCTGAGTAAAGATAATCATAGAAGATTTGTGTGAAGTAGAAAGCTATTGTCATTAAGCTATGTTTGCACAAAGACAGAACTGAAGAGAGTTACCAGGTTGCGGACGATGATCTCTGTGCCTTGGCGCACAGCGATGTGCAGTGGAGTGAGCTGGGAGGCATCCTGTACGCGGGAGTGAACGTTGACATGGATACTGAGCAGGAAGAGCACACTCTCTATGTCGTTCTTCTGGATGGCCAGGTGGAGGTAGTTCCTTCCGCGGTTGTCCGGCTGTACAGGCAAGCGCAGGATGTGGTGGTAGAGTACAAGACATGGTTACACTTATCCTCTAATAGAGAACCTCTGTAAATTACCACTGCACAGCTGGTACAGTGGAGTGGACCCAGGAGGAGCTTTGAACCTCAGAAACAACAAGATTTAGAACAGGCCATCTCAAACCATTGAAGATAGAAAATAACAAGAAAATCTACCCCACTTGCCCAAAATATAGCTTGGTACCTGCAGCTCCAGAACACATTTTGGCTTGCATTAGATGCACTAAACAGGACCTTTGGGAGAGGTTACTGCTTATCATAAAACAGATCAAGGAGCGTGGACTCATGGAATTCGTGTAATATTTTCACAAAGGTATAAGAAACAACAACAGCAACTACTGGAGTAGCTAGGACACTCCTGCATCTTACTTCAACTGGCTTGTCCTCTACTGTTTTACCAACTTTTGTTCATGAAAGACCAACAGTCTGAAACTTTGATAATACAACAACCACATCTTGTTGTTCCTCTGTAACTGGCCTGTGGTGCAGTGAACATTGTTGGGAGGTAGAGTAAACCCTCTACACGATCAAGTCTTGTTCTGGTAGACTTGATGCTGTAACCAGGAGGGATACTCCCTCTAAAAATCCCGAGTTCAACTGACCTAGTTGATGGACCTCAGCAATGGTCCCTCTCCAGGGATACGGAGGAGCTGCGTCTGTGCTCATGTTAGAATCAGCAGCAAAGGCTTCCATGTTAGGAACGGCCTCAAATTACAGGCAAAGTCAGACTTTTACCAAAGTGTGCCTGGATCATGGTGACATGATCAACGAAAGCTGCACCCCTATACCCCATTCCATGAGATCATGAACTCATGGAATTCGTGTAATCTTTACATAAGGGGATAAGAAACAACAACAACAACAACACATCTTGTTGTTTCTTATCCCTTGTGTAAAGATTACACAAATTCCATGAGTCCATGCTCTTCGAGCTGTTTTATGATAAGCAGTGGCCTTTCCCTAAGGTCCTGTTTAGTATATCTAAATCTCATGGAATGGGGTGTAGGGTATAGCCACATCTTGCATAGTTATTTAAAACCAAAGACACTTTGTGACCTGAGAAGTTTTTACCATATCTTACATTTTAATAGTCCAAAATGGCGGCAATATATCAACAACCAGATCTCCCAGTTATCTACAGGTTTGTTGTACAGTTGCATAAATATCATTTATGTCAACAGGTCTAATAAATGATGACGACACTTCCATGATTATCATGGCTCATGGTTTGTTTGTTTACTGATTACACTCCCAAGTATGCACTACATGTCTACACATGTAGAAAGAGTGACTTTTGTAGTGTGCCAGAGTTTGGTTACTTGCCCTCACTGATAGGATTGGACTTTTGTAAAAATTAGACGCCACTAAAGCAATTTATTTTTAGAGAAAATAAGTGTCCAATTGCAGGGTTTGAGCCCAGGTGATTGCCGTCAGGTTATTACTTCTCCTTCAACAACCCCCTTGCTTGAGGTATTAAAATATTTATATAGGAAACCATATTTTTTCCAAATAACAGCTTATGATTCAAGATAAAAAAATTGTGAAAAGAGTTTAAAAACTACAATTATTAGAAACATTTTTTGTAAGAAATAGTCAATGTCCTTAATTAAGGCTGTTGAAAAGCAATTTTCTACTTGAAAGCTAGCAATATAAAATAACAAAAAGGAAACTCATAATACAAATGTGATATTGTACTGGGATAAGGTGCATAAATTATGAAAAAAAGCAGCACAGCTTGCACCACGCTGATGAGGACCAACAGCCCAAAACACGTCCATGGTTAGCTTTTCTTGATTAATCAAGAATGGGTATTTGGCCAATTCTGGAATAATTAGAAATCAACGAGAATAGTTGATATTTATTCCGATAAATGGCGCAAGCCATCAGCAACTTTCAGTTGCACGATAAGGAGATGCCTTTTTCATAAAAAACGAAACTCATTGTGAGAAATCTTTGTAGTTTATAAATAGCAGATGAATCCATCTTGTTAAAAATGTACCTTCAAACATCCAAGTTGCTCAGGGTGACACCCACCTGTTCAGCTGCCTTGGGTTCTCTGCCGAGGATGGCCTCTGCGGCAGTGTTGTTGCGCATGCTCATGGCGGCAGCGAAGGGAGTCTGCCCCTGTTTGTCCCGCAGGTTGATGTCCAGCTGGGGGCAAGCCAGGAGCATGGACATGATGGCTGGGTACATGTTGGCAACGGCAATGTGGAGTGGTGTCTTGCCCTCCGCATCCTGCGCAGTACACAACCCTGCCCTGAGAAATTTGGTGTACGCAGCTTTTCAACAAAGAAACATTTGGTATATGCAGCAGCTAAGATGGCTTACAACAAATTCCAAAGTACAATTTGGGGATTATATATTAGAGAAACATAAGAGAACAAGACCCCACATCCATGTTCAATAAATTGAGTGTGATGTTTTGGTAACAATGCTGTTATTGAAATGCCAGGCTTGGCTCATGGATACAGATTTTATATTTTGAGAGGGGGTCAGTGGAAAGATGGTCTAAACCGTTGGTTTTCGACTGCTACAACCCGGGTTCGATTCCTGCATTGGGCACTTTTTTCTAAATAAAAAAATGCTCCAATGGCCCCCCGCGATTCTTGCAAAAGTCCAACCCCACCAGTGAGTGCAAGTAACCAAATGGGGCTCTGGCACATTTGTAAGTGCAAAGTCGAACTGCTTTTCACACGTGTAGACATGTGGTGCATTTTCAGTAAAAGCAGTCGTCTACTTCTACCCACCATGATTACCATGGCCTGTACCATGTGTACTAGGGATAGGCAAAAAAAATATATATACATATGTCATATTATATGCTCTTACAGGAATAATAAAGTAAATCTGCAGCCGACCAGAGAGAGAGAGAGACGTAGTCGATTCGAAGATAACTAACTTGCGACCCTTTGTTGACCACATTCCTTAAGGGGGGCGTCAACACCTGGCGACTAATCTTTTGTTTGCCCCGCTTGTGTACACAGGGAAAAAAACAGTCGTTCAGCAGATAACGTCTCACTCGCCACCTCTTTCTCTCTCGGCTGGCTGCCTGGATTTTTTGCTCTAACAACTCGTCGTGTGATTATTTTTCACCTCACCACATCATTTACCACTATATTGTCACATATATATATATATATATTTTGAGAGGTTTTGGTTACATTTTCTATACACAGTATGACCACTCTAATTTAATGGATTATATAATTCAACATTTTAAACCAAAAACAACAAAATTTTCACTTTACCAATCAGCCTATTTATTTTAGTTTAACTTATTGTAATCCAAAACCGAATTAATTTCAACTTAAAATTCTGATCCTTGTTGTTGTTGTTGTGTCCATTGAGTTGAGTTCGACTTTTGATGACTAAGTCGCTAAATATTCTCCAATTTGTCCATATATTTATCACAGCAGTACTTGATACAGAAGTGGCTTGCCTGTGTCTTTCTCCATCTATGGCATTGGCTAAATAAATTTGGTTCTTCCACCTTTTGGGGAGATTTCTCCCTGCAAGGACAAGAGTGTCCTTCCTCATCACAAGAATGAACAAGATTTAGAACAGGCCATCTCAGGAAATTAAAGATATAATTTTTTTTTTAAATGCTCCAATGGCCCCTGATTCTTTCAAAAGTCCAACCACACCAGCGAGTGCAAGTAACCAAACGGGGCTCTGGCACATTTGTAAGTGCAAAGTCGTACTGCTTTTCACATGTGTAGACAAGTATGCACTTACAGTAAAAGCAGTTCCCTACTTCTACCCACCATGATTATCATGGCCTGTACCACATGTACTAGGGATAAGCAAAAAAAAAAAAAGATATAAAACAACAACAAAATCTACCTCACTTGTTCAAAGTGTAGCTTGGCACCTGCAGCTCCAGAACACATTGCACTAAACAGGACCTTTGGGAGAGGCCGTTACTTATCATTAAACAGCTCAAGGAGCATGGACTCATGGAATTTGTGCAAGCTTTACACAAGGGGATAAGAAACAACAACAGCAACAAGAAAGAGGTGGAAAAAGAGCTTATTCCGGTTTTCATTCGGTTACCTTGGGGTTTTGAAATAAAGGGGTTGGAGGTTTGTAATCTGAATTAAAAAAAAAAAATACATGCCCCCTATTGTCTATCTTGGTCTTCTTATCTCCACTCAATCATATCAGACTATCAAGCTGGTAGAGCATTAGATGGTGTGTAGTGGGGATGAGTAGAGATCATCAATGGATGAGCCAATACAGTCAATGATGTGTTTATAGGGTTAATAATTGCACTTAGTACATAGCCTGTCTGTGAACTTAGGAAAAATGATATCAAAGAAATTCTCACCTGGAGGTTGGGGTCGGCTTTTGCCTCCAGTAGAGCTGCCACAATGGCCTCCAGGCCCCAGGTACAGGCCAGATGAAGCGGAGTCTGGCCATCGTAGGCTTCCTCCTCACCTCGGCCATCTGGCCCCGGCCTGCGTGGACTGGAGGTGTCGCACCCACTGCCCCCACACCAGAGATGTCAGCCTACAGACCGGCTGGACACAGGAACAACACCTACTTGCGAATAAGGAAGCAGGCGATGGATTCGTTGTTCTCATCTATTGCGCGGTGGAGGAGGCTCTGGTAGCATCCGCCGGGGCCTGGTCCCCAGCAGTCTACATCACAGTGGTACTTCACCTGCGCAGCAAACCCCAGACTGAACACATGGCCAGAGCTACCACTAAACTCATTACAGCCACATCATTGGCGGTAGATTTTGTTAGGTAGAGTCATAATAAGGCACAATTTGGATTATAGATTATAAACACAAGGTAATAAGACCAAATCCAAATAAATAAATAGTGTGTGACGTTTCTGTAACAGCGTTGTTACCATCTTCAGACAAAAGTACTGAATGACAAGGTAATAAAGCCAAATCCAAATAAATAAATAGTGTGTGACATTTCAGTAACAGTGTTGTTAACGAAACGTCACACACTATTTATTTATTTGGATTTGGTCTTATTACCTTGTGTTTAAGTAGAGTCAATAGATGATTCCAGATCCTTAATGATAAAACACAATTTGGATTATAGATTAGAACTACAAGATATTAAGACCAAATCTAAAATAAATAAATAGTGTGTGAGGTTTAGATAACACCCTGTTACCATCATCATACAAAAGACTGACGTTTTGGTAACAACACTGTTACAGAAACATCAAACACTATTTATTTATTCAGATGTCTTAATTACTCTGTAGAGAGGTGTCCTCTAGCTGGAGTGTCCTCTCATGGAGTATGTTCTACTGTTATTGAAATAAATCAGAAAGAAAACAAACTTTAGAATCTGGAGTTATCTATAGACTGAATACTTGCTGGGTATGATAAAGCACAATTTGGATTATCTACTTATATATTTGCCTTATTCTGTCTGTTTGTCTGAAGCTTTGTCTGAAGCTCACGGATAGAATGCGCGCTCATTGGCTGTAGATACGATGTACTAGAGCGCCATCTGTTATCAAATTATAAAACTATTTTAGAGGCGTAATATTCTTTTTATTTTTTTTTATTTATTTATTGTTTTTTATTATTTTTTATTTATTTATTTATTTATTTTTATTTTTTTATTATTTTTTTTTTATTTAATTTTTAATTTTTTTTTATTTTTTATTTTATTTTATTTTATTTTTTTATTTATTTTTTTTTTATTTTTTTTTATTTTATTTTATTTATTTTTTTTATTTTTTTATTTTTTTTTGTGTAAGTTTGCCTCTCTCATAAACCTGTCTATACAGACCACCCTGACTATAGCGACCACTCTAGACAACCCTGTTATCAGCTGCCTGTCTATACAGACCACCCTGTCTATAGCGGTCACCTTAGGCAACCCTGTTATCAGCAGTGTGATACATCCACCTGTCTATACAGACCACCCTGTCTATAGCGACCACTCTAGACAACCCTGTTATCAGCTGTGTGATACATCCACCTGTCTATACAGACCACCCTGTTAATAGCAACCACCCAAGTCAACGTTTTTAAAATATATTCGCACTCGGGTAAACCCCGGGCGTTGCCCGGGCCATTCGTCTAGTAGATTATAATACAAGAAGACCTAATCCAAATAATTTATTAGTGTGTGACGTTTCGGCAACAGCATTGTCACCATCATCAGACGAAAGAATTTTTTAAAATGTTATTCTTTTTGCTTATTATTCTTTTGTATGATGATGGTGACAATGCTGTTGCCGAAACGTCACACACTAATAAATTATTTGGATTAGGTCTTATTTTCTTGTATTATTTGCTGGGTATTAACAGCAATCCACCGGAGAGAGTGAAATATATTATCTGCTATTCTGCCTGAGTGAGTATAACTCAGATATATTCATAGCACACATTTTGGCTTGCATTAGATGCACTAAACAGGACCTTTGGGAGAGGCCGCTGCTCATCATAAAACAGCTTGAGGAGCATGAACTCATGGAATTTGTGTAATCTTTACACAAGGGGATAAGAAACAACATATTCATAGCATATATGAATCACTGCTCGAAAATACAAGCACATGAACCTATAGGGTAACTCTACCAAGATACATAGAAATAACATCATCCAGAGTGGTACTGTACCAAGATGGAAGCCACATCCTCCTGCCCAGTCTCCAAGGCCACCCACAGCGGGGAGTTTCCTGATTGATCCGGGGTGGAGAGGTCGGCCCCTCGCTGGCACAGAGCTTCCACCACGGCCGGCAGGTGGCGCTTCACTGCCAGCTCCAGTGGGGTTTCCTTCTCCGAGGTCCTACAGAACACTGTGTCGGGGGCACTGGGCAGACAGAGGTCAGCAGGGGGTTCTACCATTGGTACGTCACTAGAGAGGCAGCGCACTACTTCTAAATGATAACTATCTCATCAATGTCAACTTTTCTTTTTTTTTTTTTTTTTGACAAAATAAAATTACAGTAGAACCTCTCTGACAACACCTAGTTGCAGAGACAAAGTATCCTCTCTTACTAGAGAGCTACTGATTAGCAAAAGTCGTAATTTTGGTAATGAAAACTTTCCTTATTAGAGAGGTGTCCTCTAAAAAGAGTATCCTCTCATGTAGGTTCTACTGTATTTTATGAAAAAATGAAAGAAAAAAATAAAAGATAAAAAAAAAACTGTAATTTATCAACAAATCTTCTAAATCATATGAAAAAAAAAAAGTGGAAAATGGAAGGAAATCAGATGGTGTCAAAAAACAGTCTTTATGATTAAGCAACTGAAAGTAGTTGATGGTGCATTTGCACAAAGAGTTTAGTTGTTGTTATTGTTTCCAATGAAGAGCCTCAGATGTCTCCATGCATCTCTATCACAGCAATGTCCTCTATCTTGGGTGTGTATACTGCATTGTTGTTGTTGTCGTGTCCAATGAAGAGCCTCAGATATCTCCATACATCTCTATCACAGCAATTTCCACTATCTTGAATGTGTAAAGCTGCTGCTCTGGGTCCATGTCAATTTTCTGCAAGGCTGCGGCCATTGCTGGGAATGAGAATATGTGGGTAGGTGTTAGTTCCTCGCCAGGACAGTTGTTACATGTCCTGTAGGTTCTTGTGCCATCTGGATGTATTGTCATTCCTTTATAGTGTTTTGTTCCAAGTCTTGTTATAGTTTTTGTCATTTTTCTCTCAGAGTTTATTTTGCATATTAAAGAGTTTAGTGATTTAGATAAAAGACAAACTTTCAAGTTATCATTTTGACACAACAAGCATCTCTATTAAATATAAGGTTTATTTTCTTGATTGCATATACTGTGAAGAAATGGAGAAAGCTCGAGGAGCATGATCTCTTCTTACACAAGGGAATAAGAAACAACAACAGAAATGGAGAAGACATGGAGAAAGCTACTCTTAAGTGCCATAGACAGATAAAAGGTCAAATATTTCAATCTAAAATGAAATTAATCCTGGTGTATTCCTAGAATCCCAAATATATAAACAAAGACTGACCTAATTCAGACATAATATCAAATGGATTATAAAAGATATTTATGGTGGGGAAAATTGAAGGAAGAGAGGAAGACCTTCAATGAGCTGGCTATAATGGGTCAAGGAAGCTACCAGAAGGTCACTAGATGAACTGCCACTAACAGATCAAATTGGAGAATATTTGTCCATATAGAAGAGTTTGACAGAGCATATTCTATTTTCTTAATATCGTCTATTTCTTTTTTAATTTGCCTAACTTAATTTTCATTTAAGCCTTTGATAACTTTTAGTTACCTTTATAGATGTCATTATAAATACCATCTTCATAATCCTAGTGATTTAGTCTTGTCCAGTTGTTACCTGGCATCCTTTGTTGTCTCCATGTTTCCTCCACAACAATTACCCCATAAAAGTCGACTTGATGGACACCAACAAAAGATGGACTTACAAGGCTGTGTTGTCGGCCCCGTGGTCCAGCAGGAACAGAGCGGCCTGTGGGTCCTGGTCCAGGATGGAACGGTGAAGCAGTGTGATGCCTCCTGACAGCTGGGAGTTCACCGAGGCTCCACCAGCTAGCAGCTGCTCCGCTATGTCCATCAGGGAGTTCTTCACTGCTAGACTCAGCGGAGTTTCCCCCGACGAGTCGGCCATGTTGAAATTGGGGATCACCCCCATCTCCTCCCCTTTCTGTCTGTTGAGACAGCACTCGGCTGAAAAACACACAGGCCATGTTAGCATCACCGTGGCAGTAATGATGGAACTGGTGATAGACATTCCCTATTTACCACAACCAGGTTCCACATTCATCATGGCCGGTTTACACTTAAAAGAAAACTTAATCGATAAATTATTTGTAGCATTTTGGTAACAATGCTGTTACTGAAACATCATGAAAATTGTATTTAATCTTTGCTACCTTATGTTTCTGATCCATATATTCCAAATTGTACCTCTTATCATTTAGATATTCTAAACTCACCCAAACCAAGGTAATATAGGTAAAGCTACAGGGAGTTGTGGGACTCTCAATCCTACCCTTATTGTATTGTACTCGAGACCAATAGTTTATGGTGACCAGACCAAATAGATAGAACTGTTTGTGACGTTTCAGTGACAGTGTTGTTATACACTTCGGACAAAAGTACTGAATGTTTGAAGATGGTAACAACATTGTGTATAGTTTATTCATTTGGTTCAATCTAAATAGTGCCTTAGACCAACAAGGTATTAATAGGGTGTCTTATTACCTTGTAGTTCTAATCTATAATCCAAATTGTGCCTTATCACAAATAATGCCTTGTTGTTAGTGTACATCAAGTCAACTTTTGGTCGTTCTATGGACAAATATTCTCCAATTTGATCAGTTAGTAACCATCACTCTCATCTAATGACCTTCTGGTAGCTTCTCTGACCCCTTCCAGCCAGTTCACTGGAGGTGTTCCTCTCTTTATTTTGTCTATAGTCTTCTCAGCAGTAATAAATTTGCCTTTTCTGTTTTTTGGAGGAGATTTCTAACCCCAAGGACAAGGGAGTGTGCTTCTTCATTAAAAGAATGGAGTTGAAAGCTTATCCCAGCTTTCATTTGATCCCCTTTTGAGTTATCCATTCCATTAGGATGTTGCCAGCCCTCCACCGGAGTTCTACCTCATTATGGAGAAAAGACAATATATAGGGATCTTGAGGGATTGTTGAGAGACTTGTTAGCAATAAACACTCCTTGCTTGCATCTAAAATGAACTAAACAGAACATTTGGGAGAGGCCACTGCTTATCATCAAACAGCTCGAGGAGCATGGACTCATGGAATTTGTGTAATCTTTACATGAGGGGATAAGAGACGACAACACACTCCTTGCTTGTGCATTAGATGCACTAAACAGAACCTTCGGGAGAGGCCAATGCTTATCATCAAACAGCTCTAGGAGCATGGACTCATGGAATTTGTGTAATCTTTGCACAAGGGGATAAGAGATGACAATACACTACTCCTCTATGGAAGAATTTGAAGGAGATGTACCATAGAAGTATCCACCACTCACTCTTGTACTGGAGAATGGCCTGGACGGCAGACAGCTGCTGGTATTGTATGGCCAGATGTAGTGGGGTCTGGTTGAAGGTCTCCGCCACCTCCCCCTCCAGGTTGGAGCCACCCTGGGGCTGCTGGGTCTGCATGTTGGGGTTGGAGCCATGACGTAGTAATGCACCGCACAGAGCAGCCAGGCCTTGGCTGCAGGCCAGGTGGAGTGGGCTCTCCCCCTGCCACCACCACATGTTGATTCTACATCTGAACAGAAATGTAGCTTGGAACCTGCAGCTCCAGAACACATTGCATTAGATGTAATAAACAGGACCTTTGGGAGAGGCCGCTGCTTATCATAAAACAGCCTGAGGAGCATGAACTCATGGAATTTGTGTAATCTTTACACAAGGGGATAAGAAACAACAACAACAACTGAACGGAGACTTGTGGAATGATAAGGCACACAATTTGGTGTATATGTGGCGACCACACTTTGCTTCAGCGAGCGCGAACTGGGACAAAGCTCCACTACACACACGGGCAGTGGCTGCCTCGGCAACCGCGAGCGTCAACCTGACTACGCATGCGCGAACATCCAGACTCTGGCCACTCGTCGCGGTAAACAAGAAGGCTTGATCCCAACGGCCGTAACTTCTTTTCTCTTTATATATTTCTGGCTTTATATAAATAAATTTTTATTATAATTTTATCAGCAGCCTTTCCACAAGCCACACCAACACATCACGTCCGGCTCATATAGATTATAAACACAAGGTAAAAAGAGACCAAATCCAAATGAATAAATAGTGTGTGACGTTTTTGGTAACAGCATTGTTACCATCTTCAGGCATTGGTAGTGATATTTTTTCTCATTCAGTACTTTTGTCTGAAGATGGTAACAACGATGTTACAGAAATGTCACACACTATTTATTTATTTGGATTTGATCTTATTACCTTGGGAGACTTTAGGAAATATTAGAAAAATACAACAAATATAAATATATGTTTGAAAATAGCAATATATTGGATCAAAAAATTGGGTAAAATAAATGAGTTTTTGATCCAATATATGCATTTTTAATTAAAGATTTATTTATGGATTGCTCTATTTTCAAAAGGTAAAATAAATGATTTTTTGATCCAATATATGCCTTTTTAATTAAAAAATATATATATCACAATACTTAATTTTTTTAGAAAATATTATTTACTAGACGAATGGCCCGGGCAACGCCCGGGTTTTACCCGAGTGCGGATATGTTTTTAAAACGTTGTCTTGGGTGGTCGCTATAGACAGGGTGGTCTGTATAGACAGGTGAATGTAACACACAGCTGATAACAGGGTTGTCTAGAGTGGCCGCTATAGACAGGGTAGTCTGTATAGACAGGTGGATGTATCACACAGCTGATAACAGGGTTGTCTAGAGTGGCCGCTATAGACAGGTGTATGTATCACACAGCTGATAACAGGGTTATCTGGAATGGCCGCTATATACAGGGTGGTCTGTATAGACAGGTGGATGTATCACACAGCTGATAACAGGGTTGTCTAGAGTGGCCGCTATAGACAGGGTGGTCTGTATAGACAGGTGGATGTATCACACAGCTGATAACAGGGTTGTCTAGAGTGGCCGCTATAGACAGGGTGGTCTGTATAGACAGGTGGATGTATCACACAGCTGATAACAGGGTTGTCTAGAGTGGTCGCTATAGGCAGGGTGGTCAGTGGTCGCTATAGACAGGGTGGTCTGTATAGACAGGTGGATGTATCACCTGATAACAGGGTTGTCTGGAATGGCCGCTTTAGACAGGTGTATGTATCACACAGCTGAAAACAGGGTTGTCTAGAGGGGGGCAGGGAGGACACGTGTTCGCCGGCAGCCAATGGGCGCGCATTCTATCCGTGAGCTTCAGAATAAGGCAATTATATAAGTAGATACACCTTTTTAAAAAAGCATAAAACATACACTCATGAACAAAAACTTAAGGAATTGGTAGGTCTTTGATGTTGCCAGTCGTCTATTTTTTGAAGGAGACAGAGGCAATTTTGTTCTCACTTGGTTATCTCGTGTGTCTTCAATAAAGGTCACTGTAATGTCTTTCAGAGTTATTGACTGAATCCCGATATATATGCTGAAAGGAACAACTTCCTTAAGTTTTGTCCATGAGTGTATATTGGTTATCTCGTGTGTCTTCAATAAAGGTCACTGTAATATCTTTCAGAGTCATTGTCTCAATCCCAATATACATGCTGAAAGGAACAACTTCCTTAAGTTTTGTCCATGAGTGTATATTGGTTATCTCGTGTGTCTTCAATAAAGGTCACTGTAATATCTTTCAGAGTCATTGTCTCAATCCCAATATACATGCTGAAAGGTACAACTTCCTTAAGCCATGAGTGTATTTCATGCTTGTTATATATGAAAATTTCAGTTCTGACAAAATGATGCAAAAATAAAATTGTCACATTGAGAACAAGACCAAAATAGTTCTTAAAATTAAGAGACACTTTGGTTTGTAAAATTTTTTATTTTCTCAAGATTGAGGAAATAAAAACTTTACTGGCTGAAGTGTCTCTTAATTTCAAGAACAATGAATTGGGGCAAGGCAACCTCTATCTCAAGATAGGACCAATTAGATAAACTGGAGGTGATATTTCAGTATAGAAACGTTACCTTAGTCTTTGAAGGAACAACTTTGCCAAAACCTTGGGAGACTTTAGGAAATATTAGCAAATATACAACAACATATATCACAATACTTAATTTTTATTTAGAAAATATTATTTATACAGCTTTTAAAAAAAGCATAAAACACATACACCAATACCTCGCTTTGAGTCATTTCGTTTTGTGTTTTTTTCGAAGTTGCTTAATTTTTACTGATTTTCACTGTGCATCGTTAGATTTTCGAAGTTGCGTTGTTTTGGATTCGAGTCTTTAATTTTTTTTTTTTTCCTAAAATATGGCAACACCTTGGTTTTTGATTGCGCCTTCATATATTTTCACTTTGCGTCGTGTTTTTTTGGAACGTAACCCCGATGCAAAGCGTGGTATGGGTGTACACTCATGAACAAAAACTTAAGGAATTGATAAGTCTTTGATGTTATCTATTTTTGAAGGAGACCACCTCCAAGAGAGAGTGCAGCCAAGTTGTCTAGCAAGTAGGGAGTGTTGAATAAGACAACATGTTTCTGGAGACGAGATTCTTTTCATCTTTTATCACAATCTCAAGCTTTCAAGCATTATACCCCCCTTCTACAGGACTACAACAATAATGAAACTAATATAAAGTTATAACACACCATCTAAACATAACAAATGAAATCATTTAAGCAAATGTTTCCCTTCTACAAAAATCAAACCTCTGCTGTCCCCACCACGATGAAAAAATATTGGGAGGGCTTGGCTCATCAGTGATGAAACCTCCTAGCAGTTTTGCCAATTTAATCCACCTGACTGCTTCTTGTTGTTGTTTCTTATCCCCTTGTGTAAAGATTACACGAATTCCATGTGTTCATGCTCCTTATTCTGCGCGACGGGCGATGCAGCATGTAAATCAACATCCTCCGTATCCCTGGAGTGGGACCCTTTCTGAGGTCTATCAACTGGGTCATTTGAAGTCAGGATTTTTAAAGAGGTCTACTCCTAACAATGCTGCTGTTGTTGGTCCACGACTGCTTATTTGTCAGAGTTATTCTGCTTGTTTCGCAGCTGGCCTTCATATCTGAAGGTCGTTTCCCTATCCGCCACCTGGGGACGCACCCTATAGCAGTCAGCTCTGCCAAGGGAACCGCTTCTTATATCTCTAATAACTGTATTGGACGATTCTGCTTATAATGTTGCACTGAAGAGTGGAATCTTAGAAATGGTATTCAGGCAAACTATGAACATAAGCTTTTAGGACAGTAGAATCACATATTAAAATATTTACATATAAAAGAAGGAGTGTACTGTAAGAAAGCAGCTCACCTTGTGATTCAAGGCGTTGGTGTTGGCTCCGTGGTTGACGAGGAAGATCCCAGCCTCCTCCAGTTTGTTGAGCGCGGCCATGTGGAGAAGGCTGTCACCTGGCCAGCCAATCACATTGCTCAGTGACCTCACCACATGTGGGACAACCACCAACCAGTGATGGAGCTGACGGCATCCACGTTGGCCCCCCGCTGGATGAGCAAAGCTGGAAGACTGCTGGGGTCGAAGCTGTCAGCACCTGCCAAAGCCACCCACAAGGCTGTGTGGCCCTCCTTGTTCTGTAGCTCCAGGTTGAGGCCGGCTGCTCCCAGTAGACTGTGGAACACCGGCTCATTGCAGGCCCTCACGGCTGTGTGCAGCGGGGTATTGCCTGCCATGTCCTGCCTGTACCCACAGCTCTCACCGTCACAGTTCTCTGCAGGGCTATGATCCCAATCACAGTAGCCAACTAACTCTCTGTAAAGGACAACACCTAGTTGCTGAGCCAAAATCTACTTTAAACAGAGGTGTCCTCTTATCAGAGCTGCTAAATAATAAAATTGGTTGAAAAATAAACAGGAGAGAGAGAAAATGAACTAAAGACACCCCCTT
>CP092863.1:124918048-124985306 GCA_030710605.1 Cordylochernes scorpioides | reverse complement strand
CTGCATGTTGAAGATGTTCTGGCCCGAGCGGTTGGTGGCCCCTAGACAGGCTCCGGCCCGCACCAGGGCTCGGCACAGCTTGCCATTGCCATTGCTGTAGGCCAGGAGTAAGGCTGCAGCAGACATTGGTGTCACATCCCTGGGGTAGTTGAACACATGCAAGTACTGTTTTTGGTGGTGTTGATAGTGTCCATCAAGTTGACTTTTGGTGACTTCATGGACAAATTGGTTTGTAAACCAACTAAAGAGTAAGTGTTGTAAAATAAAAATCTAATAAGACCAAATCCAAATAAATAAATAAATAGTATGTGACATTTCAGTAACAGCGTTGTTACCATCATCAGACAAAAGGCTCTTTTCATTCTCATCAGTACTTTTGTCTGATGATGGTAACAACACTGTTACTGAACTATCACACACTATTTATTTATTTGGATTTGAGGTTTTATTACCTTGTGTTTCTAATCTATAATCCAAATTGTGTCTTATAGAGTAGGTGTTATATGATAAGTGCCGCTTTCTGTTGAATTAAAATTCAATGCAATAGATTATAATGAGTGTCATTTGGTTAGGATTGGAAGGGGAAAAAAAAGCTGAATTACAGTCAAATGCATGAATTATTGCCACAGCAAGAAGTTACATCGGCTTCTGCAATAATTCTCACAACTCAATGCATATGAGAACTACCTCTCTGTAAAAGACAACACCTCGTTTCAGAGTCAAAGTGTCCTTTATTGAGAGTAGGTGTCCTGATACCGGAGAGTTGCTAATTAGTAAAAATGTCAAGTTATAAAAGCTGTCGTACCTGTGTTGCTCTCAGCATCAGTCTTGTTCAGAGGATACTGGGGCATACACTCAAGGAAGAGTTCAAAGATGGCTGCCGAGTTCTCCTTGGAGTAGCTGGCGAGAGTATGGAGCGGATTCTGACCTCTGGAAACAACAACACAGTTATAAAATAACAAAAATCTATTCAAAGTTAAAAGCATCTTTTTCTTATGCAACTAAAGGTTTGGCTCTAACAATCTACACTCATGGACAAAACTTAAGGAAGTTGTACCTTTCAGCATGTATATCGGGATTGAGACAATAACTCTGAAAGATATTACAGTGACCTTTATTGAAGACACACGAGATAACCAATATACACTCATAGACAAAACTTAAGGAAGTTGTACCTTTCAGCATGTATATCGGGATTGAGACAATAACTCTGAAAGATATTACAGTGACCTTTATTGAAGACACACAAGATAACCAATATACACTCATAGACAAAACTTAAGGAAGTTGTACCTTTCAGCATGTATATCGGGATTGAGACAATAACTCTGAAAGATATTACAGTGACCTTTATTGAAGACATACGAGATAACCAATATACACTCATAGACAAAACTTAAGGAAGTTGTACCTTTCAGCATGTATATCGGGATTGAGACAATAACTCTGAAAGATATTACAGTGAGCTTTATTGAAGACACACAAGATAACCAATATACACTCATGGACAAAACTTAAGGAAGTTGTACCTTTCAGCATGTATATCGGGATTGAGACAATAACTCTGAAATATATTACAGTGACCTTTATTGAAGACACACAAGATAACCAAGGGTGAACAAAATGGCCCCTGTCTCCCTAAAAAAAAAATAGACAACTAAATACTTCCTACTTCCTTAAGTTTTGTCCATGAGTGTAGATCCTACCTGAAACCATCAGTTGCATGAGGAAACTACAAAGGCTCAGGGGAAATAGTGGAGAAATTAAAAAAAGTTTTTCTTTCTTTTTTTTTTTAAATCTAATTAAAGAGGGTTGATGGAGGAGTGGTATTAACCATCGATTTCAACAGCCAGGACCTGGGATCCAATCCTGCATTGGGCACTTTTTCTTCTTCTTTCTTATCTCCACTTAATCATATTATGGTATCAAGCTCGTAAAGCTTGTTGATGGTGTCTGCCGGGGAAGAGTAGAGCTCATCAATGGATGAGTCAATACAGTCAAATGTAGTTTGGGTTTGCAGGATGAGAATTGCACTTCGTACATAGTGGGAAAACCTTGCAACCGTAGGGCACTTTTTACAAAGGTTAAATTGCTTCAATGGCTTCCAATTCTTGCAACAGTCTAACCTCACCAGTGAATGCAGTAACCAAACGGGGTTCTGACACACTTGTAAGTGCAAAAGTCAAACTGTGATTTCTACATGTATAGACATGTGATGCACTTGCAGTAAAAACAGTCTCTAACTACTAGCCCCAATGAGTTACATGTATATACTTGGGATAAAAATAAACAATAGATATAAAAATGTGCAGGAGGAGGAGGCCTACCTGACATTGACAGCCTCAGCGTTGATATGAGATTCTGTCAGCAACACTCTGCAGGAGTCCAGGTGGCCGTTCTGGCAGGCAACATGGAGAGCTGGACATACAGGGTTAGTTGTGTTTCCTACAAGTACTGTAGAACCTCTGCTTTTCACATGTGTAGACATGTGGTGCACTTACAGTAAAAGCAGTCGCTAACTACCCACCATGATTATCATGGCCTGTACCACGTGTACTAGGGATAAGCAAAAAAAAAACCTGAGGAACCTCTCTTAGGAGTGACCTATCTTTGTAGTGTCCTTCAAGTAGAGTTGTGATTATATGGGAACAAATACTCTCCAATTCAATATAGTTTACTCGGCAATATTTGAAGTGGTTTAGCAGTACCTTCTTCCATTTATGTTGTTGGCTAAATAAATTTGAGGCAATTTCTCCCCCAGTACTACGGAGACCTACCATTGTTGCCGTTGCAGTCCACAGCGTCAAATTCTATATGGTTCTCCAACAGAATGCTGCAGATGGCACTGTGGTTCTCCAGGGCTGCCAGATGTAAGCTGCTCTGTCTCTGTGGCGTGAGGTCGTTGACATTGGCCCCTGCCAGAAGCTGGTCACAACAAGCCCCAGCTTAAGACACAGGGTGGAAATATGGGGATGATATGCTAATTATATGTGGTATGCAAATTATAGGAAAGAGTACAGGAGATACAGTAGAACATACTTTATCCACGAGAAGACACTCTCTCTAGAAGGCATTTCTCTGCAGTAGAGCATATTCCATGAGAGGACACTAGAGGACATCTTTCTACAAGGTCTCATCTCCAAAATTACATTCAATTACCAACTCTCTGGTAAGAGGACATCTCTCCCTAAAGGCCACTTTGGCTCTGTAACTAGGTGCTGTCCTTTACAGAGAAGGTTGGCTACTGTATGCTTATTACAAGTGGTATTCAAATTATATAAAATAGTAAAGGATATATGGAAATTAAAGGAGTGAGATTTCATATAAGGAAGCATTTACTTAACACATGGACAAATAAATAAATAACATTTCAGTGAGAATCATGATTTCTACCTCCCAAACTCTAGCTGGATGGTGGAAGCAATGATGTTATTTCCACTCTAGTTCACTTCTACAAAATATATTTATAAAAGAATGAAGTTTTAAGCAATAATTTTTAAAAGAGGAAAACAAGTTTATATAAACTACAGAAAGTGAAAAATATTTGGAGGGCCTGGGTAGTCAATGTTGATTCCTTCCAATATTTGGGTATAGTGAGTACTTATAAAACTGTTTAGAATAAATGTCTGACCTGACAATCTGCCATCTTTAAAACGCTCATTCGGGTTTCCATGAAATTCCTTTTTCATTATTTATATCGATAATAGTTTATTAAATACTGTCTCTTCCAAATTCTTTAATTCAACACCCCAAGGGATCAGAATTTTCATTCGAAATAAAGTTGTTGTTGAATTATAGAAGGTTAAATTGGACAAAATATCTTGAGTGAGATTAGGAAAATTGGTTGAAAGTAAGTGTTGAATTAGAGTGAGATGTTCTACTGTATCTATATACAGTGTATTAACAAAGCTTCTTCTCTCTTATCTCCACTCAACAATCATATCAGGGTATCAAGCCTGTAGAGCTTGTTGATGGTGTCTCCTGGGGATGCTGAGTAAAGATAATCATAGAAGATTTGTGTGAAGTAGAAAGCTATTGTCATTAAGCTAACTATGTTTGCACAAAGACAGAACTGAAGAGAGTTACCAGGTTGCGGACGATGATCTCTGTGCCTTGGCGCACAGCGATGTGCAGTGGAGTGAGCTGGGAGGCATCCTGTACGCGGGAGTGAACGTTGACATGGATACTGAGCAGGAAGAGCACACTCTCTATGTCGTTCTTCTGGATGGCCAGGTGGAGGTAGTTCCTTCCGCGGTTGTCCGGCTGTACAGGCAAGCGCAGGATGTGGTGGTAGAGTACAAGACATGGTTACACTTATCCTCTAATAGAGAACCTATGTAAACTACCACTGCACAGCTGGTACAGTGGAGTGGACCCAGGAGGAGCTTTGAACCTCAGAAACAACAAGATTTAGAACAGGCCATCTCAAACCATTGAAGATAGAAAATAACAAGAAAATCTACCCCACTTGCCCAAAATATAGCTTGGTACCTGCAGCTCCAGAACACATTTTGGCTTGCATTAGATGCACTAAACAGGACCTTTGGGAGAGGTTGCTGCTTATCATAAAACAGATCAAGGAGCGTGGACTCATGGAATTTGTGTAATATTTTCACAAAGGTATAAGAAACAACAACAGCAACTACTGGAGTAGCTAGGACACTCCTGCATCTTACTTCAACTGGCTTGTCCTCTACTGTTTTACCAACTTTTGTTCATGAAAGACCAACAGTCTGAAACTTTGATAATACAACAACCACATCTTGTTGTTCCTCTGTAACTGGCCTGTGGTGCAGTGGACATTGTTGGGAGGTAGAGTAAACCCTCTACACGATCAAGTCTTGTTCTGGTAGACTTGATGCTGTAAACAGGAGGGACACTCCCTCTAAAAATCCCGAGTTCAACTGACCTAGTTGATGGACCTCAGCAATGATCCCTCTCCAGGGATACGGAGGAGCTGTGTCTGTGCCCATGTTAGAATCAGCAGCAAAGGCTTCCATGTTAGGAACGGCCTCAAATTACAGGCAAAGTCAGACTTCCACCAAAGTGTGCCTGGATCATGGTGCCATGATCAACGAAAGCTGCACCCCTATACCCCATTCCATGAGATCATGAACTCATGGAATTCGTGTAATCTTTACATAAGGGGATAAGAAACAACAACAACAACAACACATCTTGTTGTTTCTTATCCCTTGTGTAAAGATTACACAAATTCCATGAGTCCATGCTCTTCGAGCTGTTTTATGATAAGCAGTGGCCTTTCCCTAAGGTCCTGTTTAGTATATCTAAATCTCATGGAATGGGGTGTAGGGTATAGCCACATCTTGCATAGTTATTTAAAACCAAAGACACTTTGTGACCTGAGAAGTTTTTACCATATCTTACATTTTAATAGTCCAAAATGGCGGCAATATATCAACAACCAGATCTCCCATAGTTATCCCAGATCTCCCAGTTATCTACAGGTTTGTTGTACAGTTGCATAAATATCATTTATGTCAACAGGTCTAATAAATGATGACGACACTTCCATGATTATCATGGCTCATGGTTTGTTTGTTTACTGATTACACTCCCAAGTATGCACTACATGTCTACACATGTAGAAAGAGTGACTTTTGTAGTGTGCCAGAGTTTGGTTACTTGCCCTCACTGATAGGATTGGACTTTTGTAAAAATTAAAGCCACTAAAGCAATTTATTTTTATAGAAAATAAGTGTCCAATTGCAGGGTTTGAGCCCAGGTGATTGCCGTCAGGTTATTACCTCTCCTTCAACAACCCCCTTGCTTGAGGTATTAAAATATTTATATAGGAAACCATATTTTTTCCAAATAACAGCTTATGATTCAAGATAAAAAAATTGTGAAAAGCGTTTAAAAACTACAATTATTTGAAACATTTTTTGTAAGAAATAGTCAATGTTTTTAATTAAAGCCTGTTGAAAAGCAATTTTCTACTTGAAAGCTAGCAATATAAAATAACAAAAAGGAAACTCATAATACAAATGTGATATTGTACTGGGATAAGGTGCATAAATTATGAAAAAAAGCAGCACAGCTTGCACCACGCTGATGAGGGCCAACAGCCCAAAACACGTCCATGGTTAGCTTTTCTTGATTAATCAAGAATGGGTATTTGGCCAATTCTGGAATAATTAGAAATCAACGAGAATAGTTGATATTTATTCCGATAAATGGCGCAAGCCATCAGCAACTTTCAGTTGCACGATAAGGAGATGCCTTTTTCATAAAAAACGAAACTCATTGTGAGAAATCTTTGTAGTTTATAAATAGCAGATTAGTCCATCTTGTTAAAAATGTACCTTCAAACATCCAAGTTGCTCAGGGTGACACCCACCTGTTCAGCTGCCTTGGGTTCTCTGCCGAGGATGGCCTCTGCGGCAGTGTTGTTGCGCATGCTCATGGCGGCAGCGAAGGGAGTCTGTCCCTGTTTGTCCCGCAGGTTGATGTCCAGCTGGGGGCAAGCCAGGAGCATGGACATGATGGCTGGGTACATGTTGGCAACGGCAATGTGGAGTGGTGTCTTGCCCTCCGCATCCTGCGCAGTACACAACCCTGCCCTGAGAAATTTGGTGTACGCAGCTTTTCAACAAAGAAACATTTGGTATATGCAGCAGCTAAGATGGCTTACAACAAATTCCAAAGTACAATTTGGGGATTATATATTAGAGAAACATAAGAGAACAAGACCCCACATCCATGTTCAATAAATTGAGTGTGATGTTTTGGTAACAATGCTGTTATTGAAATGCCAGGCTTGGCTCATGGATACAGATTTTATATTTTGAGAGGGGGTCAGTGGAAAGATGGTCTAAACCGTTGGTTTTCGACTGCTACAACCCGGGGAAACAACTTCCTTGTAAGGTTCGCATTTCTAATTTTAAAATGGCCATTTTCGAAGAGCAGAGAATCTGCATTAAGTTTTTTTTTTTTTTAATTGAAAAAAGTGCTACTGAGACGTATGAATTGATTAAAGAAGCTTTTGGCGATGCAGCTTTATCCCGTTCAAGAACTTTTGAATGATTTTCACGCTTCCAAAAAGGTCGGGAAAAGGTAAACGATGATCAGCATACTGGGCGTCCAAGATCATTTCGTTGCGAGGAAAACAAGCTCAAAATAAAGGAGTTAATTAATCTAACAAAGAAATTCTATTAAAGACTTATCTTCAGAGACTGGACTATCTGTTTATTTGGGGATAATGAGGTGCTTAAGGGAGGCAATGCGCCTTAAAAGACCTGAAAGATGGCAAAACAATGACTGGATACTTCACGTCGGTAATGCGCGGCCGCACACAGCCCATGTTGTTTTGCAGTTCTTGGCCAAGCATTCAACCATACAGATCCCTCATCCACCCTATTCCCCCGACTTAGCCCCCAATGACTTTTTCCTCTATCCTAAATTGAAAATGAACTTGAAAGGACGGAAATTTGACAACGTTGATATGTTACAAGCCGAATCGAAGGCAACTTTGAGGAACCTCTCAAAAAGTGATTTTATCTCCTGCTTCGACAATTGGAAAAAAAGATGGAACGGGTGTATTGAGGCAGGAGGGGCATATTTTAAAAAATATTGAATTAGTTTTTTTATTTGTTTTATTTTTTCAAAGATACAGAGCAGTCCTGGAAATTAATGAACGCACCTTGTATATATATTTTGAGAGGTTTTGGTTACATTTTCTATACACAGTATGACCACTCTAATTTAATGGATTATATAATTCAACATTTTAAACCAAAAACAACAAAATTTTCACTTTACCAATCAGCCTATTTTTTTTAGTTTAACTTATTGTGTAATCCAAAACCGAATTAATTTCAACTTAAAATGCTGATCCTTGTTGTTGTGTCCATTGAGTTGAGTTCGACTTTTGATGACTAAGTCGCTAAATATTCTCCAATTTGTCCATATATTTATCACAGCAGTAGCTGTGGCTTGCCTGTGTCTTTCTCCATCTATGGCATTGGCTAAATAAATTTGGTTCTTCCACCTTTTGGGGAGATTTCTCCCTGCAAGGACAAGAGTGTCCTTCCTCATCACAAGAATGAACAAGATTTAGAACAGGCCATCTCAGGAAATTAAAGATATAATTTTTTTTTTAAATGCTCCAATGGCCCCTGATTCTTTCAAAAGTCCAACCACACCAGCGAGTGCAAGTAACCAAACGGGGCTCTGGCACATTTGTAAGTGCAAAGTCGTACTGCTTTTCACATGTGTAGACAAGTATGCACTTACAGTAAAAGCAGTTCCCTACTTCTACCCACCATGAGTATCATGGCCTGTACCACATGTACTAGGGATAAGCAAAAAAAAAAAAAAAGATATAAAACAACAACAAAATCTACCTCACTTGTTCAAAGTGTAACTTGGCACCTGCAGCTCCAGAACACATTGCACTAAACAGGACCTTTGGGAGAGGCCGTTACTTATCATTAAACAGCTCAAGGAGCATGGACTCATGGAATTTGTGCAAGCTTTACACAAGGGGATAAGAAACAACAACAGCAACAAGAAAGAGGTGGAAAAAGAGCTTATTCCGGTTTTCATTCGGTTACCTTGGGGTTTTGAAATAAAGGGGTTGGAGGTTTGTAATCTGAATTAAAAAAAAAAATACATGCCCCCTATTGTCTATCTTGGTCTTCTTATCTCCACTCAATCATATCAGACTATCAAGCTGGTAGAGCATTAGATGGTGTGTAGTGGGGATGAGTAGAGATCATCAATGGATGAGCCAATACAGTCAATGATGTGTTTATAGGGTTAATAATTGCACTTAGTACATAGCCTGTCTGTGAACTTAGGAAAAATGATATCAAAGAAATTCTCACCTGGAGGTTGGGGTCGGCTTTTGCCTCCAGTAGAGCTGCCACAATGGCTTCCAGGCCCCAGGTACAGGCCAGATGGAGCGGAGTCTGGCCATCGTAGGCTTCCTCCTCACCTCGGCCATCTGGCCCCGGCCTGCGTGGACTGGAGGTGTCGCACCCACTGCCCCCACACCAGAGATGTCAGCCTACAGACCGGCTGGACACAGGAACAACACCTACTTGCGGATAAGGAAGCAGGCGATGGATTCGTTGTTCTCATCTATTGCGCGGTGGAGGAGGCTCTGGTAGCATCCACCGGGGCCTGGTCCCCAGCAGTCTACATCACAGTGGAACTTCACCTGCGCAGCGCAAACCCCAGACTGAACACATGGCCAGAGCTACCACTAAACTCATTACAGCCAGATATATTGTGTTTAGTCAATAGATGATTCCATAGATGAAATAGATTCAATAGATGAAAAAAAAATGCTCCAATGGCCCCCGTTTCTTGCAAAATCCCAACCCCAGCAGCGAGTGCAAGTAACCAAACAAGGCTCTGGCACATTTGTATAGACATGTGATGCACTTAGAGTAAAAGCAGTCGCCTACCTCTACCCACCATGATTATCATGGTCTGTACCACATGTACTAGGGATAAGCAAAGCAAAAATATATATATGATTCCAGATCATTAATGATAAAACACAATTTGGATTATAGATTAGAACTACAAGATAATAAAACCAAATCTAAATAAATAAATAGTGTGTGAGGTTTAGATAACAGAGTTGTTACCATCTTCAGACAAAAGACTGACGTTTTGGTAACAACACTGTTACAGAAACATCAAACACTATTTATTTATTCAGATGTCTTAATTACTCTGTAGAGAGGTGTCCTCTAGCTGGAGTGTCCTCTCATGGAGTATGTTCTACTGTTATTGAAATAAATCAGAAAGAAAACAAACTTTAGAATCTGGAGTTATCTATAGACTGAATACTTGCTGGGTATGATAAAGCACAATTTGGATTATAGATTATAATACAAGAAAATAAGACCTAATCCAAATAATTTATTAGTGTGTGACGTTTCGGCAACAGCATTGTCACCATCATCAAACGAAAGAATTTTTAAAAATGCTATTCTTTTTGCTTATTATTCTTTTGTATGATGATGGTGACAATGCTGTTGCCGAAACGTCACACACTAATAAATTATTTGGATTAGGCCTTATTTTCTTGTATTATTTGCTGGGTATTGACAGCAATCCACCAGAGAGAGGGGAGTATATTATCTGCTATTCTGCCCGAGTGAGTATAACTCGGATATATTCATAGCATATATGAATCACTGCTCGAAAATACAAGCACACTAACCCATAGGGTAACTCTGCCAAGATACACAGAGTTCAAAACTATTATAGATGCGTATGATTCTTTTTTTTAAATAAACAATTTCTACTGCCCTTACTGCAATGGAAAAATTAATGGGAGAGCCTGGTTCATCAGTGGTGAACCCTCCCAGCGATTTTGTCAGTTTAATCTACCATACCGCTGTTATATTGCATTTTTCGATCTTCCTTTTATAGTAATACTGATGCTAGACTCTTGAAATGGGTATTTTAGATGAACTATGGACATAGGCTTTGAGGACAGCAGAATTATAAATATATAATATGCTTTGAGCAATCGCTCTTCTGCAAATATCAATTTGTGCCTTTTATTATGACATTTATATCATGATGCATTAGCGTGCCGATAACAGATGGCACGCTAATGCATCATGATATAATACACAGAGTTAACATCATCCAGAGTGGTACTGTACCAAGATGGAAGCCACATCCTCCTGCCCAGTCTCCAGGGCCACCCACAGCGGGGAGTTTCCTGATTGATCCGGGGTGGAGAGGTCGGCCCCTCGCTGGCACAGAGCTTCCACTACGGCCGGCAGGTGGCGCTTCACTGCCAGCTCCAGTGGGGTCTCCTTCTCCGAGGTCCTACAGAACACTGTGTCTGGGGCACTGGGCAGACAGAGGTCAGCAGGGGGTTGGTTCTACCATTGGTACGTCACTAGAGAGGCAGCACACTACTTCTAAATGGTAACTATCTCATCAACTAATTTATCAACTTTTTTTTTCTTTTTTTGACAAAATAAAATTACAGTAGAACCTCTCTGACAAAACCTAGTTGTAGAGCCAAAGTATCCTTTCTTACTAGAGAGCTACTGATTAGCAAAAGTCGTAATTTTGGTAATGAAAACTTTCCTTAGTAGAGAGGTGTCTTCTAAAAAGAGTATCCTCTCATGGAGGTTCTACTGTATTTTATGAAAAAATGAAAAAAATAAAAGATAAAAAAAAAACTGTATTTTATCAACAAATTCTCTAAATCATATGGGAAAAAAAAAGTGGAAAATGGAAGGAAATCAGATGGTGTCAAAAAACAATCTTTATGATCAAGCAACTGAAAGTAGTTGATGGTGCATTTGCACAAAGAGTTTAGTTGTTGTTATTGTTTCCAATGAAGAGCCTCAGATGTCTCCATACATCTCTATCACAGCAATTTCCACTATCTTGAATGTGTAAAGCTGCTGCTCTGGGTCCATGTCAATTTTCTGCAAGGCTGCAGCCATTGCTGGACATGAGAATATGTGAATAGGTGTTAGTTCCACACCAGGACAGTTGTTGCATGTCCTATAGGTTCTTGTGCCATCTGGATGTATTGTCATTCCTTTATAGTGTTTTGTTCTAAGTCTTGTTCTAGTTTTTGTCATTTTTCTCTCAGAGTTTATTTTGCATATTAAAGAGTTTAGTGATTTAGATAAAAGACAAACTTTCAAGTTATCATTTTGACACAACAAGCACCTCTATTAAATATAAGGTTTATTTTCTTGATTGCATATACTGTGAAGAAATGGAGAAAGCTCGAGGAGCATGAACTCTTCTTACACAAGGGAATAAGAAACAACAACAGAAATGGAGAAGACATGGAGAAAGCTACTCTTAAGTGCCATAGACAGATAAAAGTTTTTTTTTTTACTTATCCTTTTAGTCTAAATTAGACAAGATATTGGAGGTCGTGCTCGTAAAGCAGCTCAAGAACTCTTCTTGGTTCTCTGTACAGGGATCTTTTGTCCTTTCCAATGCAATTTAGTAAATGTTGGGGAGTGGCCTCTTCAGTTTTGCACCTAGTGCACATGGGGAAGCTTTTGGCTACCTCTTTATAGACTAGAGGGCACAGGTGACCAGATTTCCATCTGGCCAACTGTGTCGATTCCCTTCTGTTTAGTTGGAGGGTCTGTTTTTTGGGGGTTTTCTACCTGGTACCAAGAATGATGGAAACTATTTCTATGGTATTCTATATATTCTATATTTCAATCTAAAATGAAATTAATCCTGGTGTATTCCTAGAATCCCTAATATGTAAACAAAGACTGACTTAATTCAGTGTCATATAATAATATCAAATGGATTATAAAAGATATTGGGAACAATTGAAGGAAGAGAGGAAGACCTTCAATAAGCTGGCTATAATGGGTCAAGGAAGCTACCAGAAGGTCACTAGATGAACTGCCACTAACAGATCAAATTGGAGAATATTTGTCCATATAGGTAAGCAAAAGTTTGACAAAGCATATTCTATTTTCTTAATGCCGTCCATTTCTCTTTTAATTTGCCTAACTTAATTTTCATTTAAGCCTTTGATAACTTTTAGTTACCTTTATAGATGTCATTATAAATACCATCTTCATAATCCTAGTGATTTAGTCTTGTCCAGTGGACAGTTGTTACCTGGCACCCTTTGTTGTCTTCATGTTTCCTCCACAACAATTACCCCACAAAAGTAGACTTGATGGACACCAACAAAAGATGACTTACAAGGCTGTGTTGTCGGCCCCGTGGTCCAACAGGAACAGAGCGGCCTGTGGGTCCTGGTCCAGGATGGAACGGTGAAGCAGTGTGATGCCTCCGGACAGCTGGGAGTTCACCGAGGCTCCCCCAGCTAGCAGCTGTTCCGCTATGTCCATCAGGGAGTTCTTCACTGCTAGACTCAACGGAGTTTCCCCCGACGAATCAGCCATGTTGAAATTGGGGATTACCCCCATCTCCTCCCCTTTCTGTCTGTTGAGACAGCACTCGGCTGAAAACACATGAGTCATGTTAGCATCACCGTGGCAGTATGGATGGAACTGGTGATAGACATTCCCTATTTACCACAACCAGGTTCCACCTTCATTGTGTAGGCGGTTTTTATTCAAAAGAAAACTTAATCGATAAATTTTTGTAGCATTTTGGTAACAATGCTGTTACTGAAACATCATGGGAATTGTATTTAATCTTTGCTACCTTATGTTTCTGATCTATATATTCCAAATTGTGCCTCTTATCATTTAGATATTCTAAACTCACCCAAACCAAGGTAATATAGGTAAAGCTACAGAAGGTTGTGGGACTCTCAATCCTGCCCTTATTGTATTGTACTCGAAACCAATAGTTTATGGTGACCAGACCAAATAGATAGAACTGTTCGTGACGTTTCAGTGACAGTGTTGTTATACACTTCAGACAAAAATACTGAATGTTTGAAGATGGTAACAACATTGTGTATAGTTTATTCATTTGGTTCAATCTAAATAGTGCCTTAGACCTACAAGGTATTAATAGGGTGTCTTATTACCTTGTAGTTCTAATCTATAATCCAAATTGTGCCTTATCACAAATAATGCCTTGCTGTTAGTGTACATCAAGTCAACTTTTGGTGACTCTATGGACAAACATTCTCCAATTTGATCTGTTGGTGGCCACCACTCTCATCTAGTGACCTTCTGGTAGCTTTCTTGATCTCTTCTAGCCAGCTTATTGCAGGTCTTCCTCTCTTTATTTTGTCTATAGTCTTCTCAGCAGTAATAAATTTGGCTTTTCTGTTTTTTAGAAGAGATTTTCAACCCCGAGAACAAGTGTCCTTCTTCATTACAAGAATAAAGTTGAAAGCTTATCCCAATGCTTTCATTTCATCCCCTTTTGAGTTATCCATTCCATTAGGATGTTGCCTGCCCTCTAACGGAGTTTATTATGGAGAAAAGACAGTATATAGGGATCTTGAGGGATTGTTGAGAGACTTGTTAGCAATAAACACTCCTTGCTTGCATCTAAAATGAACTAAACAGAACATTTGGGAGAGGCCGCTGCTTATCATCAAACAGCTCGAGAAGCATGGACTCATGCAATTTGTGTAATCTTTACATGAGGGGATAAGAGACGACAACACACTCCTTGCTTGCGCATTAGATGCACTAAACAGAACCTTCGGGAGAGGCCAATGCTTATCATCAAACAGCTCTAGGAGCATAAGAGATGACAACACACTCCTCTATAGAAGCAGTTGAAGCAGGTGTTCCATAGATGTATCCACCACTCACTCTTGTACTGGAGAATGGCCTGTACGGCAGACAGCTGCTGGTACTGGATGGCCAGATGTAGTGGGGTCTGGTTGAAGGTCTCCGCCACCTCCCCCTCCAGGTTGGAGCCACCCTGGGGCTGCTGGGTCTGCATGTTGGGGTTGGAGCCGTGACGTAGCAAAGCACCACACAGTGCAGCCAAACCTTGGCTGCAGGCCAGGTGGAGTGGGCTCTCCCCCTGCCACCACCACAAGTTGATTCTACAACTGAACAGAAATGTAGCTTGGAACCTGCAGCTTCAGAACACATTGCATTAGATGTAATAAACAGGACCTTTGGGAGAGGCCGCTGCTCATCATAAAACAGCTCGAGGAGCATGAACTCATGGAATTTGTGTAATCTTTACACAAGGGGATAAGAAACAACAACAACTGAACGGAGACTTGTGGAATGATAAGGCACACAATTTGGTGTATAGATTATAAACACAAGGTAAAAAGACACCAAATCCAAATAAATAAATAGTGTGTGACGTTTTTGGTAACAGCATTGTTACCATCTTCAGACATTGATAGTGAAATTTTTCTTCATTTAGTACTTTTGTCTGAAGATGGTAACAACGCTGTTACCGAAATGTCACACACTATTTATATATTTGGATTTGGTCTTATTACCTTGTGTTCGCCAATCTTCTTTCTTTGGCTGGTTCTCTTTTTCTACCTTTCTTCCAGAGGTAAAGTCAGCGCCAAGATCTTCCTATAACTAACGTGGGCTCTCCAAGCTAACCTACGGTGAAAGCACGAGTCTCACAAAGGCTCCACTTATAACACGCACTTTATTCTCACACACACTATTTATACAATAAATTCATACACACGTGACCAGGCACTCGTGGTCAAATACAATAAAAACATATATACACAGAGTTATAATAAATTAAACTCTAACATTCCTCCCCCCGTTGATGGGTACCATCAAGATCCGGAGGGGCCACCGGCAGCAGCACCATCTTCACCAAGGGTCCTCGGAGCACTCCAACCGATGTTCGCACCGATACAACCCGCACCAGGCCGTCCTTCCCAGGATGGGTCTCCACTGGTCTGCCCATAAGCCACCTTGCAGGGGGCATTCTTTCCTCTTTTATCAATACTAACGTATTGACGTCGTCATTGGGAAAGATGGTCTTCCACTTAGCTCCATCATTAGCTAACACGGCAGCCAGTTCTCTTAATTGATCCTGAACCAGATAGAAACCTGAACGTAACTGTCGTGCAGCTCCTACAAACTTGTTCCTTCATCACTATATAGCCGAGTGCAGTGCCCTCTTCGCGCTACAACTCGCTTAAAAGCCGTCATGATGGTGGGTGTAGAGGCATCTGTGACTATTTCAAGATGTGCGGCTCGGGTCACATAGCGCACAAATAGACAGATGTAGCCTTTTCATCTTTCGACCTCTACCCTTGGACATTCGAAGGTTCACAGGTCCAGCACAATATACACCACTTATTGAGAAGGGTTTACCCGGTGTTAATCTCTCCTTGGGTAAATCGCTAATTAGCTGGCCTGGAGTGACGCGATTGTCTCTACAACATGTCACGCACTCTCGAATGCATCTTTTCATCTGATCTTTTACTCTCAGCATCCAATACTTCTGTCCCAATGTGGACAGCATCAGGTGCACACTTCCGTGCATAGTCCGCATATGAACTGCTCGATCAATCATCTGAGCTACCTTTCCTGATGAAGGCAATAGCGCAGGATGTTTTTGTTCATATGCCATAGATGGAGCCCATTTCAATCTACCGCCGACTCCAAGGATTCCTAGATCGTCGAGGATCGGCGCTAAACCATAAATCTTGCCTGTGCGTTTCACTGATCCCAAAGTGGTCAAACGTCTTAGCTCTTCCTAAAATGCTGGAACTGAATTGTCCGAAGTATTCTCCTATGAACATTTCTCAGTTCAGCTGTTGTTAAGTGCGACTGATATCGCTCCGCTCTGTAGCGGCAGTTATGGCAAAAGCGCAATATCAGGCCACCTTTCGTATATATCCATTAAAGGTTGAGCTCATCTCTCCGATGGCCACCAAGAAATGTTTCTCACTGATGGCCTGAATACTCTGGAGCTCAGTTTGACTTTAGTTCTCAAACACAGGAGGCATTCCAGGCCATTCTGTGGATTCCGCTGATCCACTCTTCTATTATATTTCACTAGTCTGGTCAGCAGAAGAGCTGCGCACAATTCCAAGCGTGGCATTGACATCTTCCGCATGGGAGCCAACTTAGTCTTTGATGCCAACAGTCTTACACTGACTCCATCATCAGTGGGAATTCTTATCTAATCAGCTGCCGCATAGGCATCTTCGGAGGCATCACCGAATCCATGCAACTGCACTCCCTGGGTATTCCTTCCGAGACCCAACTATCGGGTATTCTCATTCCCCATTAAATTCAATTCCTTTCCTATATTAGTCCATGCTTCAATCAATGATTCATCCATCGAATCATCCCAATGTAATTCCGTTATCCACAACCTTTGAACCATTATTTTTCTGTTACAAGGACAGGTGCCAGCCATCTTAAGGGATATTCTAACCTGGCGATGAATGAAAGCATTTCGCTCGTGGTAGTCGCCGATGTCCTTTCCAACGACTGAACTTCATATAAGAAACAGTCTTCACTTTGGATCTATCCCAAACCCAATGTCCTTATAACATTGGACCGTTCAAATGCAATCCCTTTGCGCAATGTTCTCTCGCAAAGCTGCCCAAAATCGTCAGATCAACTTCTTTAGAATCTGTGGTCTCTAGGGCTTTGAAGGTGATTGAGGCTGGAGAGCGTTCGTTTTTTCCAATGTCTTCCTCTTCCAAGTCTATGCTGGATTCTTCTTTCTTCATGCAAAGTATCTTGGAAGATATGGCTTTAGGGCTCTTTGTTTGAGCTCTTACCTCTACATCGCTTGAAGCCCCCACTCCAGAACCCTTCCACATCAAGAGGCCCTGAAGGTTGAGAATCTTCAATTGCAGACCTTTCGTCAGAATCCTCCACTGCACTTTCTGGAACCTCTTGAGAACCCTGAGCTTTACCTTTTGAAGAATCAGGATCTGATGCTAAGGCAACGTCTGCAGGCTTAGAGGTCTCGTCTGAAGGCTTAGAGGTATCGTCTGCAGGCTTAGAGCAGTCATAGGACTCTGAAATCTTCTTTAGAGATCTCAAACCACTCAATATAATAGTCCTCTAATCTACCGGATTCGCAATCCTTTCCAGTTTAGCACTTTTACTAGACCTTTCTGGAGACTTGTCTCCTAAATTAAGATTTTCGCTTGCGTAGGCACTTGCCCCTTTGGAGAAATGGCCGGAGTATAACATTGGAGTTACTGCAGCTCCAGAAACAGTTTCCTTCGATATAAGTTGCTTTTTATTGTTTGGAAGATATATGCCAATTGAACCTTTTTCTATTGGCTCTCTATTCACATAGGTGATCTGGATAGTGCAACCCTGTTTAGAAAGCGCCCTACTCTCTCCATCCTTTGCAGCATTGCACCATCAGTTGTCCATCCTTTTCTTCCAAATAAATCTAAGGCAATCCCAATCATTGCTCTTAACGGCGATCATCCGGAAATATCTCTCTACGTCCACCAAAACTCCGAACTTATTCTCCCGAAGTTTTGTCCTTATCTCAGGGATTCCTCTCAATAGACCAGGTCTCCTCCTCAAATATCGCTTCAACGAGAATCCGTTGCGTCCTCGGTAGGAAGCGCCGTCAAATACCGGCCGCACAGGCGCAGCCTTGGATTCACACCCAAATCCAGGGCGATCAGGCAAACAGTATCCGTTTACCTTAAATTCCGCATCTCCGATTCGTCCTGCTTCCACCAATTTCCTTGATGCTGGAATTCCGACAACTCTTTCCTCAACATCATCAATGGACTCAGCCTCACCATCTGCAATCTCCACTTGATCCGCGCCTTCAGCTACCGCTTTAGAGTTGCTCACCGATTCACAAGCCTCAATTGCAGTTCCAGAATCCTCTACTTCATTATCCTTGGTTTCAGCTTCAGAATCCTTTACTCCGTCGCCCTTAGGCTCATCTTCAGAGTCTTGTACTCCGTCGCCCTTAGGCTCATCTTCAGAGTCTTGTACTCCGTCGCCCTTAGGCTCATCTTCAGAGTCTTGTACTCCGTCGCCCTTAGGCTCATCTGCAGAGTCTTGTACTCCGTCTTCCTTAGGATCATCTTCAGAGTCTTGTACTCCGTCGCCCTTAGGCTCATCTTCAGAGTCTTGTACTCCGTCTTCCTTAGGCTCATCTTCAGAGTCTTGTACTCCGTCTCCCTTAGGCTCATCTTCAGAGTCTTGTACTCCGTCGCCCTTAGGCTCATCTTCAGAGTCTTGTACTCCGTCGCCCTTAGGCTCATCTGCAGAGTCTTGTACTCCGTCTTCCTTAGGATCATCTTCAGAGTCTTGTACTCCGTCTCCCTTAGGCTCATCTTCAGAGTCTTGTACTCCGTCGCCCTTAGGCTCATCTTCAGAGTCTTGTACTCCGTCTTCCTTAGGCTCATCTTCAGAGTCTTGTACTCCGTCTTCCTTAGGCTCCTCTTGTTCTGCATATGGCCTTTCTGCCATCTTGGAATCAGTACCTTGTTCTGTATATGGCCTTTCTGCCATCTTTGAATCAGTACCTTGTTCTGCATATGGCCTTTCTGCCATCCTTGAATCGGTACCTTGTTTTACATAGAGCAGCTTCACTTCTTCGGTGTTCTTTGAATCCATTCCTTGTTCCACATCCAGCACTTTCTCTTTATCTGCTTCAACGGATTCTTTCTCGACTTCAGCCCTATGACTTTCGTCAATTTCTGCAACAGGCTTCTTCTTGACCTGAGCCTTTTCACCGTCTTCAGCAAAGCGCTCTCTTACTACTTGAGCCTTATTACTTTCTTCAACGGCAATCTGCTTGGATGTCTCTTCTACCATTTTCTCGGATGATACCACTATCCCAGCATCTTCCTTAATAGAAGCTGGATCAACTCCTTGCATCAGGGTAACTCCGACAACACTTGGCCGTTCACTCATCCTGCATTCTAAACTGCCTCCATCGCGGATCTTCAAATCCAAGTTGGGCAGTCGGCTTCTTCTTCCAGGCAGCGAGCCTTTCTGGCATCCATTGTCCCGAAAGACTTCAGCACCTTGCGTCGGAGGATAGAGGAACTCATCTATTTGTCTTTCCAGGTCGAACCATTTTTGTTTATACTGTATCACAGTATCCTGCTCGTCCTCCAATTCCCGCCTAGTGTTGTCCTCGTCATCGATCATCAAGTTCCAGATTATCCTATCCTCTTCTCGGAGCTTCACCATGTACTCCTTCATCATTTTGTAAGTAGTTCTCACGAAATTCTCTGAGGGAGCCTCTTCATCTAACTCCGCTTCTACCTCTTCCATCAACTTGGAGATAGCCCATCTTTTAACGGCTCTACTTCTTAATGCCCGCTTCATGGCTTAGACTTGCCTTTGTTCTTAACTTGAATTATTGCTTGACGCTCTATACTTCGGCCTTTTCCTTTTAATTCAATTTGCAAACTTTTTTGCAAAACTTTATTTGCATAAATTGTTTTTTTGCTATGATTTGCCTAAATTTGCATAGGCCTTTTTCTTGATTCTTTCTTAAATCTCTAACCTTCTTCTATTCCTTTAACTTCTTTAGGCTTCTTGACTTCTTTAAGCTTCTTATACTTCTTTAACCTCTTTAGGTTTCTTAAACTTTAGCCTATCCTATATCCGGATTTAGAGGGACCAAAATGTTATTCAATCTTCTTTCTTTGGCTGGTTCTCTTTTTCTACCTTTCTTCCAGAGGTAAAGTCAGCGCCAAGATCTTCCTATAACTAACGCGGGCTCTCCAAGCTAACCTACGGTGAAAGCACGAGTCTCACAAAGGCTCCACTTATAACACGCACTTTATTCTCACACACACTATTTATACAATAAATTCATACACACGTGACCAGGCACTCGTGGTCAAATACAATAAAAACATATATACACAGAGTTATAATAAATTAAACTCTAACACCTTGGGATATTTTACGAAATATTGCAAATATTCAACAAATATAAATATATATCACAATACTTAATTTTTTTGGAAAATATTATTTCTACAGCATTAAAAAAAAAAACACATAAAATATATACTCTCATAAACAAAAACTAAAGGAAATGGAAAGTCTTTGATGTTGCCAGTCGTTTATTTTTTTAAGGAGTCAGAGGCAATTTTGTTCTCACTTGGTTATCTTGTGCGTTTTCAATAAAGGTCGTTGTGTATCAAATATCTTTCAGAGTTATTGTCTGAATCCTGTAATACATGCTAAAAGGTACAACTTCCTTAAGCCATGAGTGTATTTCATGCTTGTTATATATGAAAATTTACTTTCAATTCTGACAAAATGTTGCAAAAACAAAATTGTCACATTGAGAACTTTTTCTCTTTGTCGGACAGAAATAAAACTAAGAGTGGAAACCTGGAACAGCGAGATTTATTATTTTAAAATTTCCTTTTTTTTTTTTTTTTGTTATATGAGGTGCTTTATTTTTATTTAGTTAGTTAGTTAGTAATCAACAAGGAGCTATATTGAAGTATTTGCACCTATTACAGAGGAAACAAACAAACTGAAACTTAGAATTAAATATTTCAAAACTATTATAGACGCGTAAAATTCTTTTAAAAATAAAACAATTTCCACTGCCCTTACTGCAATGGAAAAATTAATGGGAGGGCCTGGCTCATCAGTAGTGAACCCTCCCAGCGGTTTCACCAGTTTAATCTACCATACCGCTGTTATATTGCATTTTTCGATCTTCCTTTTATAGTGATACTGAGGCTACTCTTGGAATGGGTATTTTAGATGAACTATGGACATAAGCTTTGGGGACAGTAGAATTACATTTTTTGATTAAACAGATTAAACTGGTGAAACCGCTGGGAGGGTTCACCACTGATGAGCCAGGCCCTCCCATTAATTTTTCCATCGCAGTAAGGGCAGTAGAAATTGTTTATTTTCAAAATGAATTTTACACGTCTAAAATAGTTTCGAATTTTCATAACACACGCTAGTGCATCATAATTAAATATTTACAAATTTACATGTAATTAAATGACAGAGTTCATAAAATTTATATAAACAAAGTGGTTGAGATGTAAGAGAGATAAATCATTTAGATCTGGGGGAACAATTGATGTCTCACTTCTGTAAAGTTCGGACAGTCGTAGATAAGGTGGTTTGTTTAGTTTCTCTGCAGGAACAAGAGATTCTGATAGACCTGCTGTTGATACTGTTCTTGTTCTTACAAAACAAAACTAATTCAAAAAGTATTTTTTATAATATCACAACTTTTTCATACTGAATATGTATACATGTTGTTGCTGTTTCTTATTCCCTTGAACAAAAATTACAAAAAAATTCCAATGTATACATAAATTCCATGTATTACATGGTACAATTATAAGGTACAATCCAGATTATAGATTAGAAAGTAACAAGACCAATATAGTTTTTAAAATTAAGAGATACTTTGGTTAGTAAATTATTTTTATTTTCTCAAGATCGAGGAAATAAAAACTTTACTGGCTGAAGTGTCTCTTAATTTCAAGAACAATGAATTGGGGCCATGCAACCTCTATCTCAAGATAGGACCAATTAGATAAACTGGAGGTGATATTTCAGTATAGAACTGTTACCTAAGTCTTTGAAGGAACAACTTTGCAAAAACCTTGGGAGACTTTAGGAAATATTAGCAAATATACAACAATATATATCACAGTACTTAATTTTTTCTTAGAAAATATTATTTTACAGCTTTAAAAAAGCATAAAACACATACACCAAAACCTCGCTTTGCGTCGTTTTGCGTTTTTTCAAAGTTGCGTCGCTGCTTAATTTTTACTGATTTTCACTGTGCGTCGTTAGATTTTCAAAGTTGTGTTGTTTTGGATTTGAGTCTTTAATTTTTATTTTTTTTCCTAAAATATGGCAACACCTTTGTTTTTGATTGCGCCTTCATATATTTTCACTTTGCGTCGTTTCAATTTGCGTTGTGTTTTTTTTTTTGGAACGTAACCCCGACGCAAAGCGAGGTATGGGTGTACACTCATGGACAAAAAGTTAAGGAATTGGTAAGTCTTTGATGTTATCTATTTTTGAAGGAGACAACCTCCAAGAGAGAGTGCGGCCATGTTGTCTAGCAAGGAAGGAGTGTTGAATAAGACAACAGGATTCTGGAGACGAGTTTCTTTTCATCTTTTATTGCAATCTAAAGCTTTCGGTCATTATACCCCCCTTCTACAGAACTACAACAATAATGAAACTAATATAAAGTTATAACACACCATCTAAACATAACAAATGAAAGCACCAATGTTTCCCTTCCACAAAAATCAAACCTCTGCTGTCCCTACCACGATGACAAAATATTGGGAGGGCTTGGCTCATCAGTGATGAAACCTCCTAGCAGTTTTGCCAATTTAATCTACCTGACTGCTTCTTGTTGTTGTTTCTTATCCCCTTGTGTAAAGATTACACGAATTCCATGAGTTCATGCTCCTTATTCTGCGCGACGGGCGATGCAGCATGTAAATCAACATCCTCCGTATCCCTGGAGTGGGACCCTTTCTGAGGTCTATCAACTGGGTCGGTTGAAATCAGGATTTTTAAAGAGGTCTACTCCTCTTCTAACAATGCTGCTGTTGTTGGTCCGCAACTGCTTATTTGTCAGAGTTATTCTGCTTGTTTCGCAGCTGGCCTTCATATCTGAAGGTCGTTTCCCTATCCGCCACCTGGGGACCAGTGTTGGGCAAATATTAATTAAAATAATTTATTAAAGATTAACAATTGATTAATTGTTAATTGTAATTTTCACAATTAACAATTAATCAATTGTTAATTGTTAATTGCACTTTTCTAATTAACAATTAATTAATTGTTAATTGCACTTCAATTAAATTGAAAAAATAATTTTTTAATGCCCAACACTGCATTTCAGTACCACTCTCTTCTCGAACATGCTGTCCGACAATTTGTGACTCTTTGGCAGATTTGTCATTGTCGCAAAAGAAAAAAGGCGTTCAACTGCAGCTGACGATGGTAAAAGTGTGTTGTATTTAATAAAAACACTTTTTATCTCAGGCAGTGTTGGGCAAATATTAATTAAAATGATTTATTAAAGATTAACAATTGATTAATTGTTAATTGTAATTTTCACAATTAACAATTAATCAATTGTTAATTGTTAATTGCACTTTTCTAATTAACAATTAATTAATTGTTAATTGCACTTCAATTTAATTGAAAAATAATTTTTTAATGCCCAACACTGCTGGGGACACGCCCTATAGCAGTCAGCTCTGCCAAGGGGACCGCTTCTTAGATCTCTAATACTGTATTGGACGATTCTGCTTATATATGTTGCACTGAAGGGTGGAATCTTAGAAATGGTATTCAAGCAAACTATGAACATAAGCTTTTAGGACAGTAGAATCACGTATTAAAATATTTACATATAAAAGAAGGAGTGTACTGTAAGAAAGCAGCTCACCTTGTGATTCAAGGCGTTGGTGTTGGCCCCGTGGTTGACCAGGAAGATCCCGGCCTCCTCCAGTTTGTTGAGCGCGGCCATGTGGAGAAGGCTGTCACCTGGCCAGCCAATCACATTGCTCAGTGACCTCACCGCTATGTGTGGGACAACCACCAACCAGTGATGGAGCTGACGGCATCCACGTTGGCCCCCCGCTGGATGAGCAGGGCTGGAAGACTGCTGGGGTCGAAGCTGTCAGCACCTGCCAGAGCTACCCACAAGGCTGTGTGGCCTTCCTTGTTCTGTAGCTCCAGGTTGAGGCCGGCGGCTCCCAGTAGACTGTGGAACACCGGCTCATTGCAGGCCCTCACGGCTGTGTGCAGCGGGGTATTGCCCGCCATGTCCTGCCTGTACCCACAGCTCTCACTGTCACAGTTCTCTGCAGGGCTATGATCTCAACCACAGTAGCCAACTAACTCGCTGTAAAGGACAACACCTAGTTGCTGAGCCAAAATCTACTTTAAACAGAGGTGTCCTCTTATCAGAGCTGCTAAATAATAAAATTGGTTAAAAAATAAACTGGAGAGAGAAAATGAACTAAAGACACCCCCATATATTGTTGCATAGAATAAAAGCACACTTCAGAATAGGATATATATATATCACTGTAGATAGACAAATTTAAAAGCAGAACACCAAGTTGCATATACAGGAGTGGATGCCAATATGTAAATAGAGACACTGACCTATTAGGGCTGGCGTGGTGTTCCAACAAGGAACTGACCACCTCCGCCATCTCCTCCCCGCGGTGTTTCAACTGTGCGGCCAAGTGGAGCGGTGTCTCCAATGTCTCCTCCGCCACCACATTCACCGCGGCTCCGTGGGAGGTGAGGAACAGGGCAGCAAATGCATCCTCTGTGGCCACACATACATGTTGACATTGCTGCAGTGACAATACTCAAACTGTGCCTATATGGAAATGAGGAAAAATTAAAAAATAATAATATGGGTACAATTTAGGTTATAGATCCAAAAATCACACAAGGTAATAAGACCAAATTAAAGTAAGAAATACATATATAATAATATGATATAATCTATATATAACAGTTTGTGGCATTAATACCACCACCAACCCCAACACAAAGTAACCAAATAGGCCTCTGGCACCTAGTAAAGGCAAAGTTAAAACTATTTCTTCGTGGTTAAACATGGGATGGGGCATTTATAGTAAAAATCAGCCGAGATTAAACATGGTCTGTACCATGAATCCTTCAAAAACACCGGAGGGTTTGATAAATGTCACTTAGTCTCAATCCCAATGAATGGAAAACCCCTATTTGTATACCTCCCAGTGTGAATACAACTCTGGTAGAGTTGGACAAACAACATCCTAATGTGATGGTAACTAACACAAGAGGGGACAGAATGAAAAAGAAATGTGCTTTCGACTTTATTTTTGTAATGGAATAATGGACACTTTCTTGTCCTTGGGAGGAGAAATCGTTCCAAAAGGAAGAAGAGCCAAATTAATTTGGCCAAAGACATAGACAGAAGAAGGCACTGGCAAACCACTTCTGTATCAAGCATTACTAAGAAAACTCTTCTCCTTCTTTCTTATCTCCACTCAATCATATTAGGGTGTCAAGCTTGTAGAGCTTGAGACTTTTGATGGTGTCTGTTGACAACCATCATTATTGGAGGAAGTAGAATGCATCTGCCTTTGTCATTAAGACTGGGAGCCCTACTCAGTGGCAGGCCTACTTAGCTCTAAAATAAATGGCCGCCTCTGACATGAGGAACAGACGCCATGTGCAGCCGCTCCTAACAAGGAGTACAAACACTGCTCATCCTGTATCCCTGGAGCCCTTACAGGGTACTATCAGCCGGGCCAGCTGAGCCCAGGTTTTTTAGCGAGCTTGTTACTGCTCCCCCTCCTCCTTTTTCATCCGGGCTTGGGACCGGCAAAGGCGGAAAACTCAATGAAGTAAAATATGTAACGGAGAACATTTGTCTACCAACACACAATAGGGTAAACAAGAACAAAGGCTGGAGTTTACCGTTGCGTATGGCGCGGTGGAGCAAGGTCTCCCCTGATGACAGTCCGCCATCCACATTGGCTCCGTGGGACACCAGACTGGTGGCCACAGAGTCCTGTCGGGAGCTGAGAGCCAGCTCCAGGGGGAGAAGTCCTTCAGAGTCCAGCTGGTTGAGCCTGTCATGGAGCTGCCACCACAGAATCTCCACTGAACATGGAGGTTCACCAGAAACCTTTTTTTTTTTGTGGAAATATCTAAATATTTTGAAACAAAAAATTGATTTTCTTTCACAGATCAAGATTTACACCTCTTTTTGTTAGATAATAAAAGGCATATATTGGATTTAATAAAATATTTATTTTGCCAATATATGCCTTTTATTATCTAATGAATTAAGTATGAATTGCTCTATTTTCAAAACCTCTTTTTGTATAGTTGAATTAAAGTTGGTGTCAGTTTGAAGTAAAGAGATTATATATACTGTAATAAGGCACAATTTGGATTATATACACAAGGTAATAAGACCAAATCCAAATAAATAAATAGTGTGTGACGTTTCGGTAACAACGCTGTTACCAAAACATCACACACTATTTATTTATTTGGATTTGGTCTTATTACCTTGTGTATATATACTGTAGATATTTATACATGTAGATATTGGTTTCACCAGTTGTGTAAATAAAATTGATGAAACCATTGTGGAATTCAGTCTAATATAGAGCTCCACAAATTTAAAAAAAAAAAGGCTTCTGCCAAAGTGAAGTGGAAAGTCAATGATGCCGTCGGTCATCTATTATTTTTTTGAAGGAGACAAAGGCTGTTCCCACTTGGTTATTTCATGTGTCTTCAATAAAGGTCACATCTTTCAGAGTTATTGTCTCAATCCCGATATACATGCTGAAAGGTACAACTTCCTTAAGTTTTGTCCATGAGTGTATATTGGTTATCTCGTGTGTCTTCAATAAAGGTCACTGTAATATCTTTCAGTTATTGTCTCAATCCCGATATACATGCTAAAAGGTACCACTTCCTTTTGTCTTCATGGGTGTACTTCAAAGAGGATCTCTCAGAGCATGTAAATAAGATGTCATGGGACAAATGAACACAGATTACATGGCATCTAACAGAGGGCAGGCAACAGACCTGTGAATCAAATTCGATGAGGTACAGGAAGACAACATCCTCTCTCTTGATCTTGATGGAGGCATGGAGGGGGTGGGGGGACTTGGCCTTGAGCATCTTGTACAGGAGGGGGGCTTTCATGTGGGCAAAGTCCTCTGGGCCAAAGTCATCCTGCACCCAACACATCTCTCTAACACCACTCCTCTATATGTTCTATAGAAATCCATATTTGATAAGGCACAATTTGGATTGATGAAACACAAGGCACTATGACCAAATCCAAATAAATAAATAGTATGTGACATTTCGGTAACACTTAACTACTTCGGTAACACTACATAAGATCTCATGGAATGGGGTATAGGGGTGCAGCTTTTGTTGATCATGGCACCATGATCCAGGCACACTTTGGTGAAAGTCTGACTTTGCCTGTAGTTTGAGGCTTTTCCTAACATGGAAGGAGACACCTTTGCAGCCGACTCTAACATGAGTACTATATAAGAACTATTGTATTGGATTGGGATACACCCTGTATTTTCTATGGAAGGCAACTTATGGGTGTTTAGTGAACCTATGAACATAAGCTTATAGGTCTGTAGAGGTACATACATATAATTTCAAGGTATTGCATCGAGCAAAGCTCTTCCGCAAATATGGTTTCATTGCAAATATACAGTTAAACCTGTCCCCCTCTTGGGACTCACCAAAATAGGGTACAATAGAGAAGGGATGCTATAGACAGATCACTTTTAATGCAAATCCCATCGTACTATGTATTTAAAATCAGGCGCTATTTAGAGGGGGCGCTATAGACAGGTTTAACTGTATTAGTAAATTAAATTAAAAATGTATAAATGTCTTGTATAGTAGGATTAGATTAATTTTGTAGCTGATAGTATATTCTATTAAGGTAAATTTGGTACATATCTTCTAAATCGGGTAGGTTTAAATCCTCCTTCAGTATATTGATTGATAGGTTGGTATATCACAGCATGCTTTTAAATAGTTAGCATTGTTTATCAAGTGTGTAATCTTCTTATATCTTGTTTTTACACTTTCTTACAGCACTAATTATTTAACAGCATGCTGTGATATATTTCCTCATTCAGTATTTTTGTCTGATAATGGTAACAATACTGTTATCGAAATGTCACACACTATTTATTTATTCAACTTCGCCTTTGCCGTCCCAAGCCCGGATGAAAAAGGAGGAGGGGGGGCAGTAACAAGCTCACTAAAAAACTTGGGTTCAACTGGCCCGGCTGATAGTACCCTGTAAGGGCTCCAGGGATACAGGATGAGCAGCGTTTGTACTCCATGTTAGGAGCGGCTGCACATGGTGTCTGTTCTTCGTGTCAGAGGCGGCCATTTCTTTTGGAGCTAAGTCGGCCTGCCACTGAATAGTGCTCCCAGTCTTAATGACAAAGGCAGACGCATTCTACTTCACCCAGACATGATCTCAAGCTTTACAAGCTTGATACCCTGATGTGATTGAGTGGAAATAAGAAAGAAGAAGAAGATTTATTTATTTGTTCTTATTACCTTGGGTTTAGAGTTGAAATAGTTTTGTAAAAATAAATGAAGGTGGGATACATGTAATTAAAATAAAAAAGTAACTAACAAAACAAAAACCTCCTAGATTTGTTTACTCCTGGAGAGCTACACAATAGAGTACAAGGTGAATAGATTCACTGTCCAACCATGGTACAACTCCACTTGATAGCAAAGTTTCATGTTGCTATAACCACAGATTGGGAGCTGGAAATCTTAAAATTAGGAACTTTTATGAGATTAAAACACCAAATTGTTGTTATAAAAGGAGGCAACAAGATTGTGAGCACAGTAGAACACCTCTCCCTACAGGACAACACCTAGTTGCAGAGTCAAATAGTCCTTTAGGTAGAGGTTTCCTCTTACCAGAGACTTGATATAAATAGATAGAAAATATTGTTTTTTGTGGTGATGAAAACTGTCCATTGTAGAAAGGTTTCCTCTAGCAAGAGTGTCCTTTCATGGAGGTTGTTCTACTGTATATATATATTTTAAATGTACAGTAGAAGCTCCATGAGAGGACACTCCTGCTAGAAGACACCTTCTACAAAAAAAAACAGTTTTCATCACCAATACAGTAGAACAACCTCCATGAGAGGACACTCCCACTAGATGACACCTCTCTACAAAGGACAGTTTCCATCACCAATACAGTAGAGCAACCTCCATGAGAGGACACTCCCACTAGATGACACCTCTCTACAAAGGACAGTTTTCATTACCAAAATTACAATTTTTACTACCTAGCAACTCTCCAGTAAAAGGCCACTTTGGCTCTCCAACTAGGTGTTGTCCAATACAGAGAGATAGTTCTACTGTATCTAGAGATGCCAACTATATAAAGCAAGTAAGTAATTAGATAAAAAGCAATAAACTCCAATATTACCCAGTGTGTGGCAATGAGTTCTGAGCAATACTTGCGCAGGGTCTCTGCGCCAATCTCATCGGCGTTCTGGTAGAAGTCGATGCAGTTGGTGACGGTGACGGAAGACAGAAGGCCCTGTTCACACCTACACCACAGTCAGATACACCATAGAGCTGGCTGGTTGTTGCAATCTGTGGACATCAGCTGGAACATTGCTTACTCTCCAACTATTCAAACCCATTCTGTCATCTTGACACTTTACACACAACCCTCCCCCACTATGGATGGACATTTTGTGCCAGGAAAAGATAGTCATCTCTCCTGTCAAAAAAAAAAAAAAAAAAAAAAAAAAAAACGTTTATACTATGCGCCATTTCTGAAATAAAATTCTTGAGGGTTTTAATAAAAGAAAATAAGACCTAATCCAAATAATTTATTAGTGTGTGACGGCAACAACGTTGTCACCATCATCAGACAAAAGAATAAATGAGAAAAAATATTACAGCAAGTTCTTTATTTTATTCTTTTGTCTGATGATGGTGTCAATGTTGTTGCCGTCACACACTAATAAATTATTTGGATTAGGTCTTATTTTCTTTTATTATAATCTATAATCCAAATTGTGCTTTATCATTTCTGAGGGTTTTATTTGATACCTTGAGGATCCCTCATATAAACAAAGACCACCCTGGACTGACAAGGGCCATTAGCCTGAAACCATGGTCTCCATGTGGACATTTATGAATTTACCAAAGCTGGTGTTGGGACTTTGTCCCCAACCCATGTTTGCTAGTTTGTGGAGATGGTCAATAGACAATTTAAACAATTTTAATGAATGTTTTAATCAGATTTTACAAAGGTGGAAAAATATATAATAAAATACTAAAAGTGAATATAAAGTGTAGGGGAATATATATACGAATGTCTTCAGCAAGGAAGGCTTCCCCGCCTTGAGAGAGTTCTCCTCCAGACAAGGAGGGGGTCTTCTTGTACACTTCTCACACAGAGGAAGTACCTATGATGATAAATGTTGCTTAGTGGCAGTACTTATCTTAAGTCTACCATGATTATCATGGTGGGTAGAAGTAAGCAACTGATTTTACTGAAGTATACCACATTGCTACACATGTATAATGCAGTTGACTTTTGCACTTATAAATGTGCCAGAGAGCCCTATTTGATTACTTGCACTCACCGGTTGGGATGAACTTTTGCAAGAATAGGGAGCCATTGAAGCAATACTTCGTTTTTTTTATTATTTTTTTTAAGTGCCTAATGCTGGATTCAATTCTGAGTTGCAGCTGACAAAAATTGACAGTTTCTACCAACTCCCCCTTTCTATGCAAAAATTTTTATTTCATTTCAAATCAAAGCGCTATGTCTCCCTAGGGACACTTGCACTGTCATACATATATGCATTTATATTTGTCTATACATATATATTCACAATAATTTTAGGCCATGAATAGAATAGTCATATGATATTAACAATGAGAAAGAGAGAAAAAAGAGAAATGTCGATGGGAAGATGACCTTTACAGATCTCCCTATGGAGTTGACAGGGCCAGTTACTATAGGACCAACCAAGCAGCCTACCTACCTGGAGATGAGGTGACTTAGGGAGAACCTCCGGCCCAGGGCCATGAGACGGAGGAGGGTGGAGTCTGGCAAACTGGGGGGGAGCTTGTCCGTGTACACCCACTTGAACAACAGGGAGCCGATCTCCTGGGGAACATCTGGGAGCAACACATCCACAGCCTTAGTCCTCTATTGTCAATTAATCCTGGTACATCTCTAGAAACCCAACTAAGAAAACAAGAGACAGAGACAAGATAATAAGACCAAATCCAAATAAATAAATAGTGTGTGACATTTTGGTAACAGCTTTGTTACCATCATCAGACAAAGGAATAAATGAGAAAAATATCACAGCATGTTCTTAAATATAGTACTACAGCTAAACCTGTCTATAGCGCCCCCTCTAAATAACACCTCCCTCTCTATAGCGCGCAATTTTAAATACGTAGTACGATGCGATTTACATTAAAGGTGACCTGTCTATAGCACATTATTTTGGTGAGTCCCAAGAGGGGGCGCTATAGACAGGTTTAACTGTATCATAATATATATACAGTAAAACCCCGCTAATACAAACCCTGGATATAACGAACCTTCCCTTATAACGAACCCACGCCGATTCCCAATTCCATTCCATTAAAAATACCATCGTTATAACGAACTTTGCAATTTTTAGAATAACGAACTACCCCTATAACGAACCTATTTTCGGTCCCAAAATAATAAAATCTATTTAAAAAACTATGCTTATAACGAACTTAGAATTGTAATTTTAAAAAAAAAATTAAAACAACAAAATTTTAAGCATATCCTATCATCTAATGATTTCTATTATTATTCAGTATTAATGTAAGGAAATTGATCAATTATGGGAATTAAAACAAAGTGACCACTATTAAGAGGAAGCCTCTTGCTGTGTGTATGGCTGTCCTTTAATTATATGATCTAAAAATTTTGGAAAGTAAAAAAAAAAAAATAGCCAAACCGTGGCTATAGTGAACCAAAAGCTCTGTCCCATTGGGGTTCACTATAGAGGGGTTTTACTGTATATATTATGATAGTACTATTTAAGAACATGCTGCGATATTTTCTCTCATTTATTCTTTTGTCTGATGATGGTAACAATGCTGTTACTGAAACGTCACACACTATTAAAATTATTTGGATTAGGTGTTATTTTCTTGTATCTATAATCCAAATTGTGCTTTAAAGAATGACCTAATTAAAATAGGAGGAGCATTGCCAGATATCATAGTTGAGAAGAGATAAAATGCTAATGGCGACAAGTTTCTTTATTGAAAAGGTAAAAGGTTGGTGAGCTGGACTACAAGCTTGTATTTGTATCCAGCCTGTTGAAGGAGGTTATTGTCTGAAAGCTCACCAAATTCGTATCTCTTCAATAAAGGGACTTGTCGCTTTTATCTCATCTTAGATAAAGACTGTCCTACTTCAGTCACCTAATGAGAACAAATGGATTAGAAAAGAGGTTGATGTGTTGGGAATAAGTGGAGAAAGACCTTCAATAATCTGGCTGGGAAGATATCAAAGAAGCTACCAGAATTTTTATGAATATTGGTCACTAAATTTTAATTTTGGTAATTTAAAGTATAAACAGCTATGTCTCACATATTGTTTCAAATACAATGCAAATATTGCATATTTTCTAATCTTGAAATGATCATTTATATTAAGGAATCAGCATACAGCTACTAGTATTTAAAATAATAAAGGCAAGCAGTCACTCTGGGAGAAGCCAGGCCAACAGGTGCCATATATATGTATAAGAAGCTACCAGAAGGTCACTAGATGAGAGTGATGGTCACTAACAGATCAAATTAAAAGAATAATTGTCCATGAAGTGACCAAAAGTCACCAGTAGAAACTCTCTGTAAAGGACAAACCTAGTTGCAGAGAGAAGAAAAATGTTCTTTTATAGAGAGGTGTCCTTTTTTTTTTGCTTATCCCTAGTACACGTGGTACAGGCCATGATAATCATGGTGGGTGGTTAGCAACTGCTTTTTACTGTAAGCGCACCATATGTCTACACATGTGAAAGCAGTTCGACTTTGCACTTACAAATGTGCCAGAGCCCCGTTTGGTTACTTACACTCGCTGGTGGGGTTGGACTTTTGCAAGAATCGGGGGGGCCATTGGAGCATTTTTTTTTTTTTTAAATAGAAAAAAGTGTCCAATGCGGGAATCGAACCCGGGTCGTAGTGGTCAAAAACCAAACGGTTTAACCAGTCTTCCACTGACCCCCCAAAGAGGTGTCCTCTTACCGGAGAGTTGGTAATTAATAAAAGTGGTGATCTGGAGAGATGAAAACTGTCCTTTGTAGAGATGTATATATACTCTAGCAGGAGTGTACACCCTTGGACTTGGGAAAAAAATAGGTAGGCATTGAGAAAAAGTGCTCAAAGTGGGATTAGATCCTGTGTGGTGTTGGTGGTTGAAAACAACAGTCTGTACAATACCTCCACCAGTACAGTACTGTTGGAACAGACCAGCCACCAGGATGGAAGAAGGGGAAAGTCACCTGTGAGATCTAGAGAGTCCACCTCAGGGAGACTGAGGACCCCCCATTTGCTGCTCCTTGCTTCCAGGACAAACTTGTGGGCTCGGAGACTGGTGCCGTCCAGGTGGATTATCAGATCACTACACACACACATCATCATCATCATCATCACTCCGATAACTGCTTGTTCATCCACACACATGTTCAGCAAAACACAAACATACTTGCAACAAAGACAACAAAGTATGACAACATGTTAGCCAGACAGAAAGAGAGAGAGAGAGAAGGCCTTATAAAGAAACAGAAAGAATAAGGAGACACTTGAAAAGATAAAATATAAAAAGATGAGATGTCCAATGTCAAAGATACACAAAATACAGTTGGAACCTCTTTCTAATAACATCACTTGGGGAACAAGAGTTTGTAGTTCAATAAAATATAATCCCTTGATTCAATATCAAGATGGAAATATCAGACTTCCGGAGATAAGAATGGAGACTGTCAATTCATGGATTAAATTTACAATTTTGGTATGGTTAGAATATAGGTTCATTTTGGCTTGCATTAGATGTACTAAACAGGACCTTTGGGAAAGGCCACTGCTGATCATAAAACAGCTCGAGGAGCATGAACTCATAGAATTTGTGTAATCTTTACACAAGGGGATAAGAAACAACAACAACATAATACAGGTCCTGTCTTGAGGCTTCCATACATTCCAGGCGGTGGTCTGGTGAGGCCTTTTTGGTCCTGCAGATGGTGTATTGTGGGAAGACACCATCCTGGAAGAGAAGCATTCTAGTATAGCCAGTTTTTTTATATCCATTTTTCCTCATTCCAAAGGTTGGAGAGCAGTATTTTTGTTTTTCTCAGAACTTTCCTTCAAGGGCTAGTCTTTCGAAGATATTGTAGGGACTTCTTCCAAAATATTCTTTGAACTTTATTGTTGGCTTTCCACTTCCTAGACTTTTTTTTTAATCCCTAGTACACATGGTACAAGCCCATGATAAATCAGAGTGGGTAGAAGTTAGCGACTGCTTTTACTGTAAGTGACACCACATTTCAACACATGTGAAAAGCAGTTCGACTTTTGAACTTACAGGTGAGCCAGAGCTCTGTTTGTTTACTTGCACACACTGGTGGAGACTTCCCAGTCTTCCATCCAGGAATACCGTTATCCACTCTGAGTTCCTGTCAGGATGTCCTAACTGTTGTAATATATATATTGTGTGTATATATATATTACTTAATGAATAATATAATTTATGGGGTCAAAAATAATCCCAAACTTTTGATTTCATTTTGTTTTACAACAAAAGACTATTTTGATTATAGATAATAGCTACAATAAAATAAGGCACAATTTGGATTATATAGTATAGATACAAGAAAATAAGACCTAATCCAAATAAATTCCATCCATCCAAAATAAAATTCATATTAATTTATTTGGATTAGGTCTTATTTTCTTGTATCAATTATCATCATTGTTTTTGTATATATCTTCATATAGATTATAAACACAAGGTAATAAGAAACCAAATAAATAAATAGTGTGTGAGATGGTAACAACCCTGTCACTAAAATGTCACACATACTATTTATTTGGAGATTTGTGGGCTCATTACCTTGTGTTTATAATCTATAGGAAGGGGAGCAGTAACAAGCTTGCTAAAAAACCTGGGCTCAGCTGGCCCAGCTGATGACAGACACATTCTACCTCACCCAGTCCTTATGATTGTACCACATCATTAGCTGTATTGACTCATCCATTGATAAGCTCTACTCAGCCTCCCCAGCAGACACCATCAACAAACTCTACAGGCTTGATACCTTAATATGATTGAGTACAACAGTCTTTGATTTCCAGACTTAAGTCTGGTCATCTACGAACAATGACTTTCCAGAATGGTTGCAGGGTTTTCCCACTATGTACTAAGTGCAATTCTCAGCCTGCAACCCCAAGACATATTATTGACTCTATTGACTCATCCATTGATGAGCTCTACTCTTCCCCGGCAGACACCATCAAAAGTCTCAAGCTTTCCAAGCTTGATACCTTAGTGTGATTGAGTGGAGATAAGAAAGAAGAAGAAGAGATATGATTGAATGGAGATAAGAAAGAAGAAGCAGAGAAGGCATTCAAAGAACTAAGGATAACTAAAGAAAAGAAAAAATGTTTCTCTGCTGATTCTGCAACTGGTGTTTGCTGATGGCGCTTGCACCATCTGTTGAGATAAATATCAACTAAGATGTAGCCTGCATCACAGACAAGGGCCAACAGTCTGAAACATGTACATGGTTTACTTTTCTTGATTTATCAAAAAAGGCTATTTGGCCAAATGAAGCTTTTGATCAAATGATATCTGGTTTTCAGTGACATCTGTGTTGATTCTTGAAAATAAAGATACTTCGGCCAGTAAATCTTTTTATTACCTCCAAGTTTCGACAAAAATCTTTTGTCCTCCTCAGGAGAAAACAAAAATTAAAATATTTGGCAAGGCGTTAAAAATTATTCTAAGGTTGGGCAAAAAGTCACTCAGACAGAACCCGGGCTAGTCAGTCAACCAACCAATATGTAAATAAGATAAAGATGTCAAAAGATGTAAATCAAAAAGAGCACAAGGTACTAAAAGAAATTAAAGTTTCAACAACCCTTGTCTCTTCTTCTTCTTTCTTATCTCCACTCAATCATATTAAGGTATCATGCTTGTAAAGCTTGTTGATGGTGTCTGCCGGGGAAGAGTAGAGCTCATCAATGGATGAGTCGATACAGTCAATATGTGTTTTGGGGTTGCAGATTGAGAATTGCACCAAGGGCGTTTCAAATTTTATATTGATTTGTGTTGATGCTAAGACTTTTTTTTTTCTTGATGAATGCCATTTTTCCTTAGGCTATTTCTTGCCTTTATACAAGAAACTCCTTCCTTGACTTTTCCCATAAAACTGTTATGAATGTTAAATCAATATTTGTTACTTTTCTCCGCCCCACCAAAACTACAGAATCAATCATTAAGAAATTTTACAGGTAGCTGAAGATATAAACTAACATATCAAAGCCTATTACCAATTATCCCAATAATGTACTAATTTGAATATTTCAATTTATTTCTTATCGCCGTGGGGATACTTCTAATAAAAAGATAAGAGTGATGATAATAAAATCACACACACAACTTGAAAAGATCATTCCACCACTTTTCATTTAATCCAAATATTAAAAAAGCTTCTTTTCCCAAGATGATAAAGGACTCACCAGAAAGTTTTTTTTAAATATTTGATTAAATAAAAAAGTGATAGTATGATCGTTCCTTTTTAGTACAATAGAACAACCTACATGAAAGGACACTCCAGCTAGAAGATTCCTCTCTACAAAGGACAGGTTTTTTTTGTCAGAATTGCCATTTTTTACTATTTAGCAACTCTTTAGAAAGAAGGACACTTTGGCTCAACAATTAGGTGTTGTCCTTTACAGGGAGGTTGGCTATAGTGTGCTAATCAAAATCTGCAGTCCTAGACTATATATATCCACTCATGGACAAAACTTAAGGAAGTTGTAACTTTTATCATGTATATCGGGATTGAGACAATAGCTCTGAAAGATATTACAGTGGCACGAGGTAATAAGACCAAATCCATATAAATAATTAGTGTGTGACGTTTCCAGTAACAGCGTTGTCACAGAAACATCACACTATTTATTTAATTGGATTTGATCTTCTTACTTTGTGTTTATAATCTATAATCCAAATTGTGTCTTATCATATTATTGAAGACACACGAGATAACCAAATGTGAACAAAATTGCCTCTGTCTCCTTAAAAAAAAAAATAGACAACCGGTGGCATCAAAGACTTTCCACTTCCTGTGCATTTATCATCTTTAACCATTGCTGAAACAACATTTTGTTGGGCAAAAATTCACTCAGACAGAGCCAGTCAACCAACCAATATGTAAATAAGGCAAAGAAGAGGCCAAAAGATGTAAATCAAAGAGAGCACAAGGTACTAACTCCGCCTTTGCCGGTCCCAAGCCCGGATGAAAAAGGAGGAGGGGGAGCAGTAACAAGCTCACTAAAAAACCTGGGCTCAGCTGGCCCGGCTGATAGTACCCTGTAAGGGCTCCTAATCCAGGGATACAGGATGAGCAGCGTTTGTACTCCATGTTAGGAGCAGCTGCACATGGCGTCTGTTCCTCATGTCAGAGGTGGCCATTTCTTTTGGAGCTAAGTTAGCCTGCCACTAAGTAGTGCTCCCAGTCTTAATGACAAAGGTAGACACATTTTACTTTACCCAATCATGATGGTTGTCAAGACAAGGTACTAAAAGAAATTTTCACTTCAACAACCCTTGTCTCTTATAAGCAGGAACTCAAAGAACTAAGGATAACTAAAGGAAAAAATCTGATTTCGTGCAACTGAAAAGTTGCATAACAGCCCTTGTACCATCTGTCAGAATGAATATTAACTAATGTGCAGCCTGCACCATACTTACAAGGGCCAACAGTCTGAAACATGTATGTAGTTGACTTTTTCTTCATTTATCAAAAATGATAAAAATCACAATTTGGATTATAGATTATAGCTATAAGAAAATAAGACACCAAATCCAAATAAATTAATAGTGTGTGACGTTTCGGTAACAGCATTGTTACCATCATCAGACAAGAGAATAAAAATATAATTGATTAATCAAGTAAGGACATTTATCCAATATCCTATAATATTTTTTTTTTTTTTAAGAATGAATTGAATGAATAGTGATATTTATTCTGACAGATGGTGGAAGACATCATCAACTTTGATTTGCATAAGTGGGAGATGCCATTTTCTTAATTAATCCGCCTGATCCCAGTACAATTTCACTCTTGTACTATATATTCTCACCTAAGATACAATGGTGTATAACAAACACACAGGTTGGCTTAACACTGGTTCCAGGAATCAAGAGAATCTTCAATGGGATCATTTGCTTTCATCGGAATTACTAAAGATTTCCAATTACAAGAAATTGATATGGCAGGAAACCCCCACTTTTTTTTTTTTTTTTAACTTAACTTAGGTACAGACAATCTTCTTCTTCTTTCTTATCTCCACACTGGGTGAAGTAGAATGTGTCTGCCTTTGTCATCAAGACAAGGAGCACTACTCAGTGGCAGGCCACTGACTTAGCTCCAAAAGAAATGGCCGCCTCTGACATGAGGTACAGACGCCATGTGTAGCTGCTCCTAACATGGAGTACAAATGCTGCTCATCCTGTATCCCTGGATTAGGAGCCTTTACAGGGTACTATCAGCCGGGCCAGCTGAGCCCAGGTTTTTTACTGAGATTCTTACTGCTCCCCCTCCTCTTTTTTTCATCCAGGCTTGGGACCGGCAAAGGCGGAGTTCGGTACAGACAATGATATAGAGCACAATTTGGATTATAGATTATAACTACAAGAAAATAAAAATAAATGATTTAAATTTTTTTTATTCTTTTGTCTCTCTGATGATGGTAACAACGTTGTTAACGAAACGTTACACACTATTAATTTATTTGGATTCTGGTCTTATTTTCTTGTAAGTTACAAGCTATGATAATCATGGTGGGTAGTATTTGGTGACTTACTTGTAAGTGCACCACATGTCTATCAACATGGAAAGAATAGTTTAGCTTTTGAACTTACAAAGGTGCTAAAGTCCTGTTTGGTTACTTGCATTCACTGGTGGGGTTGGACTTTGGTAAGAATTAGGGGCCTATTGAAACAATTTTTTTCTTAATTCAGAAAAAAAGTGCTCAATGTGGGGATTCGATCTTGGGTCGTGGATGGCAGAAATTGGCAGTTTATATCACTTTTCACCGACCCTCCATGACAGAGACTGGTGGGAATAGCTAAGAGCTGAGGTTGTCTCAAAGAGATATAAATGTTGTGTACATTTTACACAACGGGATAAATAACAACAATACACTATGAAACCTGTCTTCCTGTCACTAACCAAAATGGAAATTGAACAAGTAAAAAAATCCTTTACTTATCTTGAAAGTACCTATCCCCTAAATTTTGGGGAGGGAAGATACATACAAAAAAGTTAGGTCACAGAATTACAAAGACAAAAGAGGCTTTTTTGTAAAGGCCTTATTTAGATTATAGATTAGAAACATAAGGTAAGGAACTACGCCTTTGCCGGCCCCAAGTCTGGATGAAAAAGGAAGAGGGGGAGCAGTAACAAGCTCTCTAACAAAACTGGGCTCAGCTGATAGTACCCTGTAAGGGCTCCAGGGATAAAGGATGTACTCCATGTTAGGAGCGGCTGCACATGGTGTCAGTTCCTTATGTCAGAGGTGGCCATTTCATAGTGGAGCTAAGTCAGTGGCCTGGTACTGAGTAGTGCTCCCAGTCTTAATGACATTCTACTTCATCCAGGAGATAAGAAAGAAGAAGTATAAAATTACCAAAAATAAATAATATTTATTTGAATTTGATACCTTATTTTCTAAGCATTTTTGGGTAAAAAAAAAAAAAGTTTTTTTTTTTTTTTTGAAGAAAATATTTATATATGGAACTGAATAAATGATTCTAGTCAAAAGGCGATCCATTTAATACATTTATATTTTTAAAAAAATTGATACAGAGGGAGCCAATCCTTCAAAATATTTAGAAAAACTTTTTTTTTTCTTTCACAGCTCCAGCTATGCCTCTTTAATATAAATGAAGAAAAAGGCTCTTTAAATGTTTTGATTGGTCAGTTTTGGCCAGAAAGGAAGCTTGGACAATTTAACCAAAGTACTGAAGGTAACACAAAAGGTAATAAGACCAAATCCAAAAAAAACAAATAGGGTTACTTTCGGTAACAGCATTGTTGCCCTCATTCAGTACTTTTGTCTGTAACAATGCTGTTACTTAAACGTCACGCACTTATATTTATTTGGATTTGGTATTTCTATCCTTGTGTTTGTAATCTATAATCCAAATTGGGCTTTATCATAAGAAGGTAAAAATGAAGAGAGAGAGAGAAACACAAACAAACAGAGAGAGCAGAAGTTCTGTTAGTTAGCTTGGAGACGACGGCACAGGAGCAAACGAAGGATTAGTTTTTTTTTTTTTTGCAAGACGTGCGGAGATTTGCTTACGGTGGGACGAAGATTTTGGGAGGAGTCCAAGAAAGACGAAGGGATTGCCAGGCCTGACGGAGGTGGAGTTTGGAATCCGAGGGCTTATGGCTACAGAAAAAAAAAAGGAAGGAAAATCAGCTGACAGTGAGAGAGAGGGGAAAAAAAATTAAAAATTCAGCGTGAAACGGGGGAAGGGGGCATAAGGAAGTTTTGATGAGAGTCAAAATAATGAGCGTGCAACAATGGGAAGCGTGCAAATTATCCTCAAATATGGCTGAATGCCAAACAAAATGGATTTCGGGTGAAATGCTAGCATATAAATTAATTTACAAGTACACTCATGGACAAAACTTAAGGAAGTTTTAACTTTTTAGCATGCATATTGGGATTCATAAAATAACTCTGAAAGATATTACAGTAAACTTTATTGAAGACATAAGAGATAACCAAGTGTGAACAGCCTCTATCTCCTTCAAAAAAAAAGAAGTTGACATCAAAGATTTTCCATTTCCTTAAGTTTTGTCCATGAGGTTAAGTCTGGGATTCTCTTGATCCTGTCTTACTCTAATAAATATAAAGCAACAAGTCCCCAAACAAATAAATGGTGTGTGACGTTTCGGTGACGACGCTGATGCTGAGTTATCACACACACAATTTAGTAATTCTGATTGTGTTACATTACCTTATGTTTCTAAGCTATAATCCAAATTGCACACACACACACACAATACCTCTACTCAAATAAATTCAAATTGACATTACAGTCAACCTATAAATATGTCTTGACGAATTCTTTGAACCTTCCAACAAAACACAAGGTAATAAGACCAAATAAATAAATAGTGTGTGACGTTTCGGTAACAGCGTTGTTACCATCTTCAGACAAAAGTAGTTTTGGTAACAACGCTGTTACCGAAACGTCACACACTATTTATTTATTTGGATTTGGTCTTATTACCTTGTGTTTATAATCTACTAGCTGAATGACCCGGGCAACGCCCGGGGTTTACCCGATTAAATGCTTTTATTAAAATACTATTCGTTACAATTATAAATTGGCGCCGTGGATGTCATTCTTGTATAATATATAAATGAGTTTTAAAAATTGTAAAAAAAATGCATCGGCCGGGAATCGAACCCGGGGCGCCCGCCACTATAATATATAAATGAGTTTTAAAAATTGTAAAAAAAAAAAAAATGCATCGGCCGGGAATCGAATCCGGGGCGCCCGCATGGCAGGCAAGCATTCTACCGCTGAACCAAAAGCAAACAGTGACAGAAGTGTCTCGCGCATTGGCGGCACCAAATGATGGGGGGGGGCAAAGGTGCCGTGATCGTAGCCGACCAATAGGAGGGCGCCATTCCAAAAAAAAAAAAGCAAACCGTGACAGAGGCCAGGAATGACGCTCGTAACTGTATATAGAATTATCCAAATTGTGCCTTATCACTTCCAACAAATCAATTTATTTTTATCCCTAATTCCATTCTTACAGGCCATGATAATCATGGTGAGTAATATTTAGCGACTGCTTTCACTATAAGTGTACCACATGTCTACACACATGGAAAACTTCGAATTTTTTCACTTACAAGTGTTTCAGGGGTCCAAGTGTGAACAAAATTGGCTTTGTCACCCTAAAAATATATATATAGAGGACCAGCGACAAGAATATTCACTTCCTCAAGTTTTGTCCATGTGTATATTTGAACACAACACAAGAGATAAACCGACAAAAATAAACTAAATCAAAATATGCCCCCAAAAAAAAAAACCTCATTGAAGCCATGTCTTGTTATGTCTTGGCAGCCTTTGAGAGACTCAATTGACCCTGCTGTGCCAATTGTGGTCAATCAGCACCACGGTGCCAGAAGTGCCGTAGTTAGGCCAAGTGGTGTCTACACTAAATAAATTTACAGATATGTAAATAGGGGGAAATTTTGCCGGGAGGAAATTGATCTTAAGAGACAAGGGTCATCTCTCCCGTCAAAATAGACGTCTAAAACCAGACGCCATCTATTGACCGTCGCCGCAACTAGCGGCCTTGGGTCGGTGACAAAGCCACAACACCAGCTTTGGCAAACTAGGTCTCTAGGTGGACGCTTTTCAGTTTGCCAAAGCTGGTGTTGTGGCTTTGTCACCAACCCGAGGCTGATAGTTGCGGCGACGGTCAATAGATGGCGTCTGGTTTTATACCTCTATTTTGACGGGAGAGGTGACCCTTGTCTCTTAAGATATGTAAATATGGAAAGATCAATAGCACCATATTGCACCATCACTATCACACCGGTGGAATATTGGAAACGTTCATTTATGGTACAATGCATAGAGATTAACAAAAAAAATTTGAAGAATATATTTACTTTCATTTTCTTTATACACTTGAAAGTGCAAGTCAAACTGATTTCTATATGTGTAGACATGTGGTACACTTGCAGTAAATGCAGTCGCTAACTACCCACCATGATTATCATTGTCTATACCATCTGTACTAGGGATAAAAAAAAAGTTAAATAACAACAAAAAAAAAGACCTTGTGATTCTTATCTAAAATACTCATGGACAAATCTTAAGTAAGTTTCATATTTTAAGCATACACCATTCTTTTTTTTATTATTGAAGAAGACAGGGGTGATTCACACTTGGTTATCTCGTATGTCTTCAATAAAGGTCACTGTAATATCTTTCAGAGTTATTGTCTCAATCCCGATATACATGCTGAAAGGTACAACTTCCTTAAGTTTTGTCCATGAGTGTATATTGGTTATCTCGTGTGTCTTCAATAAAGGTCACTGTAATATCTTTCAGAGTTATTGTCTGAATCCCGATATACATGCTGAAAGGTACAACTTCCTTAAGTTTTGTCCATGAGTGTATATTGGTTATCTCGTGTGTCTTCAATAAAGGCCACTGTAATATCTTTCAGAGTTATTGTCTCAATCCCGATATACATGCTGAAAGGTACAACTTCCTTAAGTTTTGTCCATGAGTGTATATTGGTTATCTTGTGTGTCTTCAATAAAGGTCACTGTAATATCTTTCAGAGTTATTGTCTCAATCCCGATATACATGCTGAAAGGTACAACTTCCTTTAAGTTTTGTCCATTAGTGTATATATCACATACATATATAAATTGTACACCTCATCAAGATTTGATTAGGTTAGTAAGTTTAGAATTTACACAGCCTTTCGCAAATCCTTTCTTTTCCTCATCTAACAAAGTTGACTAGGCCATTTGGTTTGCCCTAACCTCGTATCTTGGGGCATTTAGGTCTATATTAAGGAGATAAACCCCTCCAAATATAGCCATTATTTTAGAAACTTAGTGAAACAGAGTAAAACAGATACCTTAAGTTATTAAAGGAGACTACACAGGGCTAAAAACATGATACAATACAATTTGAATTATAGATTATATGCACAAGGTAATAACACAAAATCTCCAAATAGATAGTGTATGACGTTTCGGTAACCACCCTTGTGGAAGAGTTTTTTTATCTCAAAAACTTGCCAATGCTAAGAAATTAGGAAAAAAAACTTTTTGCACAGTATTTGATTTAGTATTATAAGTAACAACGTTGTTACCGAAACGTCACAGACTATTTATTTGGATTTAGTCTTATTACCTAGGGCTGAAAACATGCTAATACTCAAGCTGGATATATATTCCCCTACACTTTATATACCCTTTTACTCTTTTATTTTTAAACCTTTGTCAAATTTGATTAAAAGAATCAATCAAATTGTTTAAATTGTCAATTGTCAAGCTGGAAAATAGAAAGTATTTAAATTTCCATTCATAAGTCATCTATCAGAAGGAAGTGAAAAGTGGTTGACTCATTTAATATTTCACATCAAGTGATAAAAAGAGGCCCGGGATGTCAACATTGTAAAAATGTCAGACTTGTGGCTCTTATCCGTGGTGACTAATTGTTACCATAGAACCAATCTCTCACTACAGTACCTAGCTGCAGAGCTAAAGTGTTCTGTAGGGAGAGGAGATGTCCTTCTTCTTCTTCTTTCTTATCTCCACTCAATCACACTAAGGTATCAAGCTTGTAAAGCTTGAGACTTTTGATGGTGTCTGCCGGGGAAGAGTAGAGCTCATCAATGGATGAGTCAATACAGTCAATAATGTGTTTTGGGGTTGCAGGTTGACACTTAGTACATAGTTGGAAAACCTTGCAACCATTCTGGAAAGTCATTGTCCGTAGATGACCAGACTTAAGTCTGGAAATCAAAGACTGTTGTTCTCTTGGGAGGACAGAACCAGTGCTTGTCCCTCCTGCTCTATACCAGTCATGTGCAGCATTGAGGAGATGTCCTCTTACCAGAGAGTTGCTAATTAATAAAACGATAATTTTAGTGATGAAAACTGTCCTCTAGTGGAAGGAAGCATCCTCCCATGAAGGTTGTTCTTCTGTATCATATACACTCATTGACAAAAAAGAATTGTACCTTAGATACCAGATAATAAGACCTAATCCAAATAATTTAATAGTGTGTGACATTTCGGTAACAGCATTGTTACCATCATCAAACAAAAGTATAAATGAAATTGAAAGAATAAATGAAACTCATTTATTCTTTTTGTTTCATGATGGTAACAATGCCGATACCGAAATGTCACACACTATTAAATTATTTATATTAGGTCTTATTTTATTGTATCTATAATCCAAATTGTGCTTTATCATCGGAAATGTACCTTTTTAGCGTGTATATTGGGATTCAGAAAATAACTCTGAAATATATTTGATAAACAGTGATCTTTGTTGAAGACGCACTAGATAACCAAGTGTGAATAAAATTGCCTATCTCCTTTAAAAAAAAAAAAAAAGATAGATGACCAGAGACATCAAAGACGTTCCATGAGTGTAATTATAAAGAGTAGGGGGTTGATGGAGGAATGATATAAATTATCAATGGTCACAACCTGAGATCCAATCCTGTATTTGGCAACTTTTTTTCTGAAGAAAAAATTTAATAAGGAGGGCACCTCTCCTTAAAGGACACTTTCACTCTACAACTAGATGTTGTCCTTTACAGAGAGGTTGATTCTTCTGTACCTTGTAAACATAAGGCAATAAAACCAAATCCAAATAAAATACAGTAGAACCTCCCTTTAGAGGACACCCCTCTACAAATGACAGTTTTCATTTGTAAAATAACCATTTTGACTATTTAGCAACTCTCCGGTAAGGGGACACCTCTCCCTAAAGGACAGTTTGGCTCTGCAACTAAGTGTCCTTTACAGGGAGGTTCTACTGTATATAGTGTGTAAGACGTTTCTGTAACAGCATTGTTACCATCATCAGACAAAAGTACTGAATGAAAGTGAGGCATTTAACACATTTGTCTGATGATGATAACAATACTGTTATCGAAAACATCACACACTATTTATTTAGATTTGGTCTTATTACCTTGTGTTTATAATCTATCATTCAAATTGTGGCTTATCATGTACCTTGTGAAATTATTATTTTTTAATTATCCCTAGTATACATATGGTACAGGCCATGATATCAATGGTGGATTAGTAACTGCTAAGTACACCACGTATCTACATGTATAGAAAGCAGTTTAAAAGGCATTCGCTGGTGGAGTCTTCAGAAAGAAAAAAAATGTACTCAATGTGGGATTCCAATACCAGAGGTTGTTGTTGCCAAAAATAGAAAGTCTGTACCATATTCCCACAAACTCCCACTTGTAAAGATGAATGGAAAAAGAACAGAAAAAAGATGAAGAATCAGACTGATGGACCAGATACCACACTCTCTCCTCTCTCTAAAGGAATAATCGTAAAGATGGAGGCTGCCTGGCAGCCATTCATATTTATATAAAAAATAGACACTTCGGCCAGTTGGAGGTTTTTCTCCAACTGGCCGAAGTGTCTATTTTTTATATAAATAAAGGAATAATGTTGTGTGTGTGTCTATGATAAGTTACAATTTTAATTATAGTTTATAAACATATGATAATAAGACCAAATCTAAATTTAAAAAATAGTGTGTACAAGGTCTAGTTATAGAGCCAAAGTGTCTTTTAGGGAGAAGTGTCCTCTTACCAGAGAGTTACTAATTACAGTCGAACCTCTTTAATTCAACAGCCCAAGGGATCAGAGCTTTCGGTTGAATTAAAGGAAGTGTTGAATTAAGGTTATATGATTAGGTAATCATCTAACTCGCTAAAATAATATTTTTTTAAAATAGCCTTGTAATATAAATTAATGATATTAATTGAAACCATTGTGTGTTTTTATTTTATTTTCATGATTAACTTTTAGTATCAGGGACAAAATGGCATTAATACATATTTAAGAAACAAAAATAATTGTAACAAATAAATTTACTGGCAATGTGTTTCTTTTCAGTAATATAATCAAATATTAACTCTACAGACATTAAAATATTAAATATAATATATTAAATAATATTTTATTCTAATTGAAAAATATAGCAGTTGAAAGGAAATAAATATGGTAAATAAAAAGAAAATTTTAAAATATTATTTAAAAATTATCATGAAGATCTTTTAAAAAATTCCTTTATAGATGTCTGTTTTTGCACTGCAATCCTATTCAGGATGTATTCCAGACGGTCATTTTGAAAAAAACATGCATGTCTTTCTTCTTCTAAAATGTTTTTTTAATAAATAAATTTTAATGTATTAAAGTCATCCACTGCTGCTGCAGGTATTATTGATTTTGTGTTTAAATCTTTTATAATAACACAGAAATGGAATATTGAAATAAAATGTTATCATAATCATTGTGGCTACATTTTTTAAAGATTTATTTATTTAAAAAGAAATTATTTATAAATTTAAAAATAGCTAAAATATTTCAATGTTAAAAATAAAAAAATAAAAATTATTATTAGTTAGCGCATGATGCCGAAATTCCCGCGTAAAAAAAACAACAATAACATCCGCGAAATTGCGCAACGGCACTGCAAAGTGAAACTTAAACTAACCAGAAACCAAAAGTGCGCAGGCGCGATCCGATCGGCGCCCGCCGATGCCGATCGGCGCCCGCCGTAATACCGTTTATCGGTAAAGTTGCATGTAAAATAACATTCAACTGTCGAAATTCGAATTTTAAAATGGTCGAACTATCGGAACTGTCGTATTATCGATACTGTCGAATTACGGTTTGTTATTTGATAGGCCGGAGGTCGGGACATCGGAACATGGTCGAATTATCGCCGAGTGTCGAATTGGGGTGTGTCGAATTAACGAGGTTATACTGTAGTAAAAAATTGTAATTTTGCTAATGAAAAGTATCCTTTGTAGAGAGGTGTCCTCTAGTGGGAGTGTCCTCTCATGGAGTATGTTCTACTGTATTGGTGATGAAAACTGTCCTTTGTAGAGAGGTGTCCTCTCATGGAGTATGTTCTGCTGTATTGGTGATGAAAAGTGTCCTTTGTAGAGAGGTGTCCTCTAGCAGGAGTGTCCTCTCATGGAGGTTGTTCTACTGTATTGGTGATGAAAACTGTCCTTTGTAGAGATATGTCCTCTATAGTAGTTTTACTGCATATGGAGGAATAAGAATTGTACATTATGGAAAGCTATAAAGAAATAAAGCTAGAGAAATATGGCATCACTGGAGTCCAAGAACCATTCAAGAACAGATAAAGTTAAGAAGAAAATTGGATGGGACCTATATTGATGGATTGATGAAGACAGTTTTAGAGAATAAAAATGAATGGAAAGAGAACAGTAGGAAGAAATAGACTGATGGACTGGATGGGAAGTTATGAAGAACTCAAGATAGAGAAGTATGATGTTACTGGAGATCAGAACATGCTTAGGAAGAATTGAATGGGACATATATTAATGGTTTGATGAAGATAGTTCAGAAGGGTAAAAATAAATCGGAAGAGAATGGAAAGAAGAATTGGACTGATGGTATGGATGGGAAGCTATGAAGAAATAGGGAGAAGAACTCAAGATATGTAAATATGCTGACATTTGAGTCCAGGACCTGTTCAAGAACAGAGACCCCAGAGAAGAACTTGGAAAACAAAAAACAGATAGAAAGAGAAAGAGTTGAAATCTACAAGAGAGATAGAGAAGGAAAAGTACAGTAGGAAGTGATGAGTGATGGAAGGGAGTTCTTATCACCAAGCAGTTAGATCATGGGTGGAGGGAACAAACTCTAGATTGGGGGGGAGATGTCAATATTTACTTTTGTCGCACAATCTCTCACACTCTGTCTGCTAGCTTCCAGACAGCTTGGGGAACTCCACTTGTAAACAAGGAGTACCCAGCAGAAACAATACTGCTGCTAAACATTCAAGTTTTTTATCTCTCTTTTAAATAAAGCACACAATTTGGATTATAGATTATAAACACAAGGTAATAAGAACAAATCCAAATAAATAGTGTGCGACGTTTATGTAACAGCGTTCTTACCACCAGTACTTTTGTCTGATTGTGGTAACAACGCTGTTACATAAACGTCACACACTATTTATTTATTAGGATTAGGTCTTATTTTCTATAATTCATTAATCCGATTTTCTATAATCTATAATCCAAATTGTGCTTTATCAGTAATGGGATAAAAGTGAGAATTCTGCACTTGTGGAACACAGAAAAAATTACTGGACACAATAATTACAATCTTAGATTGAATAAAAGTAAATAAGAACTAATCCAAATAATTTATTAGTGTGTGATGTTTTGGCAACATGATGGTGGCAATGTTGTTGCCGAAACATCACACACTAATAAATTATTTGGATTAGGTCTTATTTTCTTTTATTATAATCTATAATCCAAATTGTGCTTTATCAATCTTAGATTGAAGAAAAATTACTTTAAGAGACAATTTATAGAAACCCTTTTTTTTTTTCATTCAAAATGAATGTGCTACAATTAACAGAATAGATAAAAGAGGAAATATCAATGATATTTATAGATATGCTTTTAATTATATCTAAATAAATATTTTTTTCCACTTCTTATTCTAAGAATAATATTTTAGGATTCTTAGTAAAACCATTTTCTTCTTATCTTCTATCTTGTTTACACACTTGATAACAGTACTAATTATTTAAAACCATACTGTGAAATATTTTCTCATTCAGTAACTTTTGTCTGATGATGTTAACAATGCTGTTACCGAAACATCACACACTATTTATTTGGATTAGGTCTTGTTAACTTATGTTTCTAATATATAATCCAAATTGTACCTTATCATTGGAGATTTGGTCTTATTACCTTGTGTTTATAATCTATAATCCAAATTGTACCTTATCATTTCTCTTGCAAACTTAAGTCTGGTCATCTATAGACAATGATGACCTTCCAGAATGGTTGTAAGGTTTTCCCACTATTGGACTAAGTGTAACTCTCAACCTGCAACTGCAAACCACATGGTCAACAACAGAGGTTGAACTGTATATTTGTTCATGATAAGGCACAATTTGGATTATAGATTATAAACATAAGGTTTCAGTACTTTTGTCTGAAGATGGTAACAACGCTGTTACAGAAACGTCACACACTATTTATTTATTTGGATTTGGTCTTATTACCTTGTGTGTATATTTGTTCCTTACAGAACTTAGCAACTTGCCATCCTTTCCTTCATTCATTTCTGATGTAAATATGCAAATAAGTATAATAAAATGATAAAGCACAATTTGGATTTTAGATTATATTAGATACAAGTAAATAAGACCTAATCCAAATAATTAATAGTCTGCGACATTTCGGTAACAGCATTGTTACCATCATGAGACAAAAGAATAATAAAATAATCAGTTTTTTTATTTATTTATTTATTCTTTTGTCTGATGATGGTAACAATACTGTTACCGAAACGTCACACACTATTAAATTATTTGGATTAGGTCTTATTACCTTGTAAATATAATAAAAGAAATTTTTATCATCCTTTTTTAAATATATAAAAACAGTAGAACATACTACATGAGAGAACAATCCTGTTATAGGACACCTCTCTACAAAGGACAGTTTTCATTGTCAAAATTATCCATTTATACTAAAATTAGCAACTCTCCAGTAAGAGGACACCTCTCCTTAAAGGACACTTAGGCTCTGTAACTAGGTGTCCTTTACAGAGAGGTAGAACTCCGCCTTTGCCGGTCCCAAGCCCGGATGAAAAAGGAGGAGGGGGGGCAGTAACAAGCTCACTAAAAAACCTGGGCTCAGTTGGCCTGGCTGATAGTACCCTGTAAGGACTCCAGGGATACAGGATGAGCAGCGTTTGTACTCCATGTTAGGAGCGGCTGCATGTGGCGTCTGTTCCTCATGTCAGAGGCGGCCATTTCTTTTGTAGCTAAGTCAGCCTGCCACTGAGTAGTGCTCCCAGTCTTAATGACAAAGGCATTCTACTTCACCCAGTCATGATGGTTGTCAAACAGACACCATCAAAGGTCACAACTTGATACCCTAATAAGATTGAGTGGAGATAAGAAAGAAGAAGACAGAGAGGAAGTTCTACTGTATATAGTTTTCATGAAAGTATGGTTGCTTTGGAATAGCTAGGGTGACAATACAAACAATCCATCTTCTTATACATTTTCTATTTTTCTCCTGTGGAAGGGCAATAATGCTTTGAAAGCTCGGCAAAACAATAAAAAAACTTTGAAAGAAACCTTTCGCCTTAAGATTTTGCGCTTTTTATGAATACAGTGGTACCTCGACATACGAGCGCCCCAACATACGAGTTTTTCGAGATACGAGCTGACGAACAAGTGATTTTTTGCTTTTAGTTACGAGCGAAATTCGAGATACGAGTTCGGTTCGGTAGTAACACGCAGTCGCGCCATCACGCGCACACCCAGGAACTGACGACTGAGGAGATACAAGAGTTACAGTCACAGCAGCATACTGAGGATATGCAAGTAATTGGTTTTAAGGAGTCAGAGGAGGAGGTTATTTCTACAAGTGAGATAAAGGAGATCTTAGGAATGTGGGAGAGAGTTTCACAGTTCGTGGAAAAAAAACACCCAGAAAAAGTTGCAACAGGTCGTGCATCTGACCTTTTTAAAGACACTTGCCTAACTCATTTCCGGAACATTCTGAGAGGGAGGAAGAAACAAACCTCCTTGGACATGTTTTTTTCTAAACGGCCTACAGGTGAAAGCGAGAAAAATGTAGCGAAAAAGGCAAAGACCAGTGAGGATATCTAATTTATTTCTTTACATTCTCTTTCTTGTTTTGTGCAATAAATATTTGATATTTATAAATACGTTTTTATTATTTAAAACCACGTAACAAAAATAACTGGGGTGACATTTTGGAGGTTGGAACGGATTAATGGTAGTTCAAATGTTTTGTATGGGGAAATTTGCTTCGAGATACGAGTAATTCAAGATACGAGCAAGGTTGCGGAACGAATTAAACTCGTATGTGTCGAGGTACCACTGTACTAAGATGTATGGAGAAGAATCATAAGTTAACAACAAGGAAAAAGTACAATTTTTTACAGTATTATACATTAGAAACACAACAATTACACATTGCAATACTTGAAACTATATGATTAATAACAAGGCATATTTTAGGATTTAATTGAAGCACATTTTATTCAAAAATTTTAGAAGTAAAGGCTCCGTTTGTACTCCTTGTTAGGAGCTGCTGCACATGGCGTCTATTCCTCATGTCAGAGGCGGCCATTTCTTTTGGAGTTAAGTCAGTGGCCTGCCACTGAGTAGTGCTCCCAGTCTTAATGACAAACGCATTCTACTTCACCCAGTCATGATGGTTGTCAAACAGACACCATCAAGGGTCACAACTTGATACCCTGATATGATTGAGTGGAGATAAGAAAGAAGAAGAAAAAAGTGTGTGTTCCATTTAAATCCTAAATATATGCCTTGTTATTAATTCATATAAACCCATACACAAAATTTAAAGAAGTGGAAAGTCTTTGATGTTGCTGGTCGTCTACTTTTTTTTTTTTAAGAGATGGGAGGCAATTTTGTTTACACTTGGTTATCTAGTAGCCAAGTAGACAATAGCAGAAAGGATAAAAGTAGACACAAGAAGTAGCCAAAAAATATATACAGTTAAACCTGTCTATAGCGCCCCCCTCTTGGGACTCACCAAAATAGGGTGCTATAGAGAGGGGGTGATATAGACAGGTCACTTTTAATGTAAATCGCATCGTACTACGTATTTAAAATCAGACACTATAGAGAGAGAGGCGTTATTTAGAGGAGGCACTATAGACAGGTTTAACTGTACAAAATTATCCAATAGACAAAAGTAGACAAAAGAAGTAGCCAAGAACTTTACAAGAAGCACAGGTGATAAAGCAGGAAGCATGTAATATACTTTCAAGCATAGTAGGTAAATAGATATAGCCAGGGTCAAAAGGGATTGATTCAGGGAGGATCTGCAATGGGACAAAGATACCACCAGTGAGGAATGAAACAAATTTTCCCCCTTTGTTATATGTTTCCTCCAGTGTGTGGGGGAATAAGATCTGTAACACAGGGCGGGCGGCACTCACCTGTACAGTTCCTGGTTGTAGAGGGAGGCCACGATGTGAAGTAGCCGACACACGAAGCTGTCCTCATCTCTGGACGCCATGCTACACTGGCGCTCCAGCTCCGCGGCTCGGCCCTGTAGCTTGACATACTCCTCGCGGAGCAGGGCTAGGTGGCGTTGTAGTTTGCTCACCTCTGCCACACACATCTCAGTTGTATACAAACAACGGCATCAAGACATCGTGCAAATAATATTTATTTATTTATTTTTTTAAAGGAAAAATGGTTGATGTGTAAAGTGTTTCATTTTTAAAATTTATTTTTGAAATGATGCAGGACTTTCAGGCTAATTTATTTTTCTACAAGCTGATAACAAATAAATATGATAAAAGGCAATTTACTAATAAATCAAAGTGTACAAACTCAAGCGTGGCTTGAGTATGTCCAGCCTAAAGGGTGTTAGAATGGGGAATCTAAACCATACAAAGTGCATATGTAAATAGGGATATGCAGTACAGTACAGTATGCAGTACAGGTGTAAAATATCCAGAGTCATAGAGAGTGGCAGGAAATTCTCTCCACACAATGAAGGGACCAATGACTCAACAGTTGAATGACCCAGCACCGCACACAAAATATGCATTTTGTAATTAAAAAAGCAGCATATCTGATGACACAAAGCAAAAGAACGCATCAACCAAAAATTCTAACAATTCAATGAATGATACAGCAAAAAAAAAAAAAAACATGAATGAAATGTTTTGCCATTATATTGATGAGGCTGAAGTGGGGATATAAAACTCAATTTATTGGTAGGTTGCAGTACATTGTCCTGGTGGGCTATGGTCACCATGGCCCGTTCCAGGGCTGGGCTTGTGGTCCGGTTCTGGAGGGTTGTTTAGGTCCGATTCTCTGCGGTATAGCCGTTGGGAGGGTTAGATCTGGTACAAGACATCGTTCGTTCGCCGGCAAGGATAAAAAGAAAAACAAAAAATAATAATAAAAATAGCACGAAGGTCAGACGATAACTGGCACGTTGTGTTTGTAAGCATTCCGCGAAAACGGTGGTCCGTGGTCAAATACAACTTGTGCCTGTTATCTCTGTGGTGTCGTTTCTCTGATAAATAAATAAAATAAACAAAATTTAAGATAATTTTGCAACGCCACGTGCATTTCCGGTCGGTTGCTTGTTGACACACAACACCACCCCCCCTCTTATCTTAGACTCGGTCCCTCGAGTCGCCGTTATCTTTCTAGAAATTCCTTAAGTCTCGACACGTGCGCTAACGTGCTCTGGCGCCTACTATTTTCGTTGCGTCCGTCCTGTGGTCGTAACCTATATGTCGTTTCCTTGATTCTATCCGTTATTACGTACGGTCCTACGTATTTCGGCAGAAATTTCTCCGTTTTCCCTGGTTTCCTGCGAGACGACTCCAGTAGTACCAGGTCGCCCACTTCAAACTTCCGGAAGCGGTCACGGTTCGCAAGGTCATACTGACACTTCGTCATCATTGTCCGGTCTCGGTAGTTTTCGTCGGCAATTTTCTTTAATCTCTCGTTTTCTAAAATGCGGTTGGTCACGTATTCGTCGTAAGTTTTTACTGGCTCGTCGACGGTTGGTAGTCCTACGTCTAGGGACGTCCTCGGTTCTACGCCAAATATCAACTTATGCGGTGTCACCTGTGTCGACGACTGAATGGACGAGTTATACGCAAAAGTCGCCGTTTTTACGAATCTCGGCCATTCGGCGTGATCGTCCTCGAGATAAACTCTGATGCCGTTTTTTATGATGCCGTTGAGTTTTTCGCATAAGCCGTTTGTTTGCGGGTGTGCCGCGGAAGCCATAATATGTTTAATCCCGTACAACCGTGTAAAGTCTCTAAAAGTACTCGAATCGAAAGATTTGCCTTGATCGGATATTATGCATTTCGGAGTACCAAAAACGTAGAGCAGATTGTCTGAGAGTGCGTTGCACGTGGTTTCCGCCTTTGTATCTTTTACCGGGATTGCGAGTGCGTATTTACTAAAATGGTCTACGATCGTTAGAATGTGTTCGTAGCCTTCTACAGATTTTTTGAAAGGACCTTGGTGGTCTATTCCCACTCGTTCCCAGATGTCTGTTGCTGGTGGTAACGGTTCTAGCGGGGCTGCGGGTTTGAACCTCTGTGGTTTGAAGGCCTGGCACACTTTGCACGACCGAACGTATTTCCGCACGTCTTCTTCCAGACCTTTCCAGTAGAACCGTTGCTTAATACGGTGGACCGTCTTCGCTACCCCCATGTGTCCTGCCTCGGGTATATCGTGCGCTGTTTTCATTATTTCGGATACGCTTTGCTTTGGTGCTACGACCAACCATTGGTTACCTTGTGTTGCATGGTTCTTTTTATAAAGGATCCCGTTTATTTTTTTATATTCGTCCCGTGTTTTAGCGTCTGGTAGTTTCCCGGTAATATCGCGGCAAAACGTGTCTTTCTTTTGTCCGTTTTCGTCGATCCATACTGTGCATGCCGTTAAATCGTTGAAGTTGTCTTCGACGTTCGTATCTTTTTTGTGGAACGGGTTGCGTGAGAGTGCGTCCGGTGCAACGTTCTTCCTCCCTGCGCGATGGACTATTTCAAAGTCGTGCTCCATGAGTTTTAACCCCCATCTAGTAAGTCTTGAGCACGGGTCACGTACGTTAGCTAGCCACGTTAACGCGCTATGGTCGGTTACGACTTTGAATTCTCTCCCGAAGATGTACGGCCGTAACTTTTGTAGAGCCCAGACTATTGCTAAACACTCTAGTTCTGAGATACCATATTTACTCTCGTGTTTCGATGTCGTTCTCGACAAGTAGTGGATCGGGTGCAAAAACCCGTCATTGTCCGGTTGCATTAGCACCGCGCCTAATCCCACGATTGATGCGTCCGTATGTATTTCTATTCTAGCGTCTGGGTTGAAGTGTGCTAGAATTGGCTCCTCAGTCAATTTTTTTTTAAGGTTTCGAAAGCTTCTATTTCGGCCGGACCTATCACGAATTTCTTATCTTTTTCCGTTAAACACGTCAGCGGTTTGCTTATCTTTGAAAAGTTTTTTATGAAACGGCGATAATAGCCGCAAAGTCCCAGAAACGAACGAACTTGCTTGACATTTTTCGGAATCGGAAATTCCTTAACCGCCTCGATCTTATCAGTAGCCGGTTCTACGCCGTTTTCTGATACCACGTGTCCCAAAATTGGTAACTTTTGGTAGGCGAATCTACATTTTGATGGTTTTAGGGATAAGCCTGCCCCGCGGAAACATTCTAGAACATTTGTTAACCGCACGTTGTGTTCACGTATGTCTCTTCCGTACACGATGACGTCATCTAGATAAACCATACACTCGGACCATTTCAATTCAGCTAACAGTGTATCCATGATTCTTTCGAAATGACCCGGTGCCCCGGTTAAACCAAAGGGTAACACTTGAAACTCGTACAACCCGTTACCTGTCGTGAACGCTGTAATTGGCTTGCTTGTTTCGTCCAGTGGACACTGCCAATAACCGCTAACAAAATCCGTGTGAGAGAAATACTTCATTCCCGCTAAACGGTCCAGGCAGTCGGTGATATCCGGTAATGGATATGAGAATTTTTCGGTTACGTTGTTAACTTTTCTATAGTCCACACAAAATCTATAGGATCCGTCTGATTTTTTAACCAAAACGACCGGGCTTGCCCATGGAGATGTTGATTTCCTAATAACTCCTTTTTCACACATTTCTTTAACCTGTTCCTCTATAATATCACGTTCCTTAGGACTGCGGCGATAGGCTTTTTGTCGAATTGGTTCCGTGTTCGCTTTAAGTTTAATGTGGTACGGTTCGATATCAGCCGCCTTATTCCACTCTTCTGAGAAAAGTTCCCGATACCTGTACAATACGTCCAGTACGTCGATTTTTTCGCTGTCCGATAGCTCCGGGTTTATATCGAACTTCTGTGGCTCGTATTTGCACGTGGCCGTCGTACTGTATCCCACCTGTTCACTTAGGAAAGAAACATTCGCTATTTCCCCGCCGGATCGTAACAAGCACGAGTTTGCTACCAACCGCACCGGCTCGTTCCTAGTATTTATGACATCAATGAATATCTCGGATACCGTTTCGGAAACGTGTACTGATGGTATTAGTAGCCCCGTTCTTCTTACGCAGTCGGGGTGGGGTCCTAAAATGCCCGCCATTACTGTTGGCCCTTTTAACTTAACCCTCGTTTTACAACGTGGTGCAATTTCAAGGTCGTCTAGTATGCAGTACTTTTGTTTGGGGTTTTTCCGATCGCTCGTAATTGTGCCTAACCTCTCGAGTTCCCGTTCTTCGTTTAGTTCTACCACGTGGTCGTCCCTGCCTATTTTTGGCCTATACAATTCTACCGATTCGTCTCTAAACATAATTTTGCAATGATAGTTTGTTAGAATATCGACGCCGAAAATAATCTTTTCCCCGTTTCCTGGAATTATGGTGAACCTGCCACATATGTCGAAACCATCAATGTTGACCTCCAAGTATGTGCACGTGTTCGAGACTACTGACCCACTTATTCCCCGTATAAGTAATTTTGAAGGCATTCTAGCACATCCTAGTGCGTTGGCTATTCCTTCGTCTATGCAGCTAACATTTGCCCCTGAATCGAAAATCAGTTTGCCTACATGTGTCTCATTGATATGCGTGATTAAACAGAAATTTGTCATACCTGTCCAACGGAATTTTTCCATTGCTGTACCCCCTATTTCTAAAGTGGATTTTTCTATTGGTACCTTATTTAATGTCTGTTTCTCGTTAACCCCCGGTTGTCCTTTTACCCTGAAGATTATGCGATTGGTGTTACCAGTAACCTCGGAAAATACACGTGGTACGCTCTCTACACTGTTTGAAACTTCCACCACAGGATTAGAGGCAAAATTGTACTTACCACGTGGCCTCCTTTTCGGGCAATCCCAGTGTTTGTGCCCCGTCTGGTAACAAGTGAAGCATCTTGGCGTCCCGTCCGGTAGCATAAATCTTCTTGCTTTTTCCATGGGCGTTTCGGTCCTTGGATTTCGTCCTTATTTTTGTTCCCACTCTTCCGCCGTCCTCGTAGTTGTTTCCCAACTCGTCGTTGTACCTGCCTCCGTCCGTTCCTTGTCCCATTTATTCGTCTCGTCGAGGAATTTCGCCGCCTGTAGGAAGTTGGCCTCTTCTGGGTTCCGCGTGGTACTCCACGAGGCTGCCAGTAGTAGGCAGTCTTTTGGAGCCAATGCCCACAATGCCTCCTTGCTTGAATTAAACGGCGAAAACTCACCTGCCGTCGCGTGGGCCGTAATCAGGTTCATCAGGTATTTCCCCGTATCTTCCGTGGAGTGGGGCCGTCTCATTTTCTTTAATTCGTTACCCCTACTACGTGCCCGGCCGTCGTTCCTTGGGTAGCGAAGCTTCAGCGCTTCCAGGACGTCTTCAAGTGCGGCTGAAGGGTCAAACCTGCACTTGATGAATTCGCGGCCGTCAAGTGGAAGCCGCCGTACTAGGGCCTTTGTCCAGTCTCCCTTCGGTACCTTGCTCGCCGTCAGCCACGTCTTGAATTCCTCTACGTAGTCCTCGATGTCTTCCTCCTCCGGGTTGAAACACGGCGTCTCTCCGTAGCCGATATTTATGTTCGCTGCTTGAGGTGCTGGGCCGACACTGCTCTCCACCATGTGATGAGGCTGAAGTGGGGATATAAAACTCAATTTATTGGTAGGTTGCAGTACATTGTCCTGGTGGGCTATGGTCACCATGGCCCGTTCCAGGGCTGGGCTTGTGGTCCGGTTCTGGAGGGTTGTTTAGGTCCGATTCTCTGCGGTATAGCCGTTGGGAGGGTTAGATCTGGTACAAGACATCGTTCGTTCGCCGGCAAGGATAAAAAGAAAAACAAAAAAAAATAATAAAAATAGCACGAAGGTCAGACGATAACTGGCACGTTGTGTTTGTAAGCATTCCGCGAAAACGGTGGTCCGTGGTCAAATACAACTTGTGCCTGTTATCTCTGTGGTGTCGTTTCTCTGATAAATAAATAAAATAAACAAAATTTAAGATAATTTTGCAACGCCACGTGCATTTCCGGTCGGTTGCTTGTTGACACACAACAATATATAATGTAGAGAGTAGAAGGGCCTTGTTGATTCAACCAAATATAATTCAACACTTACTTTAATTTCAACTTTTTTTTTTTTTCAAATTACAACCAGGCTTTTTACTTACTACTCCTTAAAGAGTGCTGTTGTGTGTGTGTGTGTGTTTTTTTGCTTATCCCTAGTACACATAGTACAGACCATGATAATCACGGTGGGTAGAAGTAGGCAACTGCTTTTACTGTAAGTGCACCACATACTATCTAGACATGTGAAAAGCAGTTCAACTTTTACACTTACAAATGTGCCAGAGTCCCATTTGGTTACTAGCACTCGCTGGTAGGGTTGGACTTTTGCAAGAATAGGGGGCAATGGGAGCATTTTTTTTTTTTTAAATAAGAAAAAAGTGCCCAATGTGGGAATCAAACTCGGATCGTAGTGGTCAAAAACCAACAATTTAAACAATCCTTCCACCGACCCCCTTGTTGTGTGTGTTGTGTGTTTTAAGAAATTAAGATTTGACAATGTCAGCGTCAAGTTATTTTGACAAGATATATTTATACAAGGTATGTCCCATAAGTTCCCGGACTGGGTCCATAAAAAAAAAAGGTAAGATATTTTTTTTTAAATTATTAAAACTTTTTAAAGTAATCCCCCCTTGCTTCAACGCACCAGCGCCATCGTTTCCCCAAATTGTCGAAACAGTTTTTATAGAGCTCTTTTGGAATGCTCTTCAATGCCAACAGCGATTTTTCTATTATGTCATCCCTGGTGTCAAAATGTCTTCCTTTTAGAACTGCTTTAAGTTTGGGGAACAGGAAAAAGTCATTTGGTGCGATGTCTGGGGAATAGGGTGGTTGAGGTAGGATTTCTGTCCCGTTTTTTAGCCAAAAAAACTCGTCACCAAGTGCACTGTGTGAGGGCGGGCATTGTTATGGTGTAGGATCCAGTCACCATTAGGCCATTTTTCTGGCATTTTTTTTCGAATCGCTTCCCTTAGATGGCGAAGAATGTCCAAATACATTTCCTTAATAACCGTTTGGCCTGCAGGAAGATACTCGTGATGAACAATGCCCTTGTTATCCAAAAAAAGCGACCAGCAACACCTTGTTTCTGGATTTCAATATCCTGGATTTTTTTGGTCTAGGCTCACCCTGACCTCTCCACTCGGCATATTGACGCTTGGTTTCAGGGTCATAGCCATAGACCCATGTCTCGTCGCCTGTGATTATCTTGTCTTTCCATTCCGGATCCGTTCTTGTCATTTCCAACATGTTCTCACAGGTTGCAAGCCGACACAGTTTTTGCTCATTAGTGAGGAATCTTGGGATGAATTTTACAGGAGTCTTTTTGAGCTTCAAATCTTTGGTTACGATCCTTCCAATCGTTGTTTTAGAGATGCCTGTGTCTTGCTCTAGCTCCAGCAAAGTGGTTCGAGGATTTTCTTTTATCAAATCGGTGATTTTTTGCACATTTTGGGCGTTCTTGCCGAGGATCATCTTCAATAGAAATTCTGCCAGCTTTAAATCTAGAATGTCATTCAAAAACAGTTGTTCTTTTTGGGGGGTCATTGGGGAATGCTTTATTAGGCATTTTAAAAGTTTCGGTTGCTGATATTTGAAGTTTCACACAAATTTCTATGCAAATCCTCTGCTTCAATTTTTGTTCCATCGTAAAATCGCCGCAGCGCTAGGTGTAACCTTTAAATAAATTAGAATGACCTTGGCCCCCGCGCACGTACCGCCTCGATATTGGTACCACCGTGTTCCCAGATATTTTTTCTATAATAAACAGTCAAATTTATTTACATTTTTCATTTATTTATTTTTTTATGGACCCAGTCCGGGAACTTATGGGACATACCTTGTACAACTCCTCACCTACTTGCGCACGCACACAAAAATGTCAATTTATGGAAATTTCGCAGGAATACATTCTGCAGTGCTGCTCCAACAAGAACTCTATTATCAGAATAAACAAATCAAGTTCTTCATTAACTCAAAGAACCTTGTAAAAAACAGCACAAAAGTGAAATTGTACTGGGGTAAGGTAGATAAATTAAGACATCTCCTGATTGTACAACTAAAAGTTGCTGATGGCTTGCGCCATCTGTTGGAATAAATATCAACTATCGTTGATTATTCCTGAATTGGCCAAAAACCTTTAAAGAACCTTATCTACATGACACAAGCCAGCGGATGGATAAGGGAAAAAAAAGGGGAAATTTTAACAGTGGGTGCCAATATTTCTAATACATTGAATAAAATAAAAACCTATCTTTTCAAAGTATATTTATTTTTTACATTCAATATACAACAACAACAACAAAACAGCTTTATTAGGGCATCTTGCCCTGTACGGATTCTCCGTGGAGTTACAGACAATATTAACCATAAGAGAACAGGTGAAAATATAGTATTTACAGTCAAGGTATGTCAAACAGGGTGACTTTTTATTGTGCCCCTGTTCTTCTCTCTTCCATGAGTGCAATTTTATTCTCAACCGCTTTTTGAAAGTTGAACAGTTCAATTGCCCAACTTTTCTTATCTGAAACAGTTTTTATTAGCTTTATTGAGTTCAAATGCGGTCTAGGAAGACTTTTCAGGATCTTTTTTCTCTCTCCTTCCAGATCCCCGCATTCAGAAATAAAATGGTATATTTCATCAGTTATCTGACTTCCACATAACCCACAGTACAAATCTTCTTTCTTAATTGCGTAAATATGATTTTCTTTGATCATTGTTGACATTAATCTGATCTGTGCAATAAAACTCACTAAAACATTCAATATTTAATGTATATAAAATGAAATGCTCTCTATATTTTCAACATGATTTCTAATTGAGTAAAATTAATCATTCCTCCAGGGAAAAGTATCTTTTCACAAACATTTTTATTATTCTCTAGCTTTCAGGCACGGACGTCCCTCTACAGGAGAAAACCTGGTATAATGATAAGCCAATAGAACATGAGATTGGTGAATCATTATACTTTTCCCTGGAGGAATGATTAATTTTACTCAATAGTGATACAAGGGATTATTTTATCGAAATGATTTTTAATAAATTGTAACATTTATTCATCATTGAATCATATCTTCATCAAGATCAGCACAGATTATTAAAGATAAATAATTCAGTGATAAATAAATATGTTACAGTATTAATTAAATTATAAATGTAGAAAATAAATAAGTAATTATTCTAAATATATACAGTTAAACCTGTCTATAGCGTGGGACTCGCCAAAAAAAGAGTGCTATAGAGAGGGGGGTGCTATAGACAGGTCACTTTTAATGTAAATCGCATCGTTCTACGTATTTAAAATCGGGCGCTATATAGAGAGGAAGGCGCTATTTAGAGGGGGCGCTATAGACAGCTTTAACTGTATGTATTTTTTAGATGCGGGGAGAGGGGGAAGGTATGCATAGCTAGGATATGCAAATAGGTAAAGATTTTTTTCTTTTTATATGTAACTGAAGATATGAGTCAAGGCTTTTGTTATCTGAGAGGGAAAGATTTAGTGTTATCATCAGAGGGAAATAGGGATTTATTTCGCCGCCTCTGCATGTGAGATTAGATTGCGTGGTATCACTCGGAACAGGCCTGGTAGGCATGGCTGGAGAGATGGGGGAGAAAACAAAACACACCCCCAATCCCCGTCTTCCTCTTTCTTATCTCCACTTTACAATCATATCAGGTTATCAAGTCTGTAGAGATTGATGATGGTATCTGCTGGTGATGAGTAGAGCTCATCAATGGATGAGTCAATACAATCATTGATGTGGTTTGAGGTTGATGCAGGTTGACACTTAGTACATACATAATTTTTTTTTTTTTACTTATCCTAATATATGGAGTCGTACACATACATAAAATGAAAGGACTTAAAAGCACGATTGTTCCTTTTATACATAATACAAACTTCTACTGTCCTTACTGCGATGAAAAATATATTGGGAGGGCTTGGCTCATCAGTGGTGACCCTCCCAGCGGTTTCGCCAATCTAATCCACCAGACTGCTTCTCAGAGCTCTATAACTGTATTGGACGATTCTACTTATATACGCAGCACTGAAGAGCGGAATCTCAGAAATGGTTTTCAGGAAAACTATGGACATATAACTTATAGGACAGTAGAATTACATTTAAATATTTGCAATGAGCAATGCTCTTCCGCAAACAATAAAGACAAGGCCAGTTAGGCATAAATTAACGCAAAGCAATAAAAGCACGAATGTTTCTTTTATACATAATACAAACTTCTACTGTCCTTACTTAGTACATAGTGGGAAAAACCTTGCAACCCATTCTGGAAAGTCATTGTCTGTAGATGACCAGACTTCAAAGAAATCAAAGACTGTTGTTTCCTTGGGAGGACAGAATTGTCCCTCCTGCTTTGTACCATCAGTCATGTACAGCAGTAATCACCCCACCAAACCCTCAATATATCACAAACAGAATAACTTGCTACAGCAGAACTACCTCTCTGTGAAAGACGACACCTAGTTACAGAGTTAAAATCTCTTTTAGGGAGAGGTGTCTTTTTCTTACTAGAGAGTTGCTTGAAACAAAAGGTAACCAAATCAAAATTATCGAAATATTGGTGACATTTCTGTAATTTGGAGATTTGGTGTTGTGTTACCTTTGATTTCTTAATCTATAATCCAAATGGTACCTTATCATGGGAGAGTTTCTATTTGATAAAAATGAAAAATTTTATTGATAAAAAAACTATCCTTTGTATAGAGGTGTTCTCTAGGAAGAAATGTCCTTCCATGGAGGTTGTACTGTACCTCTCAATAATGGGAAGAGATGTCCATTAGATAATAACTCATCCATTGATGAGCTCTACTCATCCCCAGCAGACACCATCAAAAGTCTCAAGCTTTATAAGCTTGATACCCTAATATGATTGAGTGAAGATAAGAAAGAAGATAACTCCATATGGACAGGTGTTACACATTAACTAACATTTGCAAATAAAGAGCCCAAAGACTTGTTGGTTATGTTACACAGAGTAACAATGGCTATAGATGAGCTCGTGTTTGAAAAGGAACTTGTATATAATAAAAACATAGCTTTAGTTGTTGTCATGTAGAAACATATTCCAAGATTTATTTTGTATAATTGCTATTAATAATATGTAAAGCAGACTGTAAGTCTGCAATTCTCAGCCTGCAACCCCAAGACACATTATTGACTCATCCATTGTTGAGCTCTACTCTTCCCCGACAGACACCATCAACAAGCTTTACAGGCTTGATACCTTAGTGTGATTGAGTGGAAATAAGAAAGAAGAAGAAGAAAGATATGTAAATTTAAATTGGTTACGGATTCTTACATATTTAATTACATAACAAGACTTGAAAGCCTCCTAGAAACAATTCCAATAAACCAACAGTGCAAATTTGGAATGCTTGTCTTACACAGAGAGCACAAATGTGATTCCATCTACAATGCATTTTTTTTTTTATAGTGATGTGTGGTTTACATTTTGAAAGATGTTGGTTCAATAAATTGGGCCAATATATTAAAATTATTAGACCAATGCATAATTATTATACATCATTTTTGGCCATAACATATATTCAAAAAAATCAAGACTACACACTACTATATATAAATATATATACAATAGAACAATTATTCCATGAGAGGACACTCTTGCTAGAGAATAACTTTCTTTTTTTTACTATTCACCAACTCTCCAGTAAGAGGACACTCTTACTAGGGGAGAACTACACAGTTTTCACATCACCAATATTACCATTTACCACACAATTTAGAAACTCTTTGGTAAGAGGACACCTATCTCTAAAGGACACTTTGACTCTGTAACTAGGTGTTGTCTGTTAGAGAGAATTTTTTCTACTGTAGTAGAACAACCCCCACAAAAGGACACTCTTACTAGGAGACACAGTTTTCATCACCAATATTACCATTTACCACACAATTTAGCAACTCTTTGGTAAGAGGACACCTATCTCTAAAGGACACTTTGACTCTGTAACTAGGTGTTGTCTGTTAGAGAGAATTTTTTCTACTGTAGTAGAACAACCCCCACAAGAGGACACTCTTACTAGGGGACAACTACAACTATTTACCAACTCTCTGGTAAGAGGACACCTATCTCTAAAGGACACTTTGGCTCTGTAACTAGGTGTTGTCCTTTACAGAGAGTTTTTTCTACTGTAGTAGAACAACCTCCATGATAGGACACTCTCACTAGGGGACACCTCTCTACAAACAACAGTTTTATCAACAAAATTAACATTTACCACACTATTTAGTAGCTCTCCAGTAAGAGGACACCTATCTCAAAAGGACATTTTGGCTCTGTAACTAGGTGTTGTCCTTTACAGAGAGGTTGTCTTCTGTATATCAATCATAAATGAGTCTTTCTAATAAAAGACACAAATTGATGTTTACAGAAGAGCGATTGCTCGAAGCATATTATATATTTATAATTGTATGTAATTCTGCTGTCCTCAAAGCTTATATGTCCATAGTTCATCTAAAATACTCATTCCAAGAGTCTAGCAACAGTATCACTATAAAAGGAAGATCCAAAAATGCAATATAACAGCGGAATGGTAGATTAAACTGGAGAAACTGCTGGGAGGATTCACCACTGAAGAGACAGGCCCTCCCCTTAATTTTTCCATTGCAGTAGAAATTGTATAATTTTTAAAATAATCATATGCGTCTATAATAGTTTCGAATTTTCATAACAGATGACACGCTAATGCATTATAAAATAAATGAGTCTATATAGAGAGAGGGAGAATTAAGACAAAAACAAAGCCTCCCCTGATTGTCCAACTGAAAGCTACCTTGGCACTGCTCCATCTCAATAGGAAACAAATATCAACTAATCTTTGATTTTTCTTTTAAACCCCAGAATAATGGTTAAAAAACCTCATTCTTAAATTAAGGCTTGATGAATCATAAAAGAGAAGTTTTTAGCCAGTAATTCAGAGGGAAAATAAATCAACAAATTGTTGGTGTATTTTTCCAATAGATGGTGAAGAGTCATCAACAACTTTGAGAGAAAAAAAAAATGGGGGGGGGGGAAAGGCTCATTCAAAATTTCAGCAAACAGAGTGTATATCGTAAGCTACCAAAATCAGAAAACAAAGAACATAATCCATACATGATGCAATTTAGATTATAGGTTAGAAACACAAGGTAATAAGAACAAAACACACTACTTAATTACTAAGAAGAGGCCAAAGGTAAATATAACGAGTTTCTTTAATTAAGAGATACAAGCCTGGCAAGCATTCAGACAATAACATCTTTCAACATACTGTAATACATATAGGTACATATAGGTATCAAAAATAAAAATAGCATATCCTGACCAGGAACACATGTGCTTTACAGAAGGCAGAGCGCCATCTGGTGGAACAGAAATCAACTAAACAATGATTTAGCCTGTTTCCTGATATTTGGCCAACCCAATTTCTTGATAAATCAAGAAAAGCCATCCACGAACGCGTTTCGTGCTTTTTGGCGCTCGTCAGCCTGGAGTCATATAGGTATTCGTAACTGCGCCTTTGCCGGTTCCAAGCCCAGATGAAAAAGGAGGGGGGGAGCAGTAACAAACTCACTAACAAACCTGGGTTCAGCTGGCCCGGCTGATAGTACCCTGTAAGGGCTCCAGGGATACAGGATGTACTCCATGTTAGGAGCGGCTGCACATGGCGTCTGTTCCTCATGTCAGAGGCGGCCATTTATTTTGGAGCTAAGTCGGCCTGCCACTGAGTAATGCTCCCAGTCTTAATGACAAAGGCAGACGCATTTGACTCCACCCAGTCATGATGGTTGTCAAGTCTCAAGCTTTACAAGCTTGATACCCTAATATGATTGAGTGGAGATAAGAAAGTAGAAGAAGAGATCTCTTTTTAGCAATGCTATCTGGCAATTCTTTCTATTGCACCACCACTTATTTATTTAGATTTAGGCTTATTACCTTGTGTTTACGATCCTTACATACATTTTGATAAGTAGATTACAAGACAACCCCCTTTGTTTATCCCTTTATAGTACTAATTAAAACACGCTTCAATTGCGGGAGCAACGTTAATTTTTAAATTTTCTGTGCTATATGCAATTTTTAACCATATAATTGTTTAAA
>CP092863.1:124847541-124910619 GCA_030710605.1 Cordylochernes scorpioides | reverse complement strand
ATATATTGTTGCATAGAATAAAAGCACATATCAAAATCTATATTAATAAAATGGAAATTTCATAAGTGGACATCACTAAAAACTTTCGTTACAATGCATCAATTTCAACCAAATTTTCAACATTTATGTAAAACGAGATGGAGCAGGTTTTGCTTAACATCAAAATATATTTCCTAACATTAACATGCGTAACTTCGCTGTTATCGATTAAATACAAAAAAATCAACAGAGTTAATTTTATTTATATATAAATACAAAATTAAATTTCAACAGAGTTAATTTTTTTACATACTAGCTAATAATCTCAATCTAAAAAATATTCAAAACAAGCAATTTTAAGATAACACCATATGTAAAACAGTCGGCCAAGAAAACAACAACGATATTACATCTTTCTCACATATTCACACACAATCTTGATTAATAATTAAAACTAATCTTTAACATTGTTTATTATACTTCAACTTTTATTTCTACATTTGTTTTTAAATACTCAATTGTTTTATCATGTTTCTAATTTCGCCTAACAAATATACAAATTTATAGTGACCAACATATGCAAATTTTATCTTTGTTTTTATTTAACTTGATATCGTAAACATAACATCCATTGTAAGCATTTTTCTGTTCACCTTCCGTGGTTTCTCTTTTCTCTGATAGTTTTTAGGTGTAGTATATTTTCTTATTACTAGACTACAAACATTCTCTCGAGAAAAACCTGGGCGAAGCCGGGTACATCCGCTAGTAGGATATATATATCACAGTAGATAGACAAATTTAAAAGCAAAACACCAAGTTGCATATACAGGAGTGGATGACAATATGTAAATAGAGACACTGACCTATTAGGGCTGGCGTGGTGTTCCAACAAGGAACTGACCACCTCTGCCATTTCCTCCCCGCGGTGTTTCAACTGTGCGGCCAAGTGGAGCGGTGTCTCCAATGTCTCCTCCGCCACCACGTTCACCGCAGCTCCGTGGGAGGTGAGGAACAGGGCAGCAAATGCATCCTCTGTGGCACACATACATGTTGACATTGCTTCAGTTACAATACTCAAACTGTGCCTATATGGAGATGAGGAAAAATTAAAAAATAATAATATGGGTACAATTTAGATTATAGATACAAAAATCACACAAAGTAATAAGACCAAATTAAAATATATATTAATATGATATAATCTATATATAACAATTTGTGGCATTAATACCACCACCAACCCCAACACAAAGTAACCAAATAGGCCTCTGGCACCTAGTAAAGGCAAAGTTAAAACTATTTCTTCGTGGTTAAACATGGGATGGGGCATTTATAGTAAAAATCAGCTGAGATTAAACATGGTCTGTACCATGAATCCTTCAAAAACACCGGAGGGTTTGAGAAATGTCACTTAGTCTCAATCCCAATGAATGGAAAACCCCTATTTGTATACCTCCCAGTGTGAATACAACTCTGGTAGAGGGCAGGCAACATCCTAATGTGATGGTAACTAACATGAGAGGGGACAGAATGAAAAAGAAATGCGCTTTCGACTTCATTTTTGTAATGGAGAAGGACACTCTCTTGTCCTTGGGAAAGGAGAGAAATCGTTGTTGTTGTTTCTTATCCCCTTGTGTAAAGATTACACGAAGAACGGAGAAATTGTTCCAAGAGGAAGAAGATCCAAATTAATTTGGTCAATGATATAGACAGAAGAAGGCACTGGCAAACCACTTCTGTATCAAGCATTACTGAGAAAACTGTATGAACTAAAATATGTAACAGAGAACATTTGTCTACCAACACACAATAGGGTAAACAAGAACAAAGGCTGGAGTTTACCGTTGCGTATGGCGCGGTGGAGCAAGGTCTCCCCTGAGGACAGTCCACCATCCACATTGGCTCCGTGGGACACCAGACTGGAGGCCACAGAGTCTTGTCGGGAGCTGAGAGCCAGCTCCAGGGGGAGAAGTCCTTCAGAGTCCGGCTGGTTGAGCCTATCATGGAGCTGCCACCACAGAATCTCCACTGAACATGGAGGTTCACCAGAAACCTTTTTTTTTTTTTTTTGTGGGAATAATCCTTCAAAATATTTTGAAACAAAAAAATTGCTTTTCTTTCACAGATCTAGATTTACATCTCTTTTTGTTAGATAATAAAAGGCATATATTGGATTTAATAAAATATTTATTTTGCCAATATTTCGGCTGGCTGAACGCCAACCTTTATCGAGGCATTAAATCTTTGTATACAAAAATGTAATGCCTCGATAAAGGTTGGCGTTCAGCCAGCCGAAATATTGGCAAAATAAATATTTTATTAAATCCAATATATGCCTTTTATTATCTAATGAATTAAGTATGGATTGCTCTATTTTCAAAACCTCTTTTTGTATAGTTGAATTAAAGTTGGTGTCAGTTTGAAGTAAAGAGATTATATATATACTGTAATAAGGCACAATTTGGATTATATACACAAGGTAATAAGACCAAATCCAAATAAATAAATAGTGTGTGATGTTTCGGTAACAACGCTGTTACCGAAACATCACACACTATTTATTTATTTGGATTTGGTCTTATTACCTTGTGTATATATACTGTAGATATTTATACATGTAGATATAGGTTTCACCAGTTGTGTAAATAAAATTGATGAAACCATTGTGGAATTCAGTCTAATATAGAGCTCCACAAATTTAAAAAAAAAAAGGCTTCTGCCAAAGTGAAATGGAAAGTCTATGATGCCGTCGGTCATCTATTATTTTTTTGAAGGAGACAAAGGCTGTTCCCACTTGGTTATTTCATGTGTCTTCAATAAAGGTCACATCTTTCAGAGTTATTGTCTCAATTCCGATATACATGCTGAAAGGTACAACTTCCTTAAGTTTTGTCCATGAGTGTATATTGGTTATCTCGTGTGTCTTCAATAAAGGTCACTGTAATATATTTCAGAGTTATTGCCTGAATCCCGATATACATGCTAAAAGGTACAACTTCCTTAAGTTTTGTCCATGAGTGTATATTGGTTATCTCGTGTGTCTTCAATAAAGGTCACTGTAATATATTTCAGAGTTATTGTCTCAATCCCGATATACATGCTGAAAGGTACAACTTCCTTAAGTTTTGTCCATGAGTGTATATTGGTTATCTCGTGTGTCTTCAATAAAGGTCACTGTAATATCTTTCAGAGTTATTGTCTCAATCCCGATATACATGCTGAAAGGTACAACTTCCTTAAGTTTTGTCCATGAGTGTATATTGGTTATCTCGTGTGTCTTCAATAAAGGTCACTGTAATATCTTTCAGTTATTGTCTCAATCCCGATATACATGCTAAAAGGTACCACTTCCTTTTGTCTTCATGGGTGTACTTCAAAGAGGATCTCTCAGAGCGTGTAAATAAGATGTCATGGGACAAATGAACACAGATTACATGACATCTAACAGAGGGCATGCAACAGACCTGTGAATCAAATTCGATGAGGTACAGGAAGACAACATCCTCTCTCTTGATCTTGATGGAGGCATGGAGGGGGTGGGGGGACTTGGCCTTGAGCATCTTGTACAGGAGGGGGGCTTTCATGTGGGCAAAGTCCTCCGGGCCAAAGTCATCCTGCACCCAACACATCTCTCTAACACCACTCCTCTATATGTTCTATAGAAATCCATATTTGATAAGACACAATTTGGATTTTGGATTGATGAAACACTAGGCACTAAGACCAAATCCAAATAAATAAATAGTATGTGACATTTCGGTAACAGTGTTATTATCATCAGACAAAAGTACTACATAAGATCTCATGGAACGGGGTATAGGGGTGCAGCTTTCGTTGATAATGGCACCATGATCGAGGCACACTTTGGTGAAAGTCTGACTTTGCCTGTAGTTTGAGGCCGTTCCTAACATGGAAGGAGACACCTTTGCAGCCGACTCTAACATGAGTACTATATAAAAAAATATTTATTTCGTCTCAGTTTACAGGTGTTACATTCAAACACAGCTCGGAGTCACCTTGTCCTGGCTATTTACACATGGTGAGTTGGTGGAGTAGAGATGGCAGACCTTGCAGCTGTTACGCGATGAGCTCCATTGGGGATTGATATCTCCTTTATTTTGAAGAAAGTCTTGTATGAATTTTGTACAAATAAATTTACTGGCAATGTGTTTATTTTAAATAATATCCTCAAATATTATCTCTACAGACCTTACTGCAATGATATAAGTTATTGAATGAGAGGGCTTGTCTCATCAGTGGTGAACCCTATCAGCAGTTTCACCAAATTAATTTATAGACCGCTCTACTATTGTATTGGATTGGAATATACCCTGTATTTTCTATGGAAGGCAGCTTAGGGGTGTTTAGTGAACCTATGGACATAAGCTTATAGGTCTGTAGAGGTACATACATATAATTTCAAGGTATTGCATCGAGCAAAGCAACTTCCGCAAATATGGTTTCATTGCAAATATATACAGTTAAACCTGTCTATAGCGCCCCCTCTTGGGACTCGCCAAAATAGGGTACAATAGAGAAGGGATGCTATAGACAGGTCACTTTTAATGCAAATCCCATCGTACTATGTATTTAAAATCGGGCGCTATAGAGAGGTTTAACTGTATTAGTAAATTAAATTAAAAATGTATAAATGTCTTGTATAGCAGGATTAGATTAATTTTGTAGCTGATAGTATAATCTATTAACGTAAATCTGGTACATATCTTCTAGATCGGGTTGGTTTAAGTCCTCCTTCAGTATCTTGATTGATAGGTTGAATAATGAGAAAATATATCACAGCATGCTTTTAAATAGTTAGCATTGTTAGCAAGTGTGTAATCTTCTTATATCTTAGATGGAAAATTTGCCGGGAGGAAATTAATCCATGGAAGCAATGGTCGCCTCTCCCGTCAAAATAAACGTCAGAATCTGACGCCATCTATTGACTGTCGCCGCAACTAGCAGCATCGGGTCGGTGACAAAGCCACAACACCAACTTTGGCAAACTGAGAAGCGTCCACCGGGAGACCATGGTTTCGGGCTAATGGCCCTCGTCAGTCTAGGGCGGACTTTATTCCATGATATCCACACGGGATCTAATGGAATCCTCACAATCTACCAAAGAGGTGTTTTGCTGGCAATGTGGCTGGGCCAAATCTATTGGCAAAACATAGATGGAAAATTTGCCGAGAGGAAATTAATCCATGGAAGCAATGGTCGCCTCTCCCGTCAGTTTATCAGTTTGCCAAAGTTGGTGTTGTGGCTTTGTCACCGACCCGATGCTGCTAGTTGCGGCGACGGTCAATAGATGGCGTCAGTTTTTGACGTTTATTTTGACGGGAGAGGCGACCATTGCTTCCATGGATTCTTATATCTTGTTTATACACTTTCTTACAGCACAAATTATTTAACAGCATGCTGCGATATATTTTCTCGTTCAGTATTTTTGTCTGATAATGGTAACAACGCTGTTATCCAAATGTCACACACTATTTATTTATTTAACTTCGCCTTTGCCGGTCCCAAGCCCGGATGAAAAAGGAGGAGGGGGAGCAGTAACAAGCTCACTAAAAACCTGGGCTCAGCTGGCCTGGCTGATAGTACCCTGTAAGGGCTCCTAATCCAGGAATACAGGATGAGCAGCGTTTGCACTCCATGTTAGGAGTGGCTGCACATGGTGTCTGTTCCTCGTGTCAGAGGCGGCCATTTCTTTTGGAGCTAAGTCGGCCTGCCACTGAGTAGTGCTCCCAGTCTTAATGACAAAGGCAGATGCATTCTACCTTACCCAGACATGATCTCAAGCTTTACAAGCTTGATACCCTGATGTGATTGAGTGGAAATAAGAAAGAAGAAGATTTATTTATTTGTTCTTATTACCTTGGGTTTAGAGTTGAAATAGTTTTGTGAAAATAAATGGTGGGAAATGATACATGTAATTAAAATAAAAAAGTAACTAACAAAATAAACTTCTAGATATGTTTACTCCCAAATCAGGGGAGCTACAATTTGGAACACAATAGAGTACAAGGTGAATAGATTCAATTTCTAATACAGTCCAACCATGGTACAACTTCACTTGGTAGCAAAGTTTCATGTTGCTATAACCACAGATTGGGAGCTGGAAATCTTGAAATTAAGGGCTTTTATGAGATTAAAATACTTAATTGTTGTTATAAAAGGAGGCTGTTGTAACAAGATTGTGAGCACAGTAGAACACCTCTCCCTACAGGACAACACCTGGTTGCAGAGTCAAATAGTCTTTTAGATAGAAGTGTCCTCTTACCAGAGATTTGTTATAAATAGATAGAAAATATTGTTTTTTGTGGTGATGAAAACTGTCTTTTGTAGAAAAGTTTCCTCTAGCAAGAGTGTCCTTTCATGGAGGTTGTTCTACTGTATATATATATTTTAAATGTACAGTAGAACAACCTCCATGAGAGGACACTCCCACTAGAAGACACCTCTCTACAAAGAACCGTTTTCATCACCAATACAGTAGAACAACCTCCATGAGAGGACACTCCTGCTAGAGGACACCCCTTTCAAAAGACAGTTTCCCAGCCAATACAGTAGAACAACCTCCATGAGAGGACACCCCTTTTCAAAGGACAGTTTCCATCACCAATAGGGTAGAACAACCTCCATTAGAGGATACTCCCGCTAGAGGACACCCCTTTTCAAAAGACAGTTTCCATCACCAATACAGTAGAACAACCTCCATTAGAGGATACTCCTGCTAGAGGACACCTTTCTACAAAGGACAGTTTTCATCACCAATACAGTACAACAACATCCATGAGAGGACACTCCTTTTCAAAGGACAGTTTCCATCACAAATACAGTAGAACAACCTCCATGAGAGGACACCTCTACAGAAGCCACTTTAGCTCTCCAACTATAGGTGTTGTGCAATACAGAGAGATAGTTCTACTGTATCTAGAGACCACCTATATAAAGCAACAGTAAGTAATTAGATTAAAATCAATAAACTCCAATATTACCCAGTGTGTGGCAATGAGTTCTGAGCAATACTTGCGCAGGGTCTCTGCGCCAATCTCATCGGCGTTCTGGTAGAAGTCGATGCAGTTGGTGACGGTGACGGAAGACAGAAGGCCCTGTTCACACCTACACCACAGTCAGATACACCATAGAGCTGGCTGGATCTGTGGACATCAGCTGGAACATTGTTTACTCTCCAACTATTCAAACCCATTCTGTCATCTTGACACTTTACACACAACCCTCCCCCACTAAGGATGGACATTTTGTGCCAGGAGAAGATAGTCATCTCTCTTGTCAAAAAAAAAAAAAAAAAAGACATTTAAACTATGCGCCATTTCTGAAATAAAATTCTGAGGGTTTTAATAAAAGAAAATAAGACCTAATCCAAATAATTTATTAGTGTGTGACGGCAACAACGTTGTCACCATCATCAGACAAAAGAATAAATGAGAGAAAATATTACAGCATGTTCTTTATTTTTTTATTTTGTCTGATGATGGTGACAACGTTGTTGCCGAAACGTCACACACTAATAAATTATTTGGATTAGGTCTTATTTTCTCTTATTATAATCTATAATCCAAATTGTGCGTTATCATTTCTGAGGGTTTTATTCGATACCTTGAGGATCTCTCATCTAAACCAAGACCACTCTGGACTGACAAGGGCCATTAGCCTGAAACCATGGTCTCCATGTGGGCGTTTATGAATTTGCCAAAGCTGGTGTTGGGACTTTGTCCCTAACCCAAGTTTGCTAGTTTGTGGAGATGGTCAATAGACAATTTAAACAATTTTAATGATTCTTTTAATCAGATTTTACCAAAGTGGAAAAATATATAATAAAAGAGTAAAAGGGAATATAAAGTTTAGGGATATATATATAGTTGTGTACTAATGTCTTCAGCAAGGAAGACTTCCCCGCCTTGAGAGAGTTCTCCTCCAGACAAGGAGGGATCTTCTCGAACACTCCTCACACCGAGGTAGTACCTATGATGATAGATGTTGCTTAGTGGCAGTACTTATCTTAAGTCTACCATGATTATCATGGTGGGTAGAAGTAAGCAACTGATTTTACTGAAGTATACCACATTGCTACACATGTGTAATGCAGTTGACTTTTGCACCTACAAATGTACCGGAATCCCCATTTGATTACTTGTACTCACTGGTGGGGTTGGACTTTTGCAAGAATAGGGAGCCATTGAAGCAATACTTCGTTTTATTTATTTATTTTTTTAAGTGCCTAATGCTGGATTCAATTCTGAGTTGCAGCTGACAAAAATTCACAGTTTCTACCAACTCCCCCTTTCTATGCAATAAAGATATATTTTTATTTTTTATTTTATTTCAATTTAAAGTGCTATGTTCTCCTAGGGACATGGGCTGTCATACATGTATACCTTTACATTTATATAAAAATAGACACTTCGGCCAGTTGGAATTATTTATTTTCTCAACGTTTCGACAAAAATCTTTTGTCTTCGTCAGGAGAAGTAAATAAAAATAAACATTTGGCAAGGCGTTAAAAATTGTTCTGAGGTTTTTAACCTCTTGCCAAATGTTTATTTTTATTTACTTCTGACGAAGACAAAAGATTTTTGTCGAAACGTTGAGAAAATAAATAATTCCAACTGGCCGAAGTGTCTATTTTTTATATAAATATGAATGCCGGCCAGGTAGCCTCTATCTTTACGATACCTTTACATTTGTCTATACATATATATACAATAATTTCAGGCCGTGAATAGAATAGTCATATGATATTAACAATGAGAAAGAGAAAAAAAAACGAGAAATGTCGATGGGAAGGTGACCTTCATTTTTACAGATCTCCCTATGGAGTTGACAGGGCCAGTTACTATGGGACCAACCAACCAAGCAGCCTACCTACCTGGAGATGAGGTGACTTAGGGAGAACCTCCGGCCCAGGGCCATGAGACGGAGGAGAGTGGAGTCTGGCAAACTGGGGGGGAGCTTGTCCGTGTACACCCACTTGAACAGCAAGGAGCCGATCTCCTGGGGAACATCTGGGAGCAACACATCCACAGCCTTAGTCCTCTATTGTCAATTAATCCTGGTACATCTCTAGAAACCCAACTAAGAAAACAAAGAATGACCTAATACAATATAATGCGGCTTATGATTGTAAAACGACAATTTTAAAATTATCCCGCATGTGTTTCTTTTAAATGAAAAATCAAAATTTATTTTAAGGAGAAATAAAGACTATTTCTAACCTTAGGGAGTATGAAAGGATGAATTGTGAAGAGTAATGATAAATCCCTGAACACTTTTATTTTTCTGTTTATCATTACTCTTCACAATTCATCCTTTCATACCTCATCCCTAAGGTTAGAAATAATCTTTATTTCTCCTTAAAATAAATTTCGATTTTTTGTTTAAAAGAAACACATGCCGGATAATTTTAAAATTGTCATTCTACAAAGAATTACCTAATTAAAATGGAAGGGCATCTCCAGATATCATAGCTAAAAAGAGATAAAGAATATGGGTGACAAATTTCTTTTATTGAAAAGGCAAAAGCTTGGTGAGTTTTCGGACAGTAACATCATTAAACAGGCTGTAATACAAATACATATTTTGTATTTGATAAGGCACAATTTGGATTCTAAACACAAGGTAATAAGACCAAACCCAAATAAATAAATAGTGTGTGGACGTAACAACGCTGTTACCGAAATGTCACACACTATTTATTTATTTAGATTTGGTCTTATTACCTTGTATCTATAATCTTGAATGGACCGGTAGTTCCTCAGGTTTACATTGATTAATATTGATGGTAACAACACTGTTACTGAAACGTCACACACTATTACTTTATTTGGATTAAAGTATCTTTTGTATTTGTATCCAGCCTGTTGAAGAATGTTATTGTCTGAAAGCTCACCAAGCTCATATATCTTCAATAAAGGAACTTGTCGCTGTTATCTCATCTTAGATAAAGACTGACCTACTTCAGTCCCCTAATGAGAACAATTGGATTAGAAAAGAGGTTGATGTGTTGGGAATAAGTGGAGAAAGAGAGAAAGACTTTCCATAATCTGGCTGGGAAAAGATCAAAGAAGCTACCAGAATTTTTATGAATATTGGTCACTAAATTTTAATTTTGGTAATTTAAAGTATAAACAGCTATGTCTCACATATTGTTTCAAATACAATGCAAATATTGCATATTTTCTAATCTTGAAATGATCATTTATATTAAGGAATCAGCATACCGCTACTAGTATTTAAAATAATAAAGCCAAGCAGTCACTCTGGGAGAAGCCAGGCCAATAGGGAGCATATATATGTATAAGAAGCTACCAGAAGGTCACTAGATGAGAGTGATGGTCACTAACAGATCAAATTAAAAGAATATTTGTCCATGAAGTGACCAAAAGTCACCAGTAGAAACTCTCTGTAAAGGACAAACCTAGTTGCAGAGAGAAGAAAAATGTTCTTTTATAGAGAGGTGTCCTTTTTTTTTGTGCTTATCCCTAGTTCACGTGGTACGGGCCATGATAATCATGGTGGGTAGTTAGCAACTGCTTTTTACTGTAAGGCACCACATGTCTACACATGTGAAAGCAGTTCGACTTTGCACTTACAAATGTACCAGAGCCCCGTTTGGTTACTTGCACTCGCTGGTGGGGTTGGACTTTTGCAATAATCGGGGGGCCATTGGAGCATTTTTTTTTTTTTTTTTAATAGAAAAAAGTGTCCAATGCGGGAATCGAACCCGGGTCGTAGTGGTCAAAAACCGAACGGTTTAACCAGTCTTCCACCGGTGTCCTCTTACCGGAGAGTTGGTAATTAATAAAAGTGGTGATCTGGAGAGATGAAAACTGTCCTTTGTAGAGATGTATATATACTCTAGCAGGAGTGTACACCCTTGGACTTGGGAAAAAAAATAGGTAGGCATTGAGAAAAAGTGCTCAAAGTGGGATTAGATCCTGTGTGGTGTTGGTGGTTGAAAACAACAGTCTGTACAATACCTCCACCAGTACAGTACTGTTGGAACAGACCAGCCACCAGGATGGAAGAAGGGGAAAGTCACCTGTGAGATCTAGAGAGTCCACCTCAGGGAGACTGAGGACCCCCCATTTGCTGCTCCTTGCTTCCAGGACAAACTTGTGGGCTCGGAGACTGGTACCGTCCAGGTGGATTATCAGATCACTACACACACATCATCATCATCATCTCTCTCTGATAACTGCTTGTTTATCCACGCACATGTTCAGCAAAACACAAACATATTTGCAACAAAGACAACAAAGTATGACAACATGTTAGCCAGACACAAAGAGAGAAAGAGAAAGCCTTATAAAGAAACAGAAAGAATAAGGAGACACTTGAAAAGATAAAGTATAAAAAGATGAGATGTCAAATGTCAAAGATACACAAAAGACAGTTGGAACCTCTTTCTAACATCACTTTAGGAAACAAGAGTTTGTAGCTCAATAAAATATAATCCCTTGATTCAATATCAAGGTAGAAATATCAGACTTCCAGAGATAAGAATGGAGACTGTCAATTCATGGATTAAATTTACAATCTTGGTAGGGTTAGAATATAGGTCCATTTTGGCTTGCATTAGATGTACTAAACAGGACCTTTGGGAGAGGCCACTGCTGATCATAAAACAGCTCGAGGAGCATGGACTCATGGAATTCGTGTAATCTTTACACAAGGGGATAAGAAACAACAACAACATAATATAGGTCCTGTCTTGAGGCTCCCACACATTCCAGGAGGTGGTCTGGTGAGGTCTTTTTGGTTCTGAAGATGGTGTATGGTGAGCCAGAGCCCCTTTTGGTTATTTGCACTTGCTGGTGGAGACTTCCCAGTCTTCCATTCAGGAATACTGTTATCCACTCTGAGTTCCTGCCAGGATATCTTAACTGTTGTAATATATATTATTGTGAAAAAAGCCATCAGCAACTTTCAGTTGCACGATAAGGAGATGCCTTTTTCTTAATATATTATTGTGTTGTGTGTGTGTGTATATATATATTATTTAATGAATAATATAATTTATGGGGCCAATAATAATCCTAACCTTTTGATTTCATTTTGTTCCACAACAAAAGACTATTTTGATAAAGTACAATTTTGATTATATATTATAGCTACAATAAAATAAGCCAAAGAGTCGGTGGACGAGTAGGTAACACCCTCGATTCCCGACAGCCATGAACCGGGATTAAATCCTGCGTTAACATTTCGTTTAATATGTGAGTAACCTTCACATTCATTGTTGTAAATATCATAAACTAGGTTATTCTTGTTGAGCGGTACCTAATAAAGTGATTTGAAACAAAAAAATAAGCACAATTTGGATTATAGATTATAGATACAAGAAAATAAGACCTAAGCCAAATAAATTAATAGTGTTTGACATTTCGGTAACAGAGTTGTTACCGTCATTTAAGATATCCTGGCAGGAACTCACATCCTGATCTAAGAGTCCAGGTTTCGTAGACATATATAAATGCAAAGGGAGTAGAGCAAAGAGAGATTCAGCAATAGGTACTAAAAGAAATTGGAGATTTCAACAACCCTTCTCTCTTATAAGAAGGCATTGCCGGTCCCAAGCTCGGATGAAAAAGGAGGAGGGGGAGCAGTAACAAGCTTGCTAAAACACCTGGGCTCAGTTGGCCCGGCTGATAGTACCCTGTAAGGACTCCAGGGATACAGGATGTACTCCATGTACATGGTGTCTGATCCTCATGTCAGACATTTCATATTGGAGCTAAGTCAGTGGCCTGCTACTGAGTAGTTCTCCCAGTCTTAATGACAGACACATTCTACTTCACCCAATCATTATAGATGTCAAATCTCCATTAATTAGCTTTACTCATCCCCAGCAGACACCATCAATAAGCTCTACAGAGTGTACAGAGTATGGCCAAATATCAGGGAACAGGCTAAATCAATGTTTAGTTGATTTCTGTTCCACTAGATGGTGCTCTGCCTTCTATAAAGCACATGTGCTCCTGGTCAGGATATGCCATTTTTATTTTAGTGTACAGAGTGTAAATAAGAAAAGAGGAGAGAGAAGGCATTCAAAGAACTAAGAATACCTAAAGAAAGGAAAATTTGTATCTCTCCTGATTCTACAACTGGTGTTTGCTGATGGCGCTTGCACCATCTGTTGAGATATATATCAACTAAGATGTAGCCTGCATCACACTGACAAGGGCCAACAGCCTGAAACATGTAAGTAGTTGGCTTTATCAAGAAAGGCTATTTGGCCATATGAATCTTTTGATCAAATGATATCTGGTTTTCAGTGACATTTGTAACTCCGCCTTTGCCGGTCCCAAGCCCGGATAAAAAAGGAGGAGGGGGAGCAGTAACAAGCTCACTAACAAACCTGGGCTCAGCTGGCCCGGCTGATAGTACCCTGTAAGTACTCCAGGGATACAGGATGAGCAGCGTTTGTACTCCATGTTAGGAGGGCTGTACATGGTGTCTGTTCCTCATGTCAGAGGTGACCATTTCTTTTGGAGCTAAGTCGGCCTGCCACTGAGTAGTGCTCCCAGTCTTAATGACAAAGGCAGACGCATTCTACTTCACACAGTCATGAAGATAAGAAAGAAGAAGAAGAAGAGAAGTAACATTTGTGTTGATTCTTGAAAATAAAGATACTTTGGCTAGTAAATATTTTTATTACCTCGACGTTTTGACAAAAATCTTTTGTCCTCATCAGGAGCAAACAAAAATTAAAACATTTGACCAGGCATTAAAAATTATTCTAAGGTTCCAAGGGTGTTATCGCGGGATATTTAAAATTTTGTATTGATTTGTGTTGATGCTAAAATACTTTTTTTTTTTTATGAATGCCGTTTTTTCTTAGGCTATTTCTTGCCTTTATACAAGACTCCTTCCTTGACTTTTCCGATAAAAATTTTACAAATGCTAAATCAATATTTGTTACTTTTCTCTCCCCCACCAAAACTACAGAATCAATCATTAAGAAATTTCCCAGGTATGTGGAGATATAGATTAACATATTCAAAGTCTCTCAATTAGCCCAATAATGTACTAATTTGTATATTTTTGGGGGAACAGAAAAGGTTTAGGATTGAATTCCTATCATCACGGATACTTCTAATAAAAAGATAGAGAGAGTAGTAATAATAATAATAATTTTTAAAAAGATCACTTTTCATTCAATCAAAATATATATATTAAAAAAGCTTTTTTCCCCAAGATTTTTATCATCTTGCCAGAAAGTTGTTTTTTTTTTATATATTTGATTAAATAAAAAAGTGATAGCATGATCTTTCCTTTTTAGTACAGTAGAACAACCTCCATGAAAGGACACTCCAGCTAGAAGACACCTCCTCTCTACAAAGGACAGGTTTTTTTTTGCCAGAATTGCCATTTTAACTATTTAGCAACTCTTCAGAAAGAGGACATCTCTCTCTAAAGGACACTTTGATTCTGCAACTAGGTGTTATTTTTTACAGGGAGGTTGGCTATAGCTTATGGAAGTTATACCTTTCAGCATGTATATCGGGATTGAGACAATAACTCTGAAAGATATTAAAGTGACACAAGGTAATAAGACCAAATCCATATAAATAATTAGTGTGTGACGTTTCGGTAAGAGCGTTGTTACAGAAACATCACACATTTATTTGGATTTGGTCTTATTACTTTGTGTTTATAATCTATAATACAAATTGTGCCTAATCATTTTACAGTGACCTTTATTGAAGACACACGAGATAGCCAAGTATGAACAGCCTCTGTCTCCTTCAAAAAAAAATAGACAACCGGTGGTATCAAAGACTTTCCATGTCCTGTGTATTTATCATCTTTAACCATTGCTGAAACAACATTTTGTTGGGAAAAAATCCAGTTTGACAATCCGGGCTAGCCAGTCAACCAACCAACATGTAAATAAGGGAAAGAAGATGTCAAAATATGTGAATCAAAGAGAGCACAAGGTACTAACTCCGCCTTTGCCGGTCCCAAGCCCGGATGAAAAAGGAGGAGGGGGAGCAGTAACAAGCTCGCTAAAAAACCTGGGCTCAGCTGGCCCGGCTGATAGTACCCTGTAAGGGCTCCTAATCTAGGGATACAGGATGAGCAGCGTTTGTATTCCATGTTAGGAGCAGCTGTACATGGCATCTGTTCCTCATGTCAGAGGTGGCCATTTCTTTTGGAGCTAAGTCAGTGGCCTGCCACTGAGTAGTGCTCCCAGTCTTAATGACAAATGCAGACGCATTCTACTTCACCCAGTCATGATGGTTGTCAAGACAAGGTACTAAAAGAAATTTTCACTTCAACAACCCTTGTCTCTTATAAGCAGGAATTCAAAGAACTAAGGATAACTAAAGGAAAAAATCCTGATTTCGTGCAACTAAAAAGTTGCATAACAGCCCTTGCACCATCTGTCAGAATGAATATTAACTAATGTGCAGCCTGCACCATACTTACAAGGACCAACAATCTGAAACATGTATGTGATTGGCTTTATCCTGCTTTATCAAAAATGATAAAAGCACAATTTGGATTATAGATTATACCTATAAGAAAATAAGACCTAATCCATATAAATTAATAGTGTGTGATGTTTCGGTAACAGCGTTGTTACCATCATCAGACAAGATAATAAAAATATAATTGATTAATCAAGTAAGGACATTTGAGAAGCGGTCTGGTGGATTAAATTGGCGAAAACGCTGGGAGGGTTCACCACTGATGAGCCAAGCCCTCCCAATATATTTTTTCATCGCAGTAAGGACAGTATAAGTTTGTTTTATGTATAAAAGAAACATTCGCGCTTTTAAAATCCTTTTATTTTACATTTATCCAATATCCTATAATAATTTTTTTTTTTAAGAATGAATTGAATGAATAGTGATATTTATTCTGACAGATGGTGGAAGAGATCATCAACTTTGATTTGCATAAGTGGGAGATGCCATTTTCTTAGTTTATCCACCTGATCCCAGTACAATTTCACTCTTGTACTATATATTCTCACCTAAGATACAATGGTGTATAACAAGCACACAGGTTAACTTAACACTGGTTCCAGGAATCAAGAGAATCTTCAATGGGATATCACTTGCTTTCATCGGAATTACTAAAGATTTCCAATTACAAGAAATTGATATGGCAGGAAATCCCCCACTTTTTTTTTAACTTAACTTAGGTACAGACAATCTTCTTCTTTCTTATCTCCACACTGGGTGAAGTAGAATGTGTCTGCCTTTTTCATCAAGACAAGGAGCAATACTCAGTGGCAGGCCAACTTAGCTCCAAAATAAATGGTCGCCTCTGAAATGAGGAACAGACGCCATGTGGAGCCGCTCCTAACATGGAGTACAAACGCTGCTCATCCTGTATCCATGGATCAGGAGCCTTTACAGGGTACTATCAGCCAGGCCAGCTGAGCCCAGGTTTTTTACTGAGCTTGTTACTGCTCCCTCTTCTTCTTTTTCATCCGGGCTTGGGACCGGCAAAGGCGGAGTTTGGTACAGACAATGATAGAGCACAATTTGGATTATAGATTATAACTACAAGAAAATAAGACCAAATCCAAATAAATTAATAGTGTGTGACATTTTGGTAACAGCATTATTACCATCATCAGACAAAATAATTTTTAAAAATGAATTAATTTTTTTTTATTCTTTTGTCTCTCTGATGATGGTAACAACGTTGTTAACGAAACGTTACACACTATTAATTTATTTGGATTTTGGTCTTATTTTCTTGAAAGTACAGACTATGATAATCATGGTATTTGGTGACTTACTTGTAAGTGCACCACATATCTATCAATGTGGAAAACGCAGTTTGGCTTTTGCACTTACAAAGGTGCTAAAGTCCTGTTTGGTTACTTGAATTCACTGGTGGGGTTGGACTTTGGTAAAAATTAGGGGCCTAATGAAACAATTTTTTTTTTAATTCAGAAAAAGAGTGCCCAACGTGAGGATTTAATTCTAGGTCTTGGCTGTCAGAAATTGGAGGTTTCTATCACTTTCCACCGACCCTCCATGACAGAGACTGGTGGGAATAGCTAAGAGCTGAGGTTGTCTCCAAGAGATATAAATGTTGTGTACATTTTACACAACAGGATAAATAACAACAATACACTATGAAACTTGTCTTCACGTCACTAACCAAAATGGAAATTGAACAAGTAAAAATCCTTTACTTATCTTAAAAGTTATTTTCCTAAATTTTGGGGAGGGAAGATAAATACAAAAAAGTTAGGTTACAGAATTACAAAGACAAAAGAGGCTTTTTTTTGTAATGAAAAGGCCCAATTTAGATTATAGAATAGAAACATAAGGTAAGGAACTCCGTCTTTGCTGGTCCCAAGCCCGGATGATGATGGAGGAAGGGGAGCAGTAACAAGCTCGCTATAAAACCTGGGCTCAGCTGATAGTACCCTGTAAGGACTCCAGGGATACAGGATGTACTCCATGTTAGGAGAAGCTGTATATGGTGACAGTTCCTCATGTCAGAGGTGGCCATTCCATATTGGAGCTAAGTCTTTCTTTAAGTCTTCAAAGTAATGAAGTGAACACAAGTTAATAATACCACAAAACCAAATAAATAAAGTGTGAGACATTTTGGTAACAGTGTTGTTACCCTAATTCAGTACTTTTGTCTGTAACAATGCTGTTACCAAAACATCAAGCACTATTTATTTATTTGGATTTGGTATTTATAACCTTGTGTTTGTAATCTATAATCCAAATTCAAGGTAATAAGACCAAACCCAAATAAATAAATAAATAGTGTGCAACGTTTTGGTAACAGTGTTGTTACCATCTTCAGACAAAAGTACTGAATGAGAAATTTTACCACAGCATGTTTTAAATAGTTACTGTTATCAAGTGTGTAAAACATAGTGTGATAAAATTTCTCATTCAGTACTTTTGTCTGATGATGGTAACAATGCTGTTACTGATACGTCACACATTATTCATTTATTTGGATTTGTGGTCTTATTACCTCTTCTTCTTTCTTATCTCTACTTAATCACACAAAGGTATCAAGCTTGTAAAGCTTGTTGATGGTGTCTGCCGGGGAAGAGTAGAACTCATCAATGGATGAGTCAATACAGTCAATAATATGTCTTGGGGGTTGCAGGCTGAGAATTGCACTTAGTACATAGTGGGAAAACCCTGCAACCATTCTGGAAAGTCATTGTCCGAAGATGACCAGACTTAAGTGTCTTATTACCTTGTGTTTATAATCTATAATCCAAATTGTGTGCCTTATCATAAGAAGGTAAAAATGAAGAGAGAGAGAAAGAGGGAAGCACAAACAGGGAGAGCAGAAGTTCTGTTAGTTAGCTTGGAGACGACGGCACAGGAGCAAACGAAGGATTAGTTTGTTTTTTTTTTTTGCAAGACGTGCGGAGAATTGCTTACGGTGGGACGAAGATTTTGGGAGGAGTCCAAGAAAGACGAAGGGATTGCCAGGCCTGACGGAGGTGGAGTTTGGAATCCGAGGGCTTATGGCTACAGAAAAAAAAAAGGAAGAAAAATCAGCTGACAGTGAGAGAGAGGGAAAAAAAAAAATTTTTTTAATTCAGCGTGAAACGGGGGAAGGGGGCATAAGGAAGTTTTGATGAGAGTCAAAATAATGAGCGTGCAACAATGGGAAGCGTGCAAATTATCCTCAAGTATGGCTGAATGCCAAACAAAATGGAATTCGGTTGAAGTGCTAGCATATACATTAATTTACAAATATACTCATGAACAAAACTTAAGGAAGTTTTAACTTTTTAGCATGTATATCGGGGGATTCAGAAAATAACTGAAGGATATTACAGTAAACTTTATTGAAGACATAAGAGATAACCAAGTGTGAACAGCCTCTATCTCCTTCAAAAAAAAAAAAAGAAGTTGACATCAAAGATTTTCCATTTCCTTAAGTTTTGTCCATGAGGCTAAGTCTGGGATTCTTTCAAAGTTCAAAGAATTGATCCTGTGTTACTCTAATAAATATAAAGCAACAAGTCCCCCCAAACAAATAAATGGTGTGTGACGTTTCGGTGACGACGCTGTTGCTGAGTCATCACACACACAATTTAGTAATTCTGATTGTGTTACATTACCTTATGTTTCTAAGCTATAATCCAAATTGCACCTCTCTACTCAAATAAATTCAAATTGACATTACAGTCAACCTATAAATATGTCTTGACGAATTCTTTGAACCTTCCAACAAAACACAAGGTAATAAGACCAAATCCAAATAAATAAATAGTGTGTGACGTTTCAGTAACAGAGTTGTTACCATCTTCAGACAAAAGTAGTTTTGGTAACAACGCTGTCACCAAAACGTCACACACTGTTTATTTATTTGAATTTGGTCTTATTACCTTGTGTTTATAATCTATTATCCAAATTGTGCCTTATCACTCTTCCAACAAAACAATTTATTTTTATCCCTAATTCCATTCTTACAGGCCATGATAATCATGGTGAGTAATATTTAGCGACTGCTTTCACTATAAGTGTACCACATGTCTACACACATGGAAAACTTGGAATTTTTTCACTTACAAGTGTTTCAGGGGTCCAAGTGTGAACAAAATCGGCTTTGTCAATTTAAAAAAATATATATAGAGGACCAGCGACAAAGAATATTCACTTCCTCAAGTTTTGTCCATGTGTGTATTTGAACACAACACAAGAGATAAACTGACAAAAATAAACTAAATCAAAATATACTCCCAAAAAAAAACCTCATTGAAGCCATGTCTTGTTATGTCTTGGCAGCCTTTGAGAGACTCAATTGACCCTGCTGTGCCAATTGTGGTCAATCAGCACCACGGTGCCAGAAGTGCCGTAGTTAGGCCAAGTGGTGCCTACACTAAATAAATTTACAGATATATATATAGGTGGAAATTTTGCCGGGAGGAAATTGATCTTAAGAGACAAGGGTCTCCCGTCAAAATAGACGTCTAAAACCAGACGCCATCTATTGACCGCGCCGCAACTAGCAGCCTCGGGTCGGTGACAAAGCCACAACACCAGCTTTGGCAAACTAGGTCTCTAGGTGGACGCTTTTCAGTTTGCCAAAGCTGGTGTTGTGGCTTTGTCACCAACCCGAGGCTGCTAGTTGTGGCGACGGTCAATAGATGGCATCTGGTTTTAGACGTCTATTTTGACGGGAGAGGTGACCCTTGTCTCTTAAGATATGTAAATATGGAAGGATCAATAGCACCATATTGCACCATCACTATCACACCGGTGAAATATTGGAAACGGTCATTTATGGTACAATGCATAGAGATACACAAAAAAAAAAATTAGAGAAAAATATTTACTTTCATTTTCTTTATGCACTTGAAAGTGCAAAAGTCAAACTGCTTTCTATATGTGCATATATGTGGAACACTTACAGTAAATGCAGTCGCTAACTACCCACCATGATTATTATGACCTGAACCATATGTACTAGGGATAAAAAAAAAGTTGAATAACAACAACAAAAATATCTTGTGATTCTAATCTAAAATAGACTCATGGACAAATCTTAAGTAAGTTTCATATTTTAAGCATAAACCATTCTTTTTTTATTTTATTATTGAAGGAGACAGAGTCACTGTAATATCTTTCAGAGTTATTGTCTCAATCCCGATATACATGCTGAAAGGTACAACTTCCTCAAGTTTTGTCCATGAGTGTATATTGGTTATCTCGTGTGTCTTCAATAAAGGTCACTGTAATATCTTTCAGAGTTATTGTCTCAATCCCGATATACATGCTGAAAGGTACAACTTCCTTAAGTTTTGTCCATGAGTGTATATTGGTTATCTTGTATGTCTTCAATAAAGGTCACTGTAATATCTTTCAGAGTTATTGTCTCAATCCCGATATACATGCTGAAAGGTACAACTTCCTTAAGTTTTGTCCATGAGCGTATATTGGTTATCTCGTGTGTCTTCAATAAAGGTCACTGTAATATCTTTCAGAGTTATTGTCTCAATCCCGATATACATGCTAAAAGGTAAAACTACCTTAAGTTTTGTCCATGAGTGTATATTGGTTATCTCGTGTGTCTTCAATAAAGGTCACTGTAATATCTTTCAGAGTTATTGTCTGAATCCCAATATACATGGTAAAAGGTACAACTTCCTTAAGTTTTGTCTCCATGAGTGTATATTGGTTATCTCGTGTGTCTTCAATAAAGGTCACTGTAATATCTTTCAGAGTTATTGTCTCAATCCCGATATACATGCTAAAAGGTAAAACTACCTTAAGTTTTGTCCATGAGTGTATATTGGTTATCTCGTGTGTCTTCAATAAAGGTCACTGTAATATCTTTCAGAGTTATTGTCTGAATCCCAATATACATGGTAAAAGGTACAACTTCCTTAAGTTTTGTCTCCATGAGTGTACATAGATAACAATAGTGCACATAGATCATAAACAAAGGAAGAAAGTACCAATATGTAAATAGGTAATCAGTTATATACAGTCTTGGTGGAGAGATGTAACAATCTGTGTCTCCATGAGTATATATATCACATATATATAAATTGTACACCTCATCAAGATTTGATTAAGCTAGTAAGTTTAGAATTTACACAACCTCGCAAGTCTTCTCCTCATCTAACAGAGTTGAGGTAACCAAATGGTTTACCTTAACCTCGTATCTTGGAGCATTTAGGTCATGTTAAGGAGATAAACCCCTCCAAATATAGCCATGTATTTTAGAAACTTGGTGAAACAGAGTAAAACAGATACCTTAACTGATTTAAGGAGACTACACAGGGCTAAAAACATGATACAGTACAAGTGGAAGAGTTCTTTATCTCAAAAACTTGCCAATGCTAAGAAATTAGGAAAAAAACTTTTCGCACAGTACTTGATTTAGTATTATAAGTAACAACGTTGTTACTGAAACGTCACAGACTATTTATTTGGATTTGATCTTATTACCTAGGGCTGAATAAATATATACCCTTTTACTCTTTTATTTTTAAACCTTTGTAAAATTTGATTAAAAGAATCAGTAAAATTGTTTAAATTGTCAATTGTCAAGCTGGAAAATAGAAAGTATTTAAATTTCCATTCATAAGTCATCTATCAGAAGGAAGTGAAAAGTGGTTGACTCATTTAATATTTCACATCAGGTGATAAAAAGAGGCCCAGGATGTCAACATTGTAAAAATGTCAGACTTGTGGCTCTTATCAGTGGTGACTAATTGTTACCATAGAACCAATCTCTCAGTACAGTACAACACCTAGCTGCAGAGCTAAAGTGTTCTGTAGGGAGAGGAGATATCCTCTTACCAGAGATTGATAAGGCACAATTTGGATTATAGATTATAACAAAGTACCTTTGTCTGAAGATGGTAACAATGCTGTTACCGAAACGTCACATACTATTTATTTATTTGGATTTGGTCTTATTACCTTGTTTTATAATCTATAATCCAAATTGTGCCTTATCAACTCTGAAATATATTTGATACACAGTGATCTTTGTTGAAGATGTACTAGATAACCAAGTGTGAATAAAATTGCCTCTGTCTCCTTAAAAAAAAAGATAGACGACCAGAGATATCAAAGACGTTCCATGAGTGTATTTATAAAGAGCAGGGGGTTTATGGAGGAGGGTTATAAACTGTCAACTTTCAACAGCCACACAACCTGAGATCCAATCCTGTATTTGGCAACTTTTTTTCTATAAAAAAATTGATAAGGAAGACACCTCTCCCAAAAGAAGACTTTCACTCTACAACTAGGTATTGTCCTTTACAGAGAGGTTGATTCTTCTGTACCTTGTAAACATAAGGCAATAAAACCAAATCCAAATAAAATACAGTAGAACCTCCCTTTAGAGGACACCTCTCTACAAAGGACAGTTTTCATTTGCAAAATCATCATTTTAACTATTTAGCAACTCTCCGGTAAGAGGACACCTCTCCCTAAAGGCGACTTTTCCTCTGCAATTAGGTGTTGTCCTTTACAGGGAGATTCTACTGTATATAATGTGTAAGACGTTTCTGTAACAGCATTGTTACCATCATCAGACAAAAGTACTGAATGAAAGTGAGGCATTTAACAAATTTGTCTGATGATGATAACAATACTGTTATCGAAACATCACACACAATTTATTTATTTGGATGTGGTCTTATTACCTTGTGATTCTAATCTATAATCCAAAATGTACCCTATCATGTACCTTGTAAAATTAATATTCTTTAATTATCCCTAGTAGACACATGGTACAGGCCATGATATTCATGGTGGGTTAGTAACTGCTAAGTACACCATGTATATACATATATAGAAAGCAATTTGAAAGGCATTCACTGGTCGAGTTTTCAGAAAAAAATATATGTAGCCAATGTAGGATTTCAATACCGAGGTTGTAGTTGTCAAAAATAGAAAGTCTGTACCATATTCCCACAAACTCCCACTTGTAAAGATGAATGTAAACACAACAGAAAAAAGATGAAGAATCGGACTGATGGACTAAATTCAGTAGAACCACTCTCTCTCTCTTTAAAGGACAATGTCTATGATAAGTCAAAATTTAGATTATCTATATATATAAAATTGAATGTCTGTCTATGTGTGTGTGTCCTCTATGGATTCAAAAACCATACATCCAATCGCCGTGAAAATTTGGGATATTATTAGGCATATCCCCGGAAAGGTTTACGAAAAATAATTTCTTGAATATCTTTAATATCCTTAGAGTTATTTGCAGATTTGTAGCTTTAACTCGCAAGCAGCGCCACCTTGCGACGGAGATAGGCTTAGGTCTGCCCCCCCCCCCCGTCCGGCCACCGGCCAATCAGAGGGATCAAGAGGTCCTGGCGCGTGAGGGGCGGGTGACCTCCGGGAACTACGTCCATCTTCCATAAACGACCATGATTTTATTCAACTTATCGAGTATTTTTCAAGGGACCGGGAAAATATGTTCACTAGATAAAACGATGATTTTGTAATGTAGAAAATTAGGAAAGACAAAATTCAGGATGACACGGCACACAGGGACCGGGAAAAAATAATCACTTTATCGAGAGATTCACGACCATGATTTTATTCAACTTATCGAGTATCTTTCAAGGGACCGGGAAAATATGTTCACTAGATAAAACGATGATTTTGTAATGTAGAAAATTATGAAAGACAAAATTCAGGATGACACGGCACACAGGGACCGGGAAAAAATGTTCACTTTATCGAGAGATTCAAATTTACGAATTTCAAATTATCAAAATATATCTTTTTTTTTTATAAGTTTATAGAGAAATGTTTTAACAAATGTTCGTTAGACAAACCTTTACTCGGGTAAAACCTCGGGCGAAGCCGGGTACGTCCGCTAGTAGTTTATAAACACAATATAATAAGACCAAATCCAAATAAATAGTGTGTACAATGTCTATTTACAGAGCCAAAGTGTCCTTTAGGGAGAAGTGTCCTCTTACCAGAGAGTTACTAATTAGTAAAAAATTGTAATTTTGCTAATGAAAAGTGTCCTTTGTAGAGAGGTGTCCTCTAGTGGGAGTGTCCTCTCATGGAGTATGTTCTACTGTATTGGTGATGAAAACTGTCCCTTTGTAGAGGTGTCCTCTCATGGAGTATGTTCTACTGTATTGGTGATGAAAACTGTCCTTTGTAGAGGTGTCCTCTCATGGAGTATGTTCTACTGTATTGGTGATGAAAACTGTCCTTTGTAGAGAGTTGTCCTCTAGCAGGAGTGTCCTCTCATGGAGGTTGTTCTACTGTATTGGTGATGAAAAGTGTCCTTTGTAGGGAGATGTCCTCTATAGTAGTTTTACTGCATATGGAGGAATAAGAATTGTACATTATGGAAAGCTATAAAGAAATAAAGCTAGAGAAATATGGCATCACTGGAGTCCAAGAACCATTCAAGAACAGATAAAGTTAAGAAAATTTGGATGGGACCTATATTGATGGATTGATGAGGACAGTTTTGGAGAATGAAAATGAATGGAAAGAGAACGGTAGAAAGAATAGGACTGATGGACTGGATGGGAAGTTAGGAAGAACTCAAGATAGAGAAGTATGATGTTACTGGAGATCAGAACATGCTTAAGAAGAATTGAATGGGACATATATTAATGGTTTGATGAAGATAGTTCAGAAGGGTAAAATAAATCGGTAGAGAATGGAAAGAAGAATTGGACTGATGGTATGGATGGGAAGCTATGAAGAAATAGGGAGAAGAACTCAAGATATGTAAATATGATGACATTTGAGTCCAGGACCTGTTCAAGAGCAGAGACCCCAGAGAAGAACTTGGAAAACAAAAAACTGTGAGAAAGGAAAGGAAAAGAGTTGACATCTACAAGAGATAGAGAAGGAAAAGTACAGTAGGAAGTGAAGAGTGATGGAAGGGATTCTTATCACCAAGCAGTTAGATCATGGGTGGAGGGAACAAACTCTAGATTGGGGGGGAGATGTCAATATTTACTTTTGTCGCACAATCTCTCACACTCTGTCTGCTAGCTTCCAGACAGCTTGGGGAACTCCACTTGTAAACAAGGAGTACCCAGCAGAAACAATACTGCTGCTAAACATTCAAGTTTTTTATCTCTCTTTTAAATAAAGCACACAATTTGGATTATAGATTATAAACACAAGGTAATAAGAACAAATCCAAATAAATAGTGTGCGACGTTTATGTAACAGCGTTGTTACCACCAGTACTTTTGTCTGATTGTGGTAACAACGCTGTTACATAAACGTCACACACTATTTATTTATTAGGATTAGGTCTTATTTTCTATAATTCATTAATCCAATTTTCTATAATCTATAATCCAAATTGTGCTTTATCAGTAATGGGATAAAAGTGAGAATTCTGCACTTGTGGAACACAGAAAAAATTACTGGACACAATAATTACAATCTTAGATTGAATAAAAGTAAATAAGACCTAATCCAAATAATTTATTAGTGTGTGATGTTTTGGCAACAACATGATGGTGGCAATGTTGTTGCCGAAACATCACACACTAATAAATTATTTGGATTAGGTCTTATTTTCTTTTATTATAATCTATAATCCAAATTGTGCTTTATCAATCTTAGATTGAAGAAAAATTACTTTAAGAGACAATTTATAGAAACCCTTTTTTTTTCATTCAAAATAAATATGCTACAATTAACAGAATAGATGAAAGAGGAAATATCAATGATATTTATAGATATGCTTTTAATTATATCTAAATAAATATTTTTTTCCACTTCTTATTCTAAGAATAATATTTTAGGATTCTTAGTAAAACCATTTTCTTCTTATCTTCTATCTTGTTTACACACTTGATAACAGTACTAACTATTTAAAAACATACTGTGAAATATTTTCTCATTCAGTAACTTTTGTCTGATGATGTTAACAATGCTGTTACCGAAACATCACACACTATTTATTTGGATTAGGTCTTGTTAACTTGTTTCTAATATATAATCCAAATTGTACCTTATCATTGGAGATTTGGTCTTATTACCTTGTGTTTATAATCTATAATCCAAATTGTACCTTATCATTTCTCTTGCAAACTTAAGTCTGGTCATCTATAGACAATGATGACCTTCCAGAATGGTTGTAAGGTTTTCCCACTATTGGACTAAGTGTAACTCTCAACCTGCAACTGCAAACCACATGGTCAACAACAGAGGTTGAACTGTATATTTGTTCATGATAAGGCACAATTTGGATTATAGATTATAAACACAAGGTTTCAGTACTTTTGTCTGAAGATGGTAACAACGCTGTTACAGAAACGTCACACACTATTTATTTATTTGGATTTGGTCTTATTACCTTGTGTGTATATTTGCTCCTTACAGAACTTAGCAACTTGCCATCCTTTCCTTCATTCATTTCTGATGTAAATATGCAAATAAGTATAATAAAATGATAAAGCACAATTTGGATTTTAGATTATATTAGATACAAGTAAATAAGACCTAATCCAAATAATTAATAGTCTGCGACATTTCGGTAACAGCATTGTTACCATCATGAGACAAAAGAATAATAAAATAATCAGGTTTTTTAAAATTTATTTATTCTTTTGTCTGATGATGGTAACAATACTGTTACCGAAACGTCACACACTATTAAATTATTTGGATTAGGTCTTATTTTCTTGTAAGTATAATAAAAGAAATTTTTATCATCCTTTTTTAAATATTTTAAATATATAAAAACAGTAGAACATACTACATGAGAGAACAATCCTGTTATAGGACACCTCTCTACAAAGGGACAGTTTTCATTGTCAAAATTATCCATTTACACTAAAATTAGCAACTCTCCAGTAAGAGGACACCTCTCCTTAAAGGACACTTAGGCTCTGTAACTAGGTGTCCTTTACAGAGAGGTAGAACTCTGCCTTTGCCGGTCCCAAGCCCGGATGAAAAAGGAGGAGGGGGGCAGTAACAAGCTCACTAAAAAACCTGGGCTCAGTTGGCCTGGCTGATAGTACCCTGTAAGGACTCCAGGGATACAGGATGAGCAGCGTTTGTACTCCATGTTAGGAGCGGCTGCATGTGGCGTCTGTTCCTCATGTCAGAGGCGGCCATTTCTTTTGTAGCTAAGTCGGTCTGCCACTGAGTAGTGCTCCCAGTCTTAATGACAAAGGCATTCTACTTCACCCAGTCATGATGGTTGTCAAACAGACACCATCAAGGGTCACAACTTGATACCCTAATATGATTGAGTGGAGATAAGAAAGAAGACAGAGAGGAAGTTCTACTGTATATAGTTTTCATGAAAGTATGGTTGCTTTGGAATAGCTAGGGTGACAATACAAACCATCCATCTTCTTATACATTTTCTATTTTTCTCTTGTGGAAGGGCAATAATGCTTTGAAAGCTCGGCAAAGCAATAAAAAAACTTTGAAAGAAACCTTTCGCCTTAAGATTTTGCGCTTTTTATGAATACAGTGGTACCTCGACATACGAGCGCCCCAACATACGAGTTTTTCGAGATACGAGCCGACGAACAAGTGATTTTTTGCTTTTAGTTACGAGCGAAATTCGAGATACGAGTTCGGTTCGGTAGTAACACGCAGTCGCGCCATCACGCGCACACCCAGGAACTGACGACTGAGGAGATACAAGAGTTACAGTCACAGCAGCATACTGAGGTTATGCAAGTAATTGGTTTTGAGGAGTCAGAGGAGGAGGTTATTTCTACAAGTGAGATAAAGGAGATCTTAGGAATGTGGGAGAGAGTTTCACAGTTCGTGGAAAAAAAACACCCAGAAAAAGTTGCAACAGGTCGTGCATCTGACCTTTTTAATGACACTTGCCTAACTCATTTCCGGAACATTCTGAGAGGGAGGAAGAAACAAACCTCCTTGGACATGTTTTTTTTCTAAACGGCCTACAGGTGAAAGCGAGAAAAATGTAGCGAAAAAGGCAAAGACCAGTGAGGATATCTAATTTATTTCTTTACATTCTCTTTTTTGTTTTTGTTTAATAAATATTTGATATTTATAAATACGTTTTTATTATTTAAAACCACGTAACAAAAATAACTGGGGTGACATTTTGGAGGTTGGAACGGATTAATGGTAGTTCAATTGTTTTGTATGGGGAAATTTGCTTCGAGATACGAGTAATTCAAGATACGAGCAAGGTTGCGGAACGAATTAAACTCGTATGTCGAGGTACCACTGTACTAAGATGTATGGAGAAGAATCATAAGTTAACAACAAGGAAAAAGTACAATTTTTTACAGTATTATACATTAGAAACACAACAATTCCACATTCCAATACTTGAAACTATATGATTAATAACAAGGCATATTTTAGGATTTAATTGAAGCACATTTTATTCTAAAATTTTAGAAGTAAAGGCTCCGTTTGTAATCCTTGTTAGGAGCTGCTGCACATGGCGTCTATACCTCATGTCAGAGGCGGCCATTTCTTTTGGAGTTAAGTCAGTGGCCTGCCACTGAGTAGTGCTCCCAGTCTTAATGACAAAGGCATTCTACTTCACCCAGTCATGATGGTTGTCAAACAGACACCATCAAGGGTCACAACTTGATACCCTGATATGATTGAGTGGAGATAAGAAAGAAGAAGAAAAAAGTGTGTTCCATTTAAATCCTAAATATATGCCTTGTTATTAATTCATATAAACCCATACACAAAATTTAAAGAAGTGGAAAGTCTTTGATGTTGCTGGTCGTCTACTTTTTTTTTTTTAAGAGATGGGAGGCAATTTTGTTTACACTTGGTTATCTAGTAGCCAAGTAGACAATAGCAGAAAGGATAAAAGTAGACACAAGAAGTAGCCAAAAAATATATACAGTTAAACCTGTCTATAGCGCCCCCCTCTTGGGACTCACCAAAATAGGGTGCTATAGAGAGGGGGTGCTATAGACAGGTCACTTTTAATGTAAATCGCATCGTACTACATATTTAAAATCGGGCGCTATAGAGAGGAAGGCGCTATTTAGAGGGGGCGCTATAGACAGGTTTAACTGTACAAAATTATCCAATAGACAAAAGAAGTAGCTAAGAACTTTACAAGAAGCACAGGTGATACAAAGCAGGAAGCATGTAATATACTTTCAAGCATAGTAGGTAAATAGATATAGCAAGAGTGTCAAAAAAGGAAGGGAGAGATTGATTCAGGGAGGATCTGCCATGGGACATATATACCTGTGAGGAATAAAACACATTTTCCCCCTTTCTTATATGTTTTCTCCAGTGTGCGGGGGAATAAGATCTGTAACACAGGGCAGCACTCACCTGTACAGTTCCTGGTTGTAGAGGGAGGCCACGATGTGAAGTAGCCGACACACGAAGCTGTCCTCATCTCTGGACGCCATGCTACACTGGCGCTCCAGCTCCGCGGCTCGGCCCTGTAGCTTGACATACTCCTCGCGGAGCAGGGCTAGGTGGCGTTGTAGTTTGCTCACCTCTGCCACACACACCTCAGTTGTATACAAACAATGGTATGAAGACATTGTGCAAATAATATTCTTTTTTTTTTTATAAGGAAAAATGGTTGATGGGTAAAGTGTTTCATTTTTAAAATTTATTTTTGAAATGATGCAGGACTTTCAGGCAAATTTGTTTTTCTATGAGCTGATAACAATGAAATAGGATTATAGACTTTTTACTAATAAATAGCTGGTTATATCCTATTTATTATTATTTTCCTGCATATAAAGTGGAGTGGAGGCATCTTACTAATTGCAGCAGAGGGGCTCCGTTTGTTAAACATTGTCCTGGTGCATTGATAAAAATTACATAAATGACTTATACCACAGGGTTTTTTTTTTTTTGTATATATTTTATAATTTTTTGGGAGCTTTCATGTCTTGTCTTTTCTCAACCTATAATTAAAATTAATGGTTGATAAAGAGGGGATAAAAAATGCCTTTGTTATGACTAAGGAATGTTAAACCATCTTCATGGACACACAATTCATCCAAGTAGGAGACTCTTTTGTTACATCAAAATATTTTACACACACAGAATAAATAAAGTGCCACCTATATCAACAACTGTCGTTCAACTCTTCAATATCTATGCAACAAACAATATTCACATATTCTCACCTCTACTTTTAGCAATGGTCAAAAACCAATATTATTTCCATTTATTAGTTTTATCTTAACTCCACCTTTGCCGGTCCCAAGCCCGGATGAAAAAGGAGGAGGGGGAGCAGTAACAAGCTCACTAAAAAACCTGGGTTCAGCTGGCCTGGCTGATAGTACCCTGTAAGGGCTCCAGGGATACAGGATGAGCAGCGTCTGTACTCCATGTTAGGTGCGGATGACGTCTGTTCCTCATGTCAGAGGCGGCCATTTTTTTAGCTAAGTCGGCCTGCTACTGAGTAGTGCTCCCAGTCTTAATGACAAAGGCAGACGCATTTTACTTCACCCAGTGTGGAGATAAGAAAGAAGAAGAAGATTAGTTTTATCTATAACATACAGTAGAACCTCCCTTTAAAGGACACCTAGTTACAGAGCCAAAGTGTCCTTTACAGAGAGATGCTCTCTTACTGGAGAGTTACTAAATAGTAAAAATGGTAAATTTGGAGATGAAAACTGTCCTTTGTGGGGAGGTGTCTCATGGATGTTCTTCTATATATAGAGTAGAACAACCTCCATGAGATTACACGCTTGCTAGAGGACACCTCTCTATAAAGAACGGTTTTCATCCCCAAAATAACCATTTTTACTATTTAGCAACTCTCTTGTAAGAGGACACCTCTCCGTAAAGGACACTTTGGTTCTGTAACTAGGTATTCTTTACAGAGAGACGTGTGTTCTACTATATGTATTTTAAATCTTGAATCCATTTTATACATATCAGGTGGCTATTAATTTTCGGTGCAAACTGTCTAATCTCTGCTAAGGGTAGCCCTAAAAAATCAAAGTGTACAAACTCAAGCGTGACTTGAGAATTCCCAGCCTAAAGGGTGTTAGTTTGAGGAATCTAAACCATACAAAGTGCATATGCAAATAGGAATGTGCAGTACAGTACAGTATGCAGTACAGTACAGAGGTAAAATCTCCGTAGTCATAGAGAGGGGCAGGAAATTCTCTCCACACAATGGAGGGACCAATGACTCAACAGTTGAATGACCCAGCACCGCACACAAAATATGCATTTTGTAATTTTTTAAAAAGCTGCATATCTGATGACACAAAGCAAAAGAACACATCAACCAAAAATTCAAACAATTCAATGAATGATACAGCAAAAAAAAAAAAACATGAATGAAAGGTTTTGCCATTATATTGCCACTTACTTTAATTTCATCTTTTTTTTTTTTTTTCCAAATTACAACCAGGTTATTTACTTACTACTCTTTAATGAGTACTGTGTGTGTTGTGTTTTTTTTTTTTTTTGCTTATCCCAAGTACACATGGTACATGAAAATCATAGTGTGTAGAAGTAGGCAATTGCTTTTACTGTAAGCACACCACATATCTACACATGTGAAAAGCAGTTCGACTTTTGCACTTACAAATGTGCCGGAGCCCTGTTTGGTTACTTGCACTCGCTGGTGGGGATGGACTTTTGCGAGAATGGGGGGCAATGGAGCATTTTTTTTTTCATCGGAAAAAAGTGCCCAATGCAGGAATCAAACCTAGGTCGTAGTGGTCGAAAACCAACGGTTTAGACCATCCTTACACTGACCCCTTGTTGAGTGTGTGTTGTGTTGCTGTGTGTTTTAATAAATAAAGATTTGATAATATCAGCGTCAAGTTCTTTTGAAAAGAGAAATCTATACAACTCCTACTTGCACATGCACACAAAAATGTCAATTTATATAAATTTTGCAGGAATACATTCTGCAGTTCTGCTGCGACTTAAACCAACAAGATCTATACCAGAATAAACAAATCTAGTTCTTTTTTTTTTTGTTCATCTCTAGTACACGTGGTACAGGCCATGATAATCATGGTGGGTAGAAGTATTACAATACAAGAGTTCTTCATTAACTGAAAGAACCTTGTGAAAAATATCACAAAAGTGAAATTGTACTGGGATCAGGTATATAAATTGTGGAAAAAGGCATCTCCTGATTGTAAAACTAAAAGTTCCTGATGGCTTGCGCCATTTGTTGGAATAAATATCAACTACCATTGATTTTTTTCAATTAATCCTGAATTGGCCACAGACAAGCCAGCGGATGGATAAGGAAAAAAAAAAAAAGGAGGAAATTTTAACAGTGGGCGCCAATTTTTCTAATACATTGAATAAAATAAAAGCCCATCTTTTCAATTGATTTAGTATATTTATTTTTACATTCAATATTTTGATATTTAATTTATTTAAAAACAATTCTCTCTCTATATATTTTCAACATGATTTCTAAAATATTAATCAAATTATAATGTAGAAAAGAAATAAGTAATTATGCGCAACAATATATATAAGTTTTAATGCAGGGAGGAGGAGGAGGAGGGAGGTATGCATAACTGGGATATGCAAATAGGTAAAGATTTTTTTTTTATATGTAACTGAAGATATGAGTCAAGGCACTTTTGTTATCTGAGAGGGAAAGATTTAGTGTTATCATCAGAGGGAAATACGGATTTATTTCGACGCCTCTGCATGTGAGATTAGATTGTGTGGTATCACTCGGAACAGGCCTGGTAGGCATGGCTGGAGAGATGGGGGAGAAAACAAAACACACCCCCAACCCCTCTCTTCCTCTTTCTTATCTCCACTCAACAATCATATCAGGTTATCAAGTCTGTAGAGATTGTTGATGGTGTCTCCTGGTGATGAGTAGAGCTCATCAATGGATGAGTCAAATACAGTCAATGATGTGCTTTGAGGTTGAAACTAAGTACATACATAAAATGAAAGCACTTAAAACCATGATACACAATATATTATACACAATACAAACCTCTACTGTTCTTACTGCGATGAAAAAATATATTGGGAGGGCTCTTGGCTCATCAGTAGTGAACCCTCTCAGTGGTTTCGCCAATTTAATCCACCAGACCGCTTCTCAGAGGTCTAATACTGTATTGGACGATTCTGCTTATATACGTAGCACTGAAGGATGGAATCTCAGAAATGGTTTTCAAGAAAACTATGGACATAAGCTTATACGACAGTAGAATTACATTCAAATATTTGCAATGAGCAATGCTCTTCCACAAACAATAAAGACAAGGCCAGTTATGTATAAGTTAATACAAAACAATAACGCGCCATCTATATACATAAAATGACGGTACTTAAAAAGCACAAATGTTTCTTTTATAGACAACTAGCCAAATGACCCGGGCAACGCCCAGGTTTTACCCGATTAAATGTTTTTATTCAAATACTATTCGTTACAATTATAAATTGGCGCCGTGGATGTCACTCTTGTGAAACGTCCCGCTCCAAACTTTGTGTCAGAGAAGCCTTATTTTTATAAAGAGATGATCTGGCTTTGTGTCTTCTGCTCGAATGAATGTTTTTCTGTTAGAATTTTGTTCCTGCACACTAAAAATGAACTGGCTTCACCCGTGGTCTCAGCTTTTAAGAATTTTTCCCGATATAATTTTGTATCTGATAATCAAACATGATACAGCAATATTGTCATCATCATTTTCTGACTAAAAAACAACTATTTTTGCCCAGAACCTGTCAATTTTATAAAAATCCGATAAATATCTTTTCCAGATTTTTCTCTATGTCCTGTCAAAACACGTTTTACATGTCCATTAGGTCAGCTGATATTACCTCCCATCTTCACCGCTAGAGGCGCTGCCTGCGAGCGAAAAGGCAAATTTGCAACGCAATTTGCAAATAACTCGAAGAATATTCGGGATAGAGACCTGAAATTTTCACTATAAGTTTTTCCAGATTTTACTCTATATACTGTTAAAATTTCAGTCAGATCAGTTACGTATTGTGGACGTGTATAGCCGACATAGATACCCACATACATACATACACTGACTTTTATATATATAGGGATACAAACTTCTACTGTTTACTTAATACATAGTGGGAAAATCTTGCAACCCATTCTGGAAAGTCACTGTCAGTAGAAGACCAGACTTAAGTCTGGAAATCCAAAGAATGCTGTTCCCTTGGGAGAACAGAATTGATGCTTGTCCCTCCTGCTCTGTACCATCAGTCATGTGCAGCAGTAATCACTGCATCAATACCTCAATATATCACAAACAGAATAACTTGCTACAGCAGAACTACCTCTCTGTAAAAGATGACACCTAGTTACAGAGGTAAAATCTCTTTTAGAGAGAGATGTCTTTTTTTTACTATAGAGTTGCTTCAAAAGGTAACCAAATCAAAATTATTGAAATGTTGGTGACATCTCTGTAATTTGGAGATTTGGTCTTGTGTTACCTTATGCTTCTTAATAATATAATCCTAATTGTACCTTATCATATAGAATTGCTAATTAATAAAAATGAAAATTTTATTGATAAAAAGACTGTCCTTTGTAGAGAGGTGTTCTTTATCAAGAAATGTAATTTCAGGGAGGTTGTACTGTACCTCTCAATAAAGGGAAGAGATGCCTATTAGATAATAACCTATTCATTGCTGAGCATAACTCATCCCCAGCAAACACCATCAACAAGCTTTACAAACTTGATACCCTAATATGATTGAGTGGAGATAAGAAAGAAGAAGATAACCCCATATGGACAGGCGTTACAGATTAGCCAACATTTATAAATAAAGAGCCCAATGACTTGAAAACTCCCTAGAAACAATTCCAATAAACCAACAGTGCAAATTTGGAATGCTTGCCTCACACAGATAGCACAAATGTGATTCCATCTACATGCATATTATCCAGCATATTGCTGGAGACCAGCTGGCCATTCTCCACCAAACTCTGCAGCGCTGGCAGAGGCGCTATATTCATTGTACATAGTATCATGTATATATATATTATATAATCTAAATATAAAAATATTCCATAATTTAAAAAATATATATTTTATTTTCATTCATTGATAATTCTACTTGTTTTTTGACCATAGTTTTAGAATACGCCGGACTTTCAATACTTGTTGTAAATATGTAGTTATCTAACCTATTTTTGAAATTCACTAATATAGAATTCATAAATTCTATATAACTGTGAAAAATGTCTTATTGTAATTTTCTTCAAGTAATTCAAAATAAAAACTACTTGAAAGGTAAATAATTATCTTTACTTTTTCACGACTGCACCTCTCTCTCTCTCTCTTTTTCAACAACAAAACAAAAAATAATCATAGCATATATATATTTATCTTTTTTAAATAGTACAGACAGTGCACTTTTGTATGTATTGACAAGATGTCAATAAAATTATTTTAATTTTCTATAATGCATTTTTTTTTTATAGTGATGTGTGGTTTACATTTTGAATGGTGTTGGTTCAATAAATTGGGCCCCAATATATTCAAATTATTATTATTAGACCCATGCATAATTATTATACATAATTTTTGGCCATAATATATTAAAAAAAATCAAGACTACACACTACTATATATAATACAATATACAATAGAACACATATTCCATGAGAGGAAACTCTTGCTAGAGAACACAACTTTATTTTATTTACTATTTACCAACTCTCCAGTAAGAGGACATCTATCTCTAAAGGACACTTTGGCTCTGTAACTAGGTGTTGTCCTTTACAGAGAGTTTTTTCTTCTGTAGTAGAACAACCTCCATGAGAAGACACTCTTACTAGGGGACACCTCTCTACAGAGAACAGTTTTCATCACCAAAATTAACATTTACCACACAATTTAGCAACTCTCTGGTAAGAGGACACCTCTCTCTAAAGGACACTTTGGCTTTGTAACTAGGTGTTGTCCTTTACAGAGAGGTTGTCTTCTGTATATCAATCATGAGTCTTTCTAATAAAAGACTCAATTTGATGTTTGCGGAAGAGCGATTGCTCGAAGCATATTATATATTTATAAATGTATGTAATTCTGCTGTCTCAAAGCTTAGTTGATATAAAATACCCATTCCAAGACCCTAGCATTTGTATCACTACAAAAGGAAGATCCAAAAAATGCAATATAACATGGTATGGTAGATTAAACTAGCGAAACCGCTGGGAGGGTTCACCACTGATGAACCAGCCCCTCCCATTAATTTTTACATTGCAGTAAGGGCAGTAGAAATTATTTAATTTTTAAAATAATCATATGCTTCTATAATAGTTTCGAATTTTCATATAGTATAAATTCAGTAGGGATTGGATGTTTGCTAGAATTGTTTTAACAAATGTTCGTTAGGCAAACTTTTACTCGGGTAAAAACCGGGCGAAGCCGGGTACATTCGCTAGTCTATAATAAATAAGTCTATATAGGGAGAATTAAGACAAAAACAAAGCCTCCCCTGATTGGGTAACTGAGAGCTACATTGGCACTGCTCCATCTCTATGGGAAATAAATATCAACTAATCTTTGATTTTTCTTTTATAAACCCCAGAATAATGGTAAAAAAAAAACATTCTTAAATTAAGACTTGATGAATCATAAAGAGAGGTTTTTGGCCAGTATTCTGAGGAAAAATAAAATAACTAATTGTTGTTTTTTTTTTTCTCTTTTCCAATAGATGGTGAAGAGTCATCAACAACTTTGAGAAAAAAAAAAGACTCGATCCAAATTTCAGTAAACAGAGTGTATATTGTATGCTACCAAAATCAGAAAACAAAGAATATGATCCTTACATGATACAATTTAGATTATAGGTTAGAAACGCAAGGTAATAAGACCAAACACACTACTTAATTACTAAGAAGAGGCCAAAGGTAAAAGTGACAAGTTTATTTATTAAAGAGGTACAAGCTTTGTGAGCTTTCAGACAATAACTTCCTTCAACAGGCTGAATTACATATAGGTATTCGTATTACAGCCAGTTGAAGGACGGTATTGTCTGAAAGCTTGCCCAGTTTATAACTCTTCAATAGCTACAAGAAAATATGACCTAATCCAAATAAATTAATAGTGTGTGATGTTTGGGAAACATCATTGTTACCGTGTCACATACTATTACTTTATTTGGATTATATCTTATTTTCTTGTAGCTATATAATCTATAATCCAAATTGTGCCTTATCAACTCTTCAATAAAGAAACCCGTCGCTTTTACCTTTAATCTCTTCTTTGCCGGTCCAAGCCCAGATGAAAAAGGAGAAGAGGGAGCAGTAACAAGCTCGCTAAAAAAACCTGTGCTCAGCTGGCCCGGCTGATAGTACCCTGTAAGGACTCCAGGGATACAGGATGAGCAGCGTTTGTACTCCATGTTAGGACCGGCTGCACATGGCTTCTGTTCCTCATGTCTGAGGCGGCCATTTCTTTTGGAGCTAAGTCGGCCTGCCACTGAGTAGTGCTCCCTGTCTTAATGACAAAGGCAGACACATTCTACTTCAAATTATAAAACTATTTTAGTGGCGTATTATTCTTTTTAAAATAAAACAATTTCTACTGTCCTTACTGCGATGAAAAAATTAAAGGGAGGGATTTCATCGCAGTAAGGACAGTAGAAATTGTTTTATTTTAAAAAGAATAATACGCCACTAAAATAGTTTTATAATTTGATAACAGATGGCGCTCTAGTACATCATAACATTCTACTTCACCCAGTCATAATGGTTGTCAAGTTTCAAGCTCTACAAGCTTGGTACCTTAATATAATTGAGTGGAGATAAGAAAGAAGAAGAAGAGAATTCTTCTTAGCAATGCTATCCGGCGAATTCTATTACAACACCACTTATTTATTTAGGCTTATTACCTTGTGTTTACGATCCTTACATACATTTTGATAAGTAGATTATAAGACAAACCCCTTTGTTTATCCCTTTATAGTGCTCATTAAAACACGCTTCAATTGCGGGAGCAACGTTAATTTTTAAATTTTTAACCATATAATTGTTTAAACACCTACCAGAATTTCAAACAAACCCCCTTTGTTTATTGCTAAAAATCCATTTCTGTGGCAATGCCAAAACAAACCTGTGATCATCTAGCCTAATGAAATGAATAAAAAACCATTTTTAAAACTGATTTATGAATCGGATAAGGTACAATTTAGCTTATAAATTCAGAAACACAAGGTAATAATACCAAATCCAAATTTGATTTTGGTCTTATTTACCATGTGTTTCTGAGTTATGAGCATTTACATTAACCTTTTTTGTTTAACACTTTATTTGCAATGATTCATAATTAAAAAAAAAAATGATTTATTAAAAAAAAAAAAAAACACCTAAACCAAGTAACAGTCCCCTGGCCAGTTTTGTACCATATTACCAAATCCAAATTTGATTTGGTCTTATTTACCTTCTGTTTCTGAGTTATGAGCATTTACATTAACATTTTTTTGTTCAACACTTAATTTGCAATGTTTCATAATTTAAAAAAAAACGTAGTTATTAAGAAAAAAAACACTTAAATCAGGTAACAGCCTCTATCCAGTTTTGTAAACAATGAGGTGTTTTTGAGAAATATTCTAACATTTTAAGTACTCTTTAATAGAAAAAAAAAAGACTTAAAAGTGACTAGAAATAGTATAATTTTTTTCAAAGACATATTTGGCTATTAAAATGAGATTTAATGATGCTAAAATGCAATCTAATGGAATATATTTTATTCAGTTTATAGAGACATTTATTTAGACAAATTGTTGGAATAAGCCTAGTATCGTTTGGTTGATATATATTCCCATTGTAATAGATTTACCATCTTTAAAATCTCATTTGAACAGTAAGGATATGACTGTTTCATTATTAATTACTCTGCAAATAAGCATGATTTATATTCTTAATAAATTTTAAAAATAATCAAACTATAATGATTTTCTTTTAAACAATAAAGTGTTTCAAACAAAATGTTTAGAATCTAATTAAATACCAAACGACTATGCATGTTAGATATATTTGTTGCTATTTTTTTTTTATTAATGATTGAATAAACTTATATAGAGGTTTTTTTTTTTTTTTTCTTTTAAATAAAAGACTGGAAAAGACATAGAAACCTGTAATTTTATCTTGTGGTGAATTATAACAAACATTGTTATACATTGCTAGTTTAAATTAAAGTTTATTTTATAATTATTTACCCCTTCATAGCACTAATTAGAACACGCTTCAATTGCGGGAGCAACGTTAATTTTTAAATTTGCTGTGCTATATGCAATTTTTACCATATCATTGTTTAAACACCTACCAGAATTTCAAACAGTATTTTTCAAACAATTGCATCTCAATGGTGTAATAATAGATGGCTATTGTTATTATAAAATGTTCCTTTATTTCCAAATTGCGTGTCACAATGTCTTGCAAATTAAAAAGGGGCGGTGCTGAGATGTTCCTTGTTAATGTCTTATTAAAATTTATTTCCAACCGCAAGGCAAAGGTATATTTCATTTCCTTAAAAACTAGATAAAATGAGATAATCTCAAGTAACACAACATTGTAATCATCAAAACTTACCGTTTGCAGCCATTTTTAAAGTGTTACTTTAGTGTAAAAATTTGTTTACATCCAATGGAATATTTGATAGGAAACTTAACAACACTGGCAAAAAAGAAAAAAAAAAAGTAACGAAAAAAAGTTGCATTGTCTTAAAAAAAATGTCAAAATTATTTAATTTAGAAATTCTTTTTTTTATGTTCTAAAATTATAATTTTCAAAATTTATATTAGCTTGATTAATGAGTGTGCTGATAAAGAAAAAATGGCTTGAAAAATTATATGGCCATAATTATTTAAATCTTGGATTCGTTAAAAGTAAATTATATATTATATAATTTTTTCAATATAAAATTGAAGCAAAATAATATTTTATAGAGATTTTATTTTAAGGAAACTAACATTTTTCATATGTGACCACAATAAAACATCGATTTGGCTACATTGCTATTGACCTTTAAAGGTTAGTTTAGCAAGAGGATATTTAATTTGTTGACATCCGTCTTCACAGGTATTTTACTCGTGAGGTCTGTTGGCTTCAGATTATTTAATAATATTATTATATTTTTCCCTTAAAATGAGTGTCTGTTTAATAGTAATTGATGGTTGGGGAGTTTCCGACATTGAAGATGGCAATGCTATTCTTCATGCAAAAACGCCGGTAATGGATCGGCTGGCAAAAATTGAGGGTGGCTATCTCACCTTAGAAGCTTCTAGCAGTTATGTCGGATTACCTGAAGGTTTAATGGGAAACAGTGAAGTTGGTCATTTGAATATTGGTGCAGGAAGAGTCCTATACCAAGACATTGTTCGTATTAATATGGACGTGAAAAGTAAGGCAATCCATGATAATGAAAACTTTGTTGATGCTTGTCAGCATGCTAAGTCAAAGAATGGCCGTCTGCATCTTATGGGATTAATCAGTGATGGTGGTGTGCATGCACATATAGACCATCTTTTTTCATTGCTTGAAGGTGCAAAAAAGCAAGGTGTTCCCAATACCTATATTCAATTTTTCTCAGATGGCCGTGATACAAGCCCAACAAGTGGGATTACCTTTGTCAAACAAGTGTTAGACAAGACTAAAGAACTTCAATATGGATCCCTGGCTACTATCACTGGCCGTTACTATGCCATGGACAGGGACAAGAGGTGGGAAAGAGTCAAGATTGCCTATGAAGGAATGGTTCAAGGCATTGGTGAAAAGACAACTGAGGCTGAAGTTCTGGATTTGATCCAAAAACGCTATAATTTGCCAGATGGTGAAAGACAAACTGATGAATTCTTGAAGCCAATCATCATCAACCAAGATGGAACAATTCAGGATAACGATACCCTGATTTTTATTGATTTCCGCGCTGATAGAATGAGACAAATTTCTGAAACCTTTGGATTGAATGTTAACTTTGAAACTGATAAGAAACCAAAAGATATTAAGCTATATACGATGACTCAATACAAGAAGGAATTCCCATTTACTTGCCTCTATCCACCAACAGTACCTAAAAATGTTCTTGCTGAGTGGATTTCAACAAAATCTCTCTCCCAATTCCATTGTGCAGAAACAGAAAAATACGCTCATGTTACCTTCTTCTTCAATGGAGGTCAAGAACAAGCTTTCCCTCTTGAAGAAAGATGTATGATTCCTTCACCAAAGGTTGCAACCTACGACTTGAAGCCTGAAATGAGTTGTATCGAAGTAGGTGAAAAAATGGCTGAAGTAATTCAAAAAGGAACATATCCATTTGTAATGTGTAACTTTGCACCTCCAGATATGGTTGGCCATACTGGTGTTTATGATGCTGCAGTACTTGGTGTTGAAGCTACAGATAAAGCTATTGGAATTATTGCTGATGCCTGTGAGAAAAATGGCTATACCTTATTGATTACTGCTGATCATGGAAATGCAGAGAAAATGAAAGATGACAAGGGTGGACCACATACTGCCCATACTTGTAACAGAGTACCATTCTGTATGATGGGTTGTCGTAAATTCTTGACACCTGGTCATACTCCAGCTTTGTGCGATGTTGCCCCTACAGTTCTCCATCTTATGGGACTTGATCAACCCCCAGAGATGACAGGAAAATCTCTGCTCCACCCTTGAAAATCCTACGGAAGAAGCCACGGATGTAAAGTAATGTACCATTCTTTTATTCTGTATGGATATTTTGGTTTGTTTTGATTTTTTTCTCTCTTTTTTGCTTTTCTTTTTTTAGTTGAATTCTTCTCTTTGACAATTTTAAAGTTTTTCACAGTCACAGAGCTCAGAGCTTTGATTCAATAAAATATATATTTTAACAAAGTTTTTATTTTTTAACCACCTGGATCAATACTATCCAGAAAAAAAAAAAGTTTAATATAAAAATATCTTAACCAAAAGATATTGAAAACCAAGGTATTTTAAAATATTTTCTAACAGTACATTCCTCTTACTATATAGATATGCCCACCAATATCTTAAAACATTGATAAAAAAAAAAAAAAACTTTTAATAGAATCTTTTAAATAAGCAAAGGAAAAGAAGTCTCTTTCATATAACTGGTCAAATATGTTTTTTTCTTCATAGAATTTAAAAAGCATAAGATTTTTTTCAATATTATACTAATGACAGAAAGAATTACATTCCTCTTGTCTTCCATGAGTTATCAATGGAAGAAGAAACTGCCATAGAAAATATAATTTTATTTTTTTAATTATCCAACAGCAAACTGTAAAAGAAATGCTAAATGAAATTTTTATCTTTTACTTGTTTAACCTAATACTTGATCAAATGATAGAGAAAACTGTTTAAATTTCTATCAAAATATTTTTGAACAAAGTTTTTTTTTTTTTTTTTTAAGCAGCTTCAAGCTTGTTAATTATTTAAAACCAAAATTTATCCATTTATTGTGGTTTGCTACATTAGTTCAAAATTCTCTAAAATATAGTATTTTAAATATAGTATTTTAAAAAATAACTTTAGTTATATATAATAAAAAATATAAATACACATATAGAAAAAGATGTTAAAAAAAAAAAGTTTTGTCAAAAAAAAATTTTTTTTTTTTTCAAAAATGTATATTAAAAAAGAAAAATTTAACTCATAAATAGCTATATAAAAATATATATATATATATTAACAATTTATAGGAATTTAGAAGCATGTTAATAAGACCAAATCCACATTTAAAAAAAAAAAAATTGGTCTTTTGTTATCTTATGTTTTTCTAATCTATAATCTAAATTGTATACATTATTATTTTAGTAGGTTAATTATATAGTTATTATAAATGATTATTGTAGAGAATTAGTTATTAAAAAAGCTTTTAATTTATTTAAAAAAGAGTGAGAAAAAATATATCAAAAGAATTAGGGATATTACACATTAGTAAACACAATGTTAGATTAAGCCTAGCCTTTGATGTTATTGTTGTTCATCAAATTTCTATATATTGGAGTGATGTGAATTTATGAAATAATATATCAACTATTGTGTGTATAGTTATAAAACGTTGTTTTTATTTATTTCTTGCTGTTATGTAATTTTTGCTACAAGCATGCATATAGCTTTTTCTTTTCCTTCTCATTTCCTTAAAAAAAAATTGGTTTGAAGATTATGTTAAAATAAAAGAATATTTTATTTTTGGATATCATTGGTTATTTTTTATTCATCACAATTACAATCTGCAATGAGCTGGCTTGAAGGGATCAAGAAGACTACTTGAAGGTCACTAGACTCACTGGAAACTCCACCTTTGCCGGTCCCAAGCCCAGATGAAAAAGGAGGAAGGGGAGCAGTAACAAGCTCACTAAAAACCCTGGGTTCAGCTGGCCCGGCTGATACACATGGTGTCTGTTCCTCATGTCAGAGGCAGCCATTTATTTTGGAGCTAAGTCGGCCTGTCACTGAGTAGTGCTCCCAGTCTTAATGACAAAGGCATTCTACTTCACCAAGTGTGGAGATAAGAAAGAAGAGAAGTAATGAAAGAAACTATACGATAATAAGGCCAAATCCAAATAAATTAATTCTGTGTGACTTTTAAGCAACAGTGTTGTTACCAAAATGTTACACACCATTTATTTATTTGGATATAGTCTTATTATCTTGTTGTTCTAATCTATAATCCAAATTGTACATTATATAAGAAATGAAAAAAATTGAAAATATGAATGTTTGTTTTAGGTCTAAAAGAAATATTTGTGCTTTAATTTTTTCAGTTCTTATGTATATAGATGGTGTGTTATTGCTTTATGAACAACTTTAATTCAACACCCTAAGGGAATCAAAGAATTTCAGTTGAATTAAAGTTGATGTGTTGAATTCTAGTCGGCTGTTTTTCCAAGATATTTTTGTAATAAGATGATGAGATACGAGTGATTTTTCACCTCTGTCCACATTAACACACAGCAGAACAATACTGGATAAGACTTTTGACTTATACAGTAGAACATACTCCATGAGAGGACACTTGCTAGAGGACACCTCTCTACAGTAGAACATACTCCATGAGAGGACACTCCCGCTAGAGAACACCTCTCTACAGTAGAAGATACTCCATGAGAGGACACCTCTCTACAGTAGAACATACTCCATGAGAGGACACTCCCGCTAGAGAACACCTCTCTACAGTAGAAGATACTCCATGAGAGGACACTCTTGCTAGAGGACACCTCTCTATAAAGGACAGTCACCTTCATTACCAAAATTCCTATTTTTACTATATAGCAACTCTCCGGCAACAGAACCCCTCTCCCTAAAGGACACTTGCTCTGCAATGTTATCCTTTACAGAGAGTTTCAACTGTATCAATACTTTTAAAATCAGAGCATAGGAATCCTAGTGGGTACTTGTACAGTTGTTCTACTGAAGATAAATTACTCTCATGGACAAAACATACGGAAGTGGAAAGTGTTTGGTAACATATGATGGCAGTTTGTGTGATGAAAACTGTCCATTGTAGAGAGATGATCTCTAGCGGAAATATCTTCAATATGGAGGTACTGTACTATGATATTAAACCTATAGAGAGGAAGGGTTCGAGTGAAGCACCTCATCAATTGAGTTAAAGTGCCACCACCACAATGTTTGGCTGCAGTCACTATAAAGCTCCACTTGGCTGGAAACGAGCCAAGATGGAAATACAACAACACCCAAGTAATAGCTGGCCTGTGTAAGAACTGTCAAATGGTATTCTAACAAGGGACAATATTTTTTTTGTTGAAGAGGCATCTTTTTCCTTCTCTTTCTTTCTACCACATAACATCTCATTCTATATAGAATTTAAAAAAAAAAAACTCAAGGTAATAAGAGACCAAATTCAAATAGTGTGTGACATTTCAGTAACAACACTGTTACCATCACACACTATTTATTTAGAGATTTGGTCTTATTATCTTGTAGTTCTAATCTATTATACAAATTATGACATATTATATATAGATTAAAGGAACACAAGAATCTCCAAATTCAATGGAACCTTGCTATAACAGCGCAACTTAGCAATAATATCAGAATTCTAAAAGTCCTATGTTAAAGTTCGAATTGTTGTAACCGTGGTTATAAAAACAACCTAATTTCAACAACATAAAATCTTGGCCCCAATTGAAGTTGTCATAAAGATGTTCAACTCCACCTTTGCCGGTCCCAAGTCTGGATGAAAAAGGAGGAAGGGGGGCAGTAACAAGCTCACTAACAAACCTGGGTTCAGCTGGCCTGGCTGATAGTACCCTGTAAGGGCTCCTAATCAAGGATACAGGATGAGCAGCGTTTGTACTCCATGTTAGGAGCGGCTGCACATGGCGTCTGTTCATGTCAGAGGCGGCTATTTCTTTTGGAGCTAAGTCGGCCTGCCACTGAGTAGTGCTCCCAGTCTTAATGACAAAGGCAGACGCATTCTACTTCACCCAGTCATGATGGTTGTAAAACACCATCAAGGGTCACAACTTGATACCCTAATATAATTGAGTGGAGATAAGAAAGAAGAAGAATGATATCAAGCTTGTAGAGCTTGTTGATGGTGTTTGCTGAGTAGAGCTCATCAATGGATGAGTCAATACAGTCAATAATGTGGTTTGGGATTATTACAGGTTGACACTTAGTGCATAGTGGGAAAACCTTGCAACCATTCTGGAAAGACATTGTCTGAACAAATTAATAAAACTTTTAAAAGAAAGCTTTCGCCTCATGATTTCATGCTTTTTATTATTTTTACTCAGGCGATTATATAACTTTTGAAACGACAGTTGAAAACTTTCCCTTTACAGCATATATTAAAAAACTTGTTCAATTTCAAATTACTTTTATTAGGAACAACCCAAAGGTTATCATATTTTTACAATGGAGAATACATTATACATGTATATATTCAGAACAATGCTTATTTTGCATCAATACATTTTATTTTACTTTCAATATTTCGCATGACCACTCGTCACAAGGAAGTTTGGCAAGTGGCGATGTGAAATATTGAATGAAAAATAAAATGTATTGATACAGAATAGATATTGTTGTAAATAAATGAAATATGGTTTTCAGAATTTTTAAACCAATACATATATAGGTATTTTTAATTAAAAAGACATATATTGGATCAAAAATATAATTTATTTACCAAGATTTCAGTTGACTGAACGGTAAACTCTTTCGAGATATAACAACATATTAATATTATAATCACAAGGTAATAAGACCAAATCCAAATAAATAAATAGAAATGTCACACACTATTCATATATTTAGATTTGGTCTTATTACCTTGTGATTATAATCTATAATCCAAATTTTGTGCTTTATCATAACATATTAATATGTCAACAACAAACTCAACACCACATGACGTGAATAGAATTAAGTAAAAAATATATAGTTTTATGTGTGTGCCTATACTCAATGAGAAGTTGCAGAACCAGAGTGTCCTTTAGGAAGAGGTGTCCTCTTACCGGAGAGTTGCTAAATAGTAAAAATGATCATTTTGGCAATGGAAACTGTCCTTTGTAAAGAGGTGTCTTCTAGCACGAGTGTCCTTTCATAGAGGTTCTACTGTATATTACAGTCAAAATAAATTTTGTAATAAGGGTGTGAATATTTTAGATATTACAACAAAGCCTATTTTTATTAAAAATTATTTTGTACAATGTGTAAAGAAACATTGAAATATATAGGTTTATCCCAACTCGGCCTTTGCCGGTCCCAAGCCTGGACGAAAAAGGAGGAGGGGGAGCAGTAACAAGCTCACTAAAAAACCTGGGCTCAGCTGGCCCGGCTGATAGTACCCTGTAAGGACTCCAGGGATACAGGATGAGCAGCGTTTGTACTCCATGTTAGGAGCAGCTACACATGGCGTCTGTTCATCATGTCAGAGGCGGCCATTTCTTTTGGAGCTAAGTCGGCCTGCCACTGAGTAGCACTCCCAGTCTTAATGACAAAGGCATTCTACTTCACCCAGTCATGATAGTTGTCAAACAGACACCATCAAGGGTCACAACTTGATACCCTAATATGATTGAGTGGAGATAAGGAAGAAGAAGAAGGTTTATCCCATTTTTAAAGTGTTTCAAGGTTAGTGTCTTGTTGTAATTGTCAGTTCCAATGTGACTTGGCCTGGTTTTTTGCTCTTTTATTTTTGTCCTATTTAACTTCCTTTTGTCTCAGGTGGTAGAGCAGCTTCCTTGTTTTAACATTCTTTTTTTTTTTGTTGTTTTTTTTTTAGTAACAAGCTTCTTAGTAGGTTAGTTGTTTTTTAAGTTTTTCTCTGATTAAAAAAAAGTTAAAGGCTTGTCTTATATTTTATGAATAATAATAATAATAATTCTAGATAGGACAAGAACCTACAGTACAACTGTCCTGGTGTGGAACTAACACCTACCCACATATTCTCATGTCCAGCAATGGCCACAGAAAATTGACATGGATCCAGAACAGCAGATTTACACACCCAAGATAGAGGACATTGGGACTGCTGTGATAGAGATGTAGGGAGACATCTGTTCATTGAACACAATAATAATATAGATGGAAATTTTGGCAGGAGAATATTGATCTAAAAAGACAAAGGTCGCCTCACCCGTCAAAATAGACGTCAAAGCTAGACACCATCTATTGACCATCGCCCCAAAATAGCGAACTCAGGTCGGTGACAAAACCACAACACCAGCTTTGACAAACTGAGAAGCGTCCACCTAGAGACAATGGTTTCCGGCTAATGGCCCTTGTCAGTCTAGGACGAACTTTATTCCATGAGATCCAGGATGATGGCATCTAGCTTTGACATTTATTTTGACAGAAGAGGTGAGCTTTGTCTTTTTAGAATAACAATAATGTAACTATAAGGATATAGATATGTGACCATAGATAAGAATTGGTCTTATAATGGACATGTATGTTGATAGTCCATATTAAAATTTAATACATAAGTCTCCATGATGTGTTGTTGTTGGCTAGTTGGTTATTCAAGGTGTTGTTGTTGTTTCTTATCCCCTTGTGTAAAGATTACACAAATTCCATGAGTTCATGATCTCATGGAATGGGGTATAGGGGTGCAGCTTTCGTTGATCATGTCACACTTTGGTGAAAGTCTGACTTTGTCTGTAATTTGAGGCCGTTCCTAACATGGAAGCCTTTGCTGCCGACTCTAACATGAGCACAGACGCAGCTCCTCCGTATCCCTGGACCATTGCTGAGGTCTATCCGGGTCAGTTGAACTCAGGATTTTTAAAGGTTATTCAAGGTAAAACCACATGACAATCAGACTTTGTTCCCTATGTAGATAGTTTGCTTACAATGTAAACAAACTTCTTACAAATGATTTAAAATTGATATAAAATCACAAAGTAACCAAAAATAATTATTTTATAGCAGTAGTGTTACCATTGAACTATAAGGTCTACAGTACCTTCCAATATGTTTTATTCAACAGAAAGATCAAAATGATAAGACACAATTTGAATTATAGATTATAAACACAAGGTAATAAGACCAAATCCAAACAAACAAACAGTGTGTGACGTCTCGGCAACCTTGTGTTTATTACCTTGGGAGAAATTAAAATTTTCTATTAAATCAGTCAGTTATAAGATGATTATCAAATTATTGCAACATTCCATGTTAGTGGACATTTTTCTAGGACATTTTGTTGTCAATACTTAGGGGGGGGTGTTGAATTAAAGTAAGTGTTGAATTAAAGATGTTTTAAAGTAAAAAAGGAGACTATAAAAACACAAGGTAATAAGACCAAATACAAATAAATAAATGATAAATCATCAAAGAGAACACCCAGTCTGAACCTCAGACAGCACCAAACAACAAGATATGGAACAGGCCATCTCAAGCCATTGAAGATAGAAAATTACAGTAAAATCTACCCCACTGGCCCAAAATGTAGTTTGGCACCTGCAGCTCCAGAACACATTGCATTAGATTCACTAAACAGGACCTTTGGGAGAGGCCACTGCTTATCATCAAACAGCTCGAGAAAATGAACTCATGGAGAGAATTTAAACACAAGGTAATAAGACCAAATCCAAATAAATAAATAGTGTGTGACGTTTCGGTAACAGCATTGTTACCATCTTCAGACAAAAGTACTGAATCTTGTGTATTACCATGTGTTTATACTCTATAATCCAAATTGTGCCTTATCATGGAAAGAATTTGTGTAATCTTTACACAAGGGGATAAGAAACAACAACAGAGAAAATTTTGCTCAAAAGTTTGTAACACTCTCTTTGCCCAAAAAAAACTAGTTTTATTCAAAATGAGTATGTTAAAACAGAAGAAGGATATTTGTGAACAATAAAATACTGAAATCAAGGCACTGGGTCACCATCACCCAACTAAATATACACGCCCCCCCCCCCCCCCCCACCTTTCTATATATAACTCTCTCAAAGTTGCATAAGAGAGATCCCACTCCTTGTCCTTATAACATCAATGCTAATTCTTATTTACTATTTTTGGAATTTGAAGCTGTGTACATTTATTGCTATTTATTTATGTTTAAAAAATAGAGGAATACAAGGAACAAATTTTCAATAAATATATTATATTGTACTGTAGAACCTCTTTCTAAAGAGTAATATCTAGTTGTATAGAAAAAATGTTCTTTAGAAAGAGTAATATCTAGTTGTATAGAAAAAATGTTCTTTAGAAAGAGATGTCCTTTTAATAGAGAGTTGCTAATTATTAAAAATGGCAATTTTGGTGATAAAAATTGTTTTTTGTAGAGAGGTGTTCTCTAGCGGAAGTGTCCTCTCATGGAGGTTGTTCTACTGTAGAGAGATGTCCTCTAGTCAGAGTGTCCTCTCGTGGAGGTTGTTCTACTGTATTGGTGATGAAAACTGTCCTTTGTACAGAAGTGCCCTCTAGCGGGAGTGTCCACTCATGGAGGTTATTCTATTGTTTTGGTGATAAAAACTGTCCTTTGTAGAGAGGTGTCCTCTCATGGAGGTTGTTCTACTTTATTGGGGTTAAAAACTGTCCTTTGTAGAGAGGTGTCCTCTCATGGAGGTTGTTCTACTTTATTGGGGTTAAAAACTGTCCTTTGTAGAGAGGTGTCCTCTCATGGAGGTTGTTCTACTGTATTGGTGATGGAAACTGTCCTTTGGTAGAGGATAGTAGTTGAGAGTCCTCAGATTTTGAAAAAAAGAAACAGAAAAGCCTTCAAGGTGAAACTTCCCTATTTTCTGTTAAAATGCAGTTTGTTTGTGATAGAAGATCTTTTAATGTCTGCACATTGGTTGTATTTTATTATATTTTAATAAACAGGAAAAACTATGCAAATCAGATTTGAGAGTGGATTGGGAATCTTCCCAATCTGTACCATCTGTAAGAGTGTCCACTAATGTGGGGGTGGGTTCAAATCCCACTTTTGACACTTTTTTGACCTCCTTAAAAATCATGAGATTAACTGACCCAGTTGATAGACCTCAGCAAGGGCCCTGTCTAAGGATACGGAGGTCTGTACTCGTGTTAGAGTCAACAACAAAGGTTTCTATGTCAAATTACAGTCAGACTTTCACCAAAGTGTGCCTGAATCATGTGATCAAGGAAAGCCACACCCCATTCTATGGGATCTAAGAGGAAGGAGGCAGTACATCTTCTCTTACACATGGAAGATAACTATGAAGGATTTGTACCTTAGTCCTTAACTGATCTTGGTTAAGATCAATAGAATAGAGTCTCCATGACATAGTAAAAAGAAATCAATACAATAAAATAAGATCAAATCCAAATAAATTAATAGTATGTGATGTTTCGGTTTGTCTTAGCAAACTATATATTTTTTCTTATTTGCTATCTTGTTTACACACTTGATAACAGTACTATTTAAGAACATGCTGTAATATTTTTCCTCATTTATTTTTTTGTCTGATGATGGTAACAATGCAGTTACCGAAACGTCACACACTATTAATTTATTTGGATTAGGTCTTATTTTCTTGTATCTATAATCCAAATTATGCTTTATCATTAAAAGAAATCAATAAAATATTCCTTTTTCTTTTACATTTTTAATTGTTGATAGGCAATAAGAGCAATTCTCCGGTAAGAAGACAACTCTCCCTAAAGAAAACTTTAGTTCTGTAGCTAGACATTGTCCTTTACAGAGAGGTGTTCCACTGTATATGGATAAATATATACCAAATAGATGTACATCTCTAGGAAGAGTGTATAGAAAGGTAATATAAATTATAAACACCTCTCCATAAAGGACACTTTAGTTCTGTAACTAGACATTGTCCTTTACAGAGAGATTGGTTCTACAGTATAAGGATATATATATATATATGCTAAATAGAGGTTACATCTCTAGGAAGAGATATAAAGGTAAACAATCTTTATTTCCTTCTCCCAGTTCCCTTGTGAGAGGAATCAGCCCCTTCAGTGGCCTCCTGGATGTTGCTACCCTTGACCCCAATTGACTTCCTTGTTTTGTAGACATTACTGTCAATGAATGGTTCAGCCAAGTCTGTCCTTATTCTGACAGGAGGTAAGGTCATATGTCGTCTAGGTATTGTACTGAACAACCTGGGGAGTAGTCTCCTAGTGATGGTCTTACTGCCAGTGTGGTGTAACTTCTTAATCCCCAGTTGGGCCGTGTACAGCGGGGAATCCTCCAATTTGATGGCAAAACTTGGGGTGCTGAAGAGTTTGCTGAAGAGATTCTCCAGAGCGAAGGGTTCAGTCTGAAAGTAGCGTGTGGAGGTAGGTGACTCCAGAGCCAGGGAGACAAAGTGCTGCAGGGAGAGAGATGCTCTGTCCAATGTTGATGGCAGGGCTTGGGATCTCTCATCTACTTCCTCATCTTCACTGGAAGAACTCAGCATGGACTCCAGCTGGACTTTCCTCACCAGCTTTCCTTTCTTCCTTCTAGCTGGAACATGGGACTTCTTTGGTGAGCTCACTCATTACACCTCCATAGTAGAAATGTTTACACAAGGTAATAAGACCAAATCCAAATAAATAAATAGTGTGTGACATTTCGGTAACAGCGTTGTTACCATCTTCAGATAAAAGTACTGAATGTACTTTGTAACTACGCTGTTACTGAAACGTCACACACTATTTATTTATTTAGATTTGGTCTTATTACCTTGTGTTTATCATCTATAATCAAAATTGTGCCTTATTAGTAGAAATGTTTAAGATACAGTAGAACCAATCTCTCTGTAAAGGACACCTAGTTACAGAGCCAAAGTATCCTTTAGGGAGAGGTGTCCTCTTACCAGAGAGTTGCTAATGAGCAAAAATGGTAGTTTTGCCAATGAAAACTGTCCTTTGTAGAGAGGTGTCCTCCCAAAGATACTGCAGTAATTTTAATGACCTAGGAATTGGGTAATTGTATTTTTATCTGTGTATAAATATAGAATAAAAACTTATTTTAATACCAATTACAGTACTACCTATGAAATGACACTCCCGCTAGAAGACATCTCTCAAAGGACAGTTTTCATTGCCAAAATCACCATTTTTTACTAATTTGCAACTCTCTGGTAAGAAGACACCTCTCATTGAAGGACAGTTTGGATCTGTTGTTGTTTCTTATCCCCTTGTGCAAAGATTACATGAATTCCATGAGTCTATTCTCCTCGAACTATTTTATGATAAGCAGCAGTCTCTCCCAAAGGTCCTGTTTAATACATCTAATGCAAGCCGTGTTCTGGAGCTGTAGGTGCCAAGTTCCATTTTGGGCATGTGGGGTAGATTCGTTATTTTTTATCTTCAATGGCTTGAGATGGTGCACTTTGGGTATGCAACTAAGTGTTGTCCTTTACAGAGAAATTGGCTACTGTATCTTTTTAAAACCAATATCATAAAATTAGTTATTTAAATTAAAGACACTTCGGCCAGTAAATATTGTTTACTGTCTTATTATTTTTATAGAGACAATAAAAAAGATTTACTGGCCGAAGTTCCTTTAATTTAAAGAACTATGAATGCCGGCCAGGCAGCCTCTATCTCTTTATTATCATAAAATTAAATAATATAATAAAAAATAAATATAATACTTACTATAAACCTTTTGATTATTCAGTGTAGAAATTGAACCATAGGTTTCTGCTTGGATCATAGAGGTGTCTTCATAGTCATCGGGATCAGTTGACTTCCATGGATCCCAACTATAATACCTGATGTAGGGTTCATAGGAGAACATGGGTTGAGTTTCTCCAGGACATAGAGCAATGACATGGAATTCTGCAACAGCCTCGTTTTGCGACTTTAGGACCTCATAGATGAGCTGTTTGAGAAGAAACTGTAGAATGTTTTCCAATCTGATTAGTTGAGAATGGCTTTTCTTTCTATCAAGGAAGGTAAGGTCACTCAGTGAACCATGTACACTACCATTACTGAGGGCATCTTTGTAGAGGTAAAACATGGCACCAACACTGTCGAAGCTAAACTGCTCAACATGATTTAACATCTGAAGTGGTTCCAAATGGAGTAAGTTAGCAATATGATGTACAGCGTAATCATATGTCTTCACAGATAGATTTGCCGTTCGAGGTGGCGTCCCTATTCCTGAATTTAACCACGGATGTTTCAAGATATCTTTAATCATTGCTCTACTTAGAGGTTCCGGTTCTAAAAGTTCGAAAATAAGATTTTTACATTTCCAACTCATACGTTTATTGAAAAGTAGATTTACTTTATTAATACCTCTGTAAACTTCGTAGCTGCCATGTTTAGGAAAAGGTACTTCACCAACAAGGATAGTATAGAGTACAACTCCCAGACTCCACAGGTCTGCAGCGGTACCAAATATTGCACCGGTGGTATCAAACAACTCTGGAGCTACAAACCGAAGATCACCATACTCATCCTCAGTTACCTCAATACGATACCCTTCATTCTTACATATCCCAAACCCAATCAGTTTCGCTACCTCATCATCAGTGATCATTACATTTCTTAGATGAATATCACAATGGCAAAGTCGTTTGCTACTTAAGAAGTTCACAGCGTTGAGAAGATGTTTGAAGACTTTCTTAGCTTTATTTTCTTCCAGTTTGCCTCCTTGCGCGACCAGGAACATATTCAAGTTTCTTCTGGAGATGTACTCCATCACGATACAGTACTGATCTACCTGAACAAACATCTCGTACAGGCCAACAATGTTTGGATGTTTTAGTTGGGAGAGTACATGGCCTTCCCACGTAAATTTAGCCAGTTTCCCCGTGCGAAGGGAGTGTTTCTTCAAGTCAAAGATTTTGATAGCAACTTTAACAGCAAGTAGGGCATGTGAGGCCAGCTCGATTCGTGCAAATTTGCCTTGGCTCAGCAGTTCACCATCAAGATGATAAAGCCCTAGACAAAGTTGCTTGGTCTTCCTCATTGCAGAAAAAATTGGTCGAATTTCTTAACTCTACAGCAGCCTCTTTAGAATATCAACATTTGTTACTTAGCTACTCTCTCCAATGATAAGGCACACAATTTAAATTATAGATTATAAACACAAGGTAATAAGACCAAATCCAAATAAATAAATAGTGTGTGACGTTTCAGTGGAAGATGGTAACAACGTTGTTACCGAAACGTCACACACTATTTATTTATTTGGATTTGATCTTATTACCTTGTGTCTACTCTCTCCTGTTTAAAAATAATGTAAAATAGTATTTGATTATAAACACAAGGTAATAAGACCATATCCAAATAAATAAATAGTGTGTGAGGTTTTGGTATCAACGTTGTTACCATCTTCAGACAGGAGTGTTGAATGGCATTCAGCACTTTTGTCTAAAGATGGAAACAAGGCTGTTACCAAAATGTCATACACTATTTATTTATTTGGATTTGGTCTAATTACCTTGTGTTTATAATCTATAATCCAAATTGTGACTTATCATTTTATTATATTTGAACTCTTATTTTTCTGGCAATTTATTGTATGGTGTTTCTGTCCTGTAGAAGGCTTCCATGTCCTAAAGCTAGAGAGAGATTTGTGAATACAAAAGTTTAAACAGAAACCTATCCCTGGAGGTTTTCCACCTTAAAAATATTTACATATTGGCTCTTTGTGAAACTATATAGACCATATACAGTAGAACTACCTCCCTGTTAAAGACACCTAATTGCAGAGCCAAAGTGTCCTTTAGGGAGAGATGTCCTCTTACCAGAGGTCAGTTAATTAGTAAAGATAATAATTTTACAATTAAAAACTGTCCTATGTAGAGAGGTGTCCTTTCATGGAGTATGTTCTACTGTAGAGAGGTGTCTTCTAGCGGGAGTGTCCTTTCATGGAGTATGTTCTACTGTAGAGAGGTGTCCTCTAGCGGGAGTGTCCTCTCATGGAGGTTGTTCTACTGTATACAATGGTAGACTTAAAATGTAACCATATGTAGCCGCCAAAGTAAAAATAAAGAAGAAATCACAAAGGTTTTATGGAACAATTGAGTCCTACAAAGGTAGGTCACCAATAGCCGCAGCAAGCATTGATCTTCTTTCCTGCCACACACCAACAGACATCAAGTTACACAAGGTGGAAATAAATTGTGTGATATTAACAACATTATTACTGAAATGTAACACACCATTTATTAATTTGGATTTGGTTCTATTGCCTTAAGTTTCTAATCTATAATCCAAATTGTGCCTTATCATTTTAATACTTGTTGTTTGTTGTTGTTGATTCTTATCCCCTTGTGTAAAGATTACACCAATTCCATAAGTTCATGCTTCTAAAGCTGTTTTATGATAAGCAGCAACCACTCCCAAAGGTCCTGTTTATTACATCTGATGCAAGCCAAAATATGTTCTGGAGTTGCAGATGCCAAACTACATTTTGGGCAAGTGGGGTAAGTTTTGTTGTTATTTTCTATCATCAATGGCTTGAGATGGCCTGTTCTAAATCTTTTTGTTTGACGCTGTCAGACTTTCACCAAAGTGTACCTGGATCCTGGTGCCATGACCACCAAAAGCTGTACCCCTACAACCCCACTCCATGATATTTAAATACTTTCTTCAATAAAGTGATTTTTGCAAAATTGGAGATAAAGCAGTCTCTAATCTCTCATAACTTTGATATAATGCAGAGATAAGATTTGGTAACTTGGTTCTACTAGTGTTCCTTGCGGGACATAGCGCCAGGGTTTTGAAATAAATCATCAAGAAATCTAAGAAATAAGCTTAATCATTGGCTACCTCAATGCTGATTGGCTGATTAAGGTCATGTAACATTTTGAGAATCAAATTGGAGAATGTTTGCCCATAGAATCACCAAAAGTCAAATTAATGGACACTAACAACAAAGAGAAAATCAAAAAAGACAATCCTCAGAATGACAATACAATTTAATGAACGCCAAAAAAACAAAATGAAAATTTATCAAATTAAAAAGCATTGAGGAATGTTTACAGAGGAGCAAAATATAAATATCAAAAAATTGTTAATCTATATATAAAATAATAAAAATATATTTTGATAATGGGTAAAACTTTTGGAAGTGTAGTCTTTGATGCCACCAGTCATCAATTTTTTTTTTTTCTGAAAAAAGACAGAGGCTGTATACACTTGTTTATATCATGTGTCTTCAATAAAGATCACTGTAATAATTTCAGAGTTATTGTCTCAATCCCGATATACATGCTGAAAGGTACAACTTCCTTAAGTTTTGTCCATGAGTGTATATTGGTTATCTTGTGTGTCTTCAATAAAGGTCACTGTAATATCTTTCAGAGTTATTGTCTCAATCCCGATATACATGTTGAAAGGTACAACTTCCTTAAGTTTTGTCCATGAGTGTATATTGGTTATCTCGTGTGTCTTCAATAAAGGTCACTGTAATATCTTTCAGAGTTATTGTCTCAATCCCGATATACATGCTAAAAGGTACAACTTCCTTAAGTTTTGTCCATGAGTGTATATTGGTTATCTCGTGTGTCTTAAATAAAGGTCACTGTAATATATTTCAGAGTTATTGTCTCAATCCCGATATACATGCTGAAAGGTACAACTTCCTTAAGTTTTGTCCATGAGTGTATATTGGTTATCTCATATGTCTTCAATAAAGGTCACTGTAATATATTTCAGAGTTATTGTCTCAACCCCGATATACATGCTGAAAGGTACAACTTCCTTAAGTTTTGTCCATGAGTGTATATTGGTTATAGGCGTATTCTCCTGCTCTTCTTTTTATATACAATAGAACCTCCCTGTAAAGGACAACACCTAATTGCAGAGCCAAAGTGTCCTTTAGGGAGAGGTGTCCTCTTACCAGAGAGTTGCAAAATTGTAAAAAATAGTAATTTTACAAATGAAAACTTTCCTTTGTGGAGAGGTGTCCGCTAAAGGGAGGTTCTACTGTATATAGATTCCCCGTTAAGTCCTATAAAATAAGATTCTTAGAAAATAAGAATAACAGCAGTTGTGTTTAAAATAGCTTTCCCTCCCCCCTCATACTTTCCCATCCAATAAGAAGAATAAATAAAACAGTTAAATTAGCACACACACCCTCACCAACCTAATTTTAAAGTATTTGGTGACAATTCAGTAGAACCTCCAGCTAGAGGACACCTCTTCACAACAGACAGTTTTCATTTGGAAAATTACCATTTTTACTATTTAGCAACTCTCCAGTAAAGGGACAACTCTCCCTAAAGGACACTTTGGCTCTACAATTAGGTGTTGTCCTTTACAGGGAGGTTGTTTCTACTGTATATCAAAACCTGAAATATATAATAAAGGAACAAACCAATAATTTGTAATTTATTTTTTTTTAACATTTGCTTTTTCTTAAGGTGAAAATATCGATAAGGCACAATTTGGATTATAGATTATAAACACAAGGTAATAAGACCAAATTCAAATAAATAAATAGTGTATGACGTTTCGGTAACAGCGTTGTTACCATCTTCAGACAAAAGTACTGAAGTCTGAAGATGGTAACAACGCTGTTACCAAAACGTCACACACTATTTATTTATTTGGATTTGGTCTTATTACCTTGAGGTGAAAATATCATAAAATATAGTAGAACCTCTTTAATTCAACTGACTATAATTGCTTTAACCCATTCATTTTTTTTAAATCCTAATCAGACACAAGGTAATAAGACCAATTTTCACATTCAGTACTTTTGATGGTAACAACGCTGTTATTGAAACATCACAAACTATTTGGATTAGGTCTTATTACCCTGTGTTTAGAATCTATAATCCAAATTGTACCTTATCAAATCCCAATCAGACTATATATATTTTTTTTATTTAATCGACCATATAATACAACACCAACTTTAATTCACAACCATCTTTTTTCACAAATCCCAAATAGACTTTTTTTTTCTTTAACAGGCAATAATTTAAAACAAACAAACTTCAATTCTATTGAAAAAATCTGATCCCATGGTTGGAGTTGAATTAAAGAAGTTAAATATTTGATGATAAAGCACAATAAGGATTATAGATTATAATAAAAGAAAATAAGACTTAATCCAAATATTTTATTAGTGTGTGACGTTTCGGGAACAACATTGTCACCATCATCAGACAAAAGAATAAATGGAATAAGAATAAATTTTGTCTGATGATGGTGACAATGTTGTTGCCGAAACGTCACACACTAATAAAATATTTGGATTAAGTCTTATTTTCTTTTATTAAAAATCTGATGTGTTGTCCATAACAGCTTAAATTAGCTGTAGGACATTTGAGAGAGAACACTGTCATCAAACACATTTCTCAGACTTTGGAATCAAACACTATAAACCCATTGAAACATGTCATTTAGAGGGAAATAGTCACCCAGGGATATAGGTTTCTTCTATGAATCATAAACACAAGGTAATAAGACCAAATGGAAATAAATAAATAGTGTGTGACATTTCAGTAACAACGCTGTTACTGAAACGTCAACAAAATTTATTTATTTATATTTGGTCTTATTACCTTGTGTTTATAATCTATAATCCAAATTGTGCCTTATCATTCTATAAGTCTTGATAATTTGAATTATAGATTAGTATTACTTTACAAACAGTAAACTCCCACTAAAATGGATATATAAAACCTTCCCTTATAACCAAACTGAAATAATCCCCATTTTATAATACAGTGAACTATGGCTATATAACAAACTTTTTTTTTTTTGCTTAACCCTAGTACACGTGGTACAGGCCATGATAATCATGGTGGGTAAAAGTAGGCGACTGCTTTTACATTAAGTACGCCACATGTCTACACATGTGAAAAGCAGTTCGACTCTTGCACTTAGAAATATGCCAGAGCCCCAATTGGTTACTTGCACTTGCTGGTGGGGGTTGGAACTTTGCAAGACTCAGGGGGGGGGGCCATTGGAGCATTTTTTTTTTTTTAAACAGAAAAAAGTGCATAATGCGGGAATAGAACCCGGGTCATAGCGGTTGAAAACCAATGGTTTAGACCATCCTTCCATCGACCCCCTCTATTCCATAACGAACCACGGCTATGGTGAACAACAGTTCAGTCCCCGCTATAGAGGGGTTTTACTATTTTACTATTTCATGGAATGGGGTGTAGGGGTGCAGCTTTCGTTGATCATGGTACCATGATCCAGGCACACTTTGGCGAAAGTCTGACTTTGCCTGTAGTTTGAGGCCATTCCTAACAATGGAAGACTTTACTGCCTACTCTAACATGAATATAGACCTCTGTTATCCCTGGAGAGATATCCTTGCTGAGGTCTATCAACCGGGTCAGTTGAAGTCAGGATTTTTAAAGAGGTCTACTCCTCTTCTAACAAATGCTGCTGTTGGTCCGCAACTGATTATTCGTCAGTTATTCTGCTTTTTTTACAGCTGGCCTTCATATCTGATGGTCGTTCCCCTATCTGCTACCTGGGGACGCGCCCTATAGCAGTCAGCAACACTATTTTAGTATTTTTTCTCATCTAAAATTTTGTCTAATGATGGTAACAAGGTTGTTACCGAAACGTCAACACTATTTATTGATTTTGTCTTATTACCTTGTACACAAGTGTGTTGTCTCACCTGGTACTTGCTGGGGAGTCGAGGCCCCGGACGTGATCCAGGGATTGGAATCTGTCAAACACAGTCTCTTCATTTACCTACAGGCACAGAGTTAAATGGAGAGAACAGATGGCTGTACAGTGGCCAACAACCTACTCGGTAATAAAACCAAATAAATAAATAATGTGTTTCAGCAACAGTTTTATTATATTCATCAGACAAAATTGCTGAAGGAGAAAATATATCACAATATGCTTTTAAACACAAGGTAATAAGACCAAATCCAAATAAATAAATAGCGTGTGACATTTCGGTAACAGCGAAATGAATGGCTGCAGTACTTTTGTCTGAAGATGGTAACAACGCTGTTACCGAAACGTCACACACTATTTATTTATTTGGATTTGGTCTTATTACCTTGTGTTTATAATCTATAATCCAAATTGTGCCTTATCAATGTTTTTAAACAGTTACTGTTATCAAGTGTGTAAAAGTATGCAACTATTTAAAAGCATGATGGGATATTTTTTTCTCATTCAGTACTTTTGTCTGATGGTGGTAACAATGCTGTTACCAAAATGTCACACACTATTTATTTGTTCTTATTACTTTGTGTTTATAATCTATAATTCATATTGTGACTTATCAGTAGAACTACCTCTCTATAAAGGACAACACCTAGTTACAGAGGTAAAGTGTCCTTTATTGAAAGTAGGTGTCTTCTTACTGGAGAATTGCTAATTAGTAAATATGATCATTTTGGTAATGGAAAACTGTTCCTTTGTAGAGAGGTATCCCTTCATGGAGGTTCTACTGTACAACTATAGAGATAATTTACACAATTTTTTAGAGAAAAAAGATATACAGTTAAACCTGTCTATAGCGCTCCCTCTTGGGACTCACCAAAATAGGATGCTATAGACAGGTCACTTTAAATGTAAATCACATCGTACTACATATTTAAAATCAGGTGCTATAGAGGAAGGCGCTATTTAGAGGGAGCACTATAGACAGGTTTAACTGTAGCATGAAAAAAAAAGAGTTAAATATGGATAGAAGTTATTTTCATTTAATACTAGCCATTACAAACCACAAAAATTTCAAAAGTTTTTTAAATAGAATGAAGGCAGTGGAGGATTCAAGTTGTTTTTGTGGTATTGAGGAACAAACTTCAAGACATCTACTGATTGAATGCCCAGCATTTCAAGATTATAGAATGAACTAGTTGTTTGTGAACTAAACGATTTGATTTCCGATAAAAAATCATATGTAAAGTTTAATTCACATTTTGTAAATACATTCTAAACCTTCTACAAAATCTGGATCTCTAATGTTTTCATGCGTTGAATAATGTAAATAACTTATGTAAATAAACTTTTCTCCTTGTTTGGCGCAAGTATCCCTTGCGGGATATAGCGCTTTGGAAATAAAATTATTGTAATTGATACTAGGCTATAGAATAACCTGTGAAAAAAAAAATAAAACACAAAAGTGAAATTGTACTGGGATCAGATATATAAATTAAGTAAAAGGGCATCTCCTGGTCATGCAACTACAAGTTGGCTTGTACTATCTGTAGGAATAAAATTTAACAAATCATTGATTTTTTTAAATATTCCAGAATTGTCCATTCTTGATTAATTCACGGTCAGGAGATGCCTTTTTTTTTAATTATATAATATAATCTGTCACCTCTATGTATCTTTTTTTTTCACTTTTTTTCTCAAGTAGATTTCTAAAGAAGCGTAATCAAGTAAGCCTTACATCCCACTGAAAACCCAGTAACCAGAGTCAACATCAAGGATGTCGTCTTATTTCTGATCTCCACTCAATCATATCAGGGTATCAAGCTTGTAGAGCTTGTTGATGGTGTCTGTGTGCTGAGAAGAGTAGATCTCATTAATGGATGAGCAAATACAGTCAATAATGTAGTAACAGCAGAAATAGACAGCATTAAACAACAAGATTTAGAACCAGGCCATCTCAAGCCATTGAAGATATAAAATAACAACAAAATCTACCCCAAAATGTAGCTTGGCACTTACAGCTCCAGAACACATTGCATTATATGTCCTAAACAGGACCTTTGGGAGAGGCTGCTGCTTATCATCAAACAGCTCAAGGAGCATGGACTCATGGAATTCATGTAATCTTTGTACAAGGGGATAAGAAACAACAACAACATAATTTATTTATTATTTATATAAACTATTTATTTGATTATAATTATATTATTATATATTTATTTATTTCCAAGATCATAGCCTTTGACGAGTTTAATTTGTTTTTGACTCGTGCTTTAGATGTTGTATTAAATTCAAAAAATCACGTGAGAACGCCCTTGCAACCTCAGAACAATTTTTAACGACTTGCCAAATGCTTTATTTTATTTACTTCTCCTGATGAAGACAAAAGATTTTTGTCGAAACGTTGAGAAAAATAAAAAACTAACTGGCCGAAGGGTCTATTTTTCATAGAAAACATAATGTAGTTTAGGGTTGTTCAGGTTGAGAATTGAAAAGGATGTTGTTTCTTAGCCCCTTCTGCCAAGATGACACAAGATAAAACCCTGTAGTTCAGGAGTTCTAGCGAGGGCTGTTGGAAGACCAAAGAGAAGTGGACTCACGGGGAGAGGAAGAACTGGTGTTTACATCCCCCACCGTACGGTAGATTGACCGCATGAATACCAGAGCTGCCAGGCGGGTGAAGAAGTTCTCCACATTTTCCCCAGTTCGGCTGGA
>CP092863.1:124799116-124847441 GCA_030710605.1 Cordylochernes scorpioides | reverse complement strand
TACCGCCCAGTACTCGGCATTCAAACCAACGGCCTGTCGGATTGCCTTGGCCTCCATGGAAACAAACAGGTTGTCCCCCTGGCATATCTGGTGGGCACAGCAACAAGTTTGTTTTTATTATCCCTAGTATATGTGGTAAAGGATATGATAATCATGATGGGTAGATGTTGACGATTTCTTTTACTGTAAGTGCACCACATGTCTACACATGTGATAAGCAGTTTAACTTTTGCACTTACAAATGTGCCAGTGCCCGGGTTTAGGTAATTACACTTGCTGGTGGGATCAATAAAGGTCACTGTAATATCTTTCAGAGTTATTGTCTCAATCCCGATATACATGCTGAATGGTACAACTTCATTAAGTTTTGTCCATGAGTGTATATCGGTTATCTCGTATGTCTTCAATAAAGGTCACTGTAATATCTTTCATAGTTATTGTCTCAATCCCGATATACATGCTGAATGGTACAACTTCATTAAGTTTTGTCCATGAGTGTATATTGGTTATCTCGTGTGTCTTCAATAAAGGTCACTGTAATATCTTTCATAGTTATTGTCTCAATCCCGATATACATGCTGAATGGTACAACTTCATTAAGTTTTGTCCATGAGTGTATATTGGTTATCTCGTGTGTCTTCAATAAAGGTCACTGTAATATCTTTCATAGTTATTGTCTCAATCCCGATATACATGCTGAATGGTACAACTTCATTAAGTTTTGTCCATGAGTGTATATCGGTTATCTCGTGTGTCTTCAATAAAGGTCACTGTAATATCTTTCATAGTTATTGTCTCAATCCCGATATACATGCTGAATGGTACAACTTCATTAAGTTTTGTCCATGAGTGTATATCGGTTATCTCGTGTGTCTTCAATAATGGTCACTGTAATATCTTTCATAGTTATTGTCTCAATCCCGATATACATGGTAAAAAGTACAACTTCATTAAGTTTGTCCAGGTGTGTATGTTCTGCTATACCCCCCTTTGATATGAGGGAGATGTACCAGGTGTCCTCTAGTGGGACTGTCCTCTCATGGAGTCTAAGACTGGAATTTTGCAAGTATCAGTGGCCCCATTGGAGCATTTCTATTAATTAGAAAAAAGTGCCTAATGTGTGGGATTCGATCCCGGGTCGTAGCGGTCGAAAACCAATGGTTTAGACCACCTTTCCATCGACCCCCCCCCCCCCCCCCCCCCCCCCCAGCAGCAAGTCCAACAGGGTAAAGGGTAATATCTGGCTGGGGAATTGTGGAAGGGAGAACAAACACACCTCAGCTGACACAACCCTAGCAATGGATCCAAACACACATGTTAGTTGGGGAATACAGTAGAACCAACCTCTCTGTAAAGAACAACACCTATGATAAGGCACACTATTTGGATTATAGATTAGAAAAACAAGGTAATAAGACCAAATCTCCAATGATAATACACACAATTTGGATTATAGATTAGAAAAACAAGGTAATAAGACCAAATCTCCAATGATAAGGTACACAATTTGGATTATAGATAAGAAAAACAAGGTAATAAGACCAAATCTCCAATGATAAGGCACACAATTTGGATTATAGATTAGAAACACAAGGTAATAAGACCAAATCTCCAATGATAAGGCACACAATTTGGATTATAGATTAGAAACACAAGGTAATAAGACCAAATCTCCAATGATAAGGCACACAATTTGGATTATAGATAAGAAAAACAAGGTAATAAGACCAAATCTCCAATGATAAGGCACACAATTTGGATTATAGATTAGAAAAACAAGGTAATAAGACCAAATCTCCAATGATAAGGTACAATTTGGATTATTAAAATATACAAGTATCAGAGTCATCAACAATTCTATCACCGTTTGCTTTTGGTTCAGTGGTAGAATGCTCGCCTGCCACGCGGGCACCCCGGGTTCGATTCCAGGCCGATGCATTTTTTTTTTTTTTACAATTTTTAAAACTCATTTATATTATTAAAATATATGTGCTTTTCCTGTCTATGTACAGATTTATGGTCTATGTACACAAGTATACAAGTATGTATACAAGTTATTTGCAAATTGCGTTGCAAATTTGCCCTTTCGCTCGCAAGCAGCGCCTCTAGCGGTGAAGATGGGAGGTAATATCAGCTGACCTAATGGACATGTAAAACGTGTTTTAACAGGACATAGAGAAAAATCTGGAAAATATATTTTTTGGATTTATATATAGAAAAATAAATTGACAGGTTCTGGGAAAAAGTAGTTGTTTTTTATTCAGAAAATGATGATGACAATATTGCTGTATCATATTTGATTATCAGATACAAAATTATATCCGGAAAAATTCCAAAAAGCAGAGACCACGGGTGAAGCTAGTTCATTTTTAGTATGCAGGAACAAAATTCTTACAGAAAAACATTCATTCGAGCAGAAGACACAAAGCCAGATCATCTCTTTATAAAAATATCGCTTCTCAGACACAAAGTTTGGAGCGGGACGTTTCACAAGAATGACATCCATGGCCCCAATTTATAATTTTAACGAATAGCATTTGAATAAAAGCATTTAATAGGGTAAAACCCGGGCGTTGCCCGGGTCATTCCGCTAGTAGATTAGAAACACAAGGTAATAAGACCAAATCAAATAAATAAATAGGGTGTGACATCTCTGTTATAATGCTGTTAACGAACCATCACACTATTTATTAAATTGGATTTGGTCCTATTACCTTGTGTTTATATTAAGACCCTTTTGATGACTGAGTTGTCATAAAGTGTGAGACAATGTAGAGTTGAGGAAGAGAACTCACCAGCTCCTCCATCTTGGTTCCTAGGAGGAACAACAGGGGGTTGGGGGTGGAGATCTTGGCCACGGCTTCCTTCATCCTCAGGTTCACTGTTCTCATGGTGTTGGGCCGGGTGAAGTCAAACACCCCGATAATGGCTGCACACACTTGGTGTCTTAGGTTCCATAAGAGGACACCTCTCTACCAAGGACAGTTTTCATCACCAATACAGTAAAACAACCTCCATGAGAGGACACTCCCGCTAGAGGACACCTCTCTAACAAGGACAGTTTCCATCACCAATACAGTAGAACAACCTCCATGAGAGGACACTCACACTAAATAACACCTCTCTACAAAGGACAGTTTCCATCACCAATACAGTAGAACAACCTCCATGAGAGGACACTCCTGCTAGGGGACACCTCTCTACAAAGTACAGTTTCCATCACCAATACAGTAGATCAACTTCCATGAGAGGACACTCCTGTTATAGGACACCTCACTACAAGGACAGTTTTCATCACCAATACAGTAGAACAACCTCCATGAGAGGACACTCCTGTTATAGGACACCTCTCTACAAAGTACAGTTTCCATCACCAATACAGTAGAACAACCTCCATGAGAGGACACTCCTGTTATAGGACACCTCTCTGCAAGGACAGTTTCCATCACCAATACAGTAGAACAACCTCCATGAGAGGACACTCCTGTTATAGGACACCTCTCTGCAAGGACAGTTTCCATCACCAATACAGTAGAACAACCTCCATGAGAGGACACTCCTGTTATAGGACACGTCTCTACAAAGGACAGTTTTCAGCACCAATACAGTAGAACAACCTCCATGAGAGGACACTCCTGTTATAGGAAACGTCTCTACAAAGGACAGTTTTCAGCACCAATACAGTAGAACAACCTCCATGAGAGGACACTCCTGTTATAGGACACCTCTCTGCAAGGACAGTTTCCATCACCAATACAGTTGTTAAAAGTCATGACATATAGTATGTAAATATCTTTTTGAATGTATGACTAGGAATGTAGATTTCTATTGAATGTATAAATTATTATGTAAATTTCCTTTGAATGTATATAACTTAGCCGTGTTGTTCAAATAAAGAGTTTTTTAGTAGAGCAGAAGAGCTTTACAGGTGTAGCCGCTGGTTTTGTCTTCCTTATTTTCTTTCTTGCTTGATCACCCGTGGCAGCCCAAACAATATCAAGACTTTGGGTAAAAGTTTTTATATGTTAAGGGAGGTTTCTTTAATTTGACCTCTCATGCCTTAACATTTGTGGCATCCCCGGGTGGGCTGCGTGGGCTGGTCAAGCAGAGGAAGTATTAGCCTGCCGAGTAGCAGAGGAAGTATTAGCCTGCCGAGTAGCAGAGGAAGTATTGTAGCCTGCCGAGTAGCAGAGGAAGTATTAGCCTGCCAAGTAGCAGAGGAAGTATTGGCCTGCCGAGTAGCAGAGGAAGTATTAGCCTGCCGAGTAGCAGAGGAAGTATTAGCCTGCCGAGTAGCAGAGGAAGTATTGGCCTGCCGAGTAGCAGAGGAAGTATTAGCCTGCCGAGTAGCAGAGGAAGTATTAGCCTGCCGAGTAGCAGAGGAAGTATTAGCCTGCCGAGTAGCAGAGGAAGTATTAGCCTGCAGAGTAGCAGAGGAAGTATTAGCCTGCCGAGTAGCAGAGGAAGTATTAGCCTGTCGAGTAGCAGAGGAAGTATTAGCCTGCCGAGTAGCAGAGGAAGTATTAGCCTGCCGAGTAGCAGAGGAAGTAGGAGAGCCTGCCGAGTAGCAGAGGAAGTATTAGCCTGCCGAGTTGCAGAGGAAGTAGGAGAGCCTGCCGAGTAGCAGAGGGAGAGTGAGAATCTGCGGAGCTCAAGGGAAAAGTGAAGCTCAAGGTTTAAAGGAGCTCAAAGGAAAAGTGAAGCTCAAGGTTTAAAGGAGCTCAAAAAGCCCTTTGTTAAAGGTTAAAGGGAGCTCAAGGGAAAAGTGAAGCTCATTAAGGATAAAGAAGTTGAAGAGGCTCAAGTAAGGATAAAGAAGTTGAAGGAGCTCAAAGGCAAAGAAGTTGAAGGAGCTCAAAGGCAAAGAAGTTGAAGGAGCTCAAAGGCAAAGAAGTTGAAGAAGCTCAAGGGAAAAGAAGTTGAAGAAGCTCAAGATAAATCTAGGAAGACAAGACTAAAGCTAGCAAGGTGAAAGGATATTTACAAGGTGAAAGGATACCTACAAAGTGAAAGGATACCTACAAGGTGAAAGGATACCTACAAGGTGAAAGACTACCTACAAGGTGAAAGGATACCTACAAGGTGAAAGGATACCTACAAGGTGAAAGGATAACTACAAGGTGAAAGGATACTTACAAGGTGAAAGGATACCTACAAGGTGAAAGGATAACTACAAGGTGAAAGGATAACTACAAGGTGAAATGGAGGAATTGAGCAAAATAAGAAAGGCTGCCAGAGGCAAATTTACCGAGCAGGTTAATAGTTTAAATACAGAGTTAAGGGATCCTCTTATTGATAAGGGTGGCATATATGCAAAATTTGATAGATTGGAATCTCTCCATTTGGAGCTGGTGGCATTGAATGAACGATGCCAGGCAATTTTATTGGCCCAAGAGGCTATTACCGATGAGGAGGTAGATAGGGAATTTGAGGAGTGTGAAATTTACATAATGGAAAGATTTTATTTAAAGGCTAGAATTTGCGTAATGCGTGAGCAGGATAAGGATGCTCAGGCCAAGACTTCTCAAATTCCACCAGGGGCGTCTAGTGCCTCTCCGAATTCAGAAACCGATAATCAGAAAGTTATCAAACTTCAGACTACTTCTACCTCTCTATCGAAGCCCGGAAGAGTCCATGAAAAATGAAATTGAAGGCGTGGAAAAAGAGGATTCTGTAAAAACTGCTAGAGCTACGGATGTGAAGCCTGCTCTAGCTAAAGCTAGAATGCTAAAGGAAGCTTGTTCAGCTCCCTCTATAATAGATATTGAATATGAGGGCAAAAAAGGTGCTGTGAATGCTATTAAAGAAAAGAAGGAATTGAACGCAGCAGTTGAAGGCGGTGAAAGGAAGGAAACAGAAGCGGCAGTTAAATGCAATAAAGTGAAGGATTCTGAAACTGCAGTTGATAGCTATGTAGGTGTGAAGGAAGCTGAGGCTAAAGACAAAGCAAAGGAAGCGGAAGCAAAACCTGATAAAGTGAATTCTAAAGACGGAGATAAAGGAGATGAAGTAAAAGAATCTGAAGGTCAAAAAGCAGGAGATGAAGGTGACGGAAAAAAGGATTCTGAAGCGAAGCCTAAGGACAAAGGAATGAAGGATTCTGAAGATGAGCATAAGGGCGACAGAGTAAAGGATTCTGAAGCGAAGCCTAAGGGCGAAGGCGTAAAGGATTCTGAAGAGGAGCCAAAGGGCGAAGGCGTAAAGGATTCTGAAGCGAAGCCTAAGGGCGATGGAGTAAAGGATTCTGGAACGGCAATTAAAGGTTATGAACCGGTGAACAATTCTAGAGCAGCAGCTGAAGGCGCTGATCAAGTGAAGATTTCAGATGATGAAACTAAATCGATTGATGATAATGAGGAAAATGAGGAAAGAGTTGTCAAAGTTCCAGCATCGAGGAAATTGGTGAAAGCAAGACTAACTGGAGATACGGAATTTAAAATAAAGGATAATTATAAGGAAACAGAATCCCAAGATTTGAAAATCATAAATAAATCTGATTATGCAGAGAATAAGGACGATAAATACAACGGGGGAAAAGATCATGATGGAAATGAAGCGAAAAATATAGACGCAGAACAGGGTACTGATTCAAAGGTGGAAGAAGAAAAGCTAGATGTAGAACAGGGTACTGATTCAAAGGTGGGAGAAAAAATTATTGATCCAAAGGATTGGTTGAATGAGGGGTTCATCGAAGGAGTTAATGAAGATCCACCTGAGGTAAAAGGACACTATTTGCCCCAACACCTTTTGTTTAAGAGTGAGTCCAAAACGACGCCTATACGGCCAGTATTTGACGACGCTTCCAGTCGAAGACACAACGGACTCTCCTTGAGACGATATTTGAAAAAGATACCCAATCTACTGAGGAGAATTCCTGAGATAGGGATAAAACTTCGGGAAAATAAGTTCGGAGTTTTGGCCGACATGAGGAGATATTTCCAGGTGATGGCCATCAAGGAAAATGATTGGGACTACATCCGATTCCTTTGGAAGAAGAAGATGGACGCTTATGGGGTAATCTCCGGTGGTGTGTATGGAGAGGGTGCCGCAGTGTGCCGAGGAGAAGATGGTTTTCCTGGATAAGAGCCTGGGCTCCCTGCAACGGTGTCCCACCTACCAGGATCCCCCCATCACGGTGGAATGGATTTTTTCTTTCTTGTTTTACTAAAAAGAAAGGTGGGGGTATGTTAAAAGTCATGACATATAGTATGTAAATATCTTTTTGAATGTAGATTTCTATTGAATGTATAAATCATTATGTAAATTTCCTTTGAATGTATATAACTTAGCCGTGTTGTTCAAATAAAGAGTTTTTTAGTAGAGCAGAAGAGCTTTACAGGTGTAGCCACTGGTTTTGTCTTCCTTATTTTCTTTCTTGCTTGATCACCCGAGGCAGCCCAAACAATATCAAGACTTTGGGTAAAAGTTTTTATATGTTAAGGGAGGTTTCTTTAATTTGACCTCTCATACCTTAACAACAGTAGAACAACCTCTATGAGAGGACACTCCTGTTATAGGACACCTCTCTGCAAGGACAGTTTCCATCACCAATACAGTAGAACAACCTCCATGAGAGGACACTCCTGTTATAGGACACCTCACTACAAGGACAGTTTTCATCACCAATACAGTAGAACAACCTCCATGAGAGGACACTCCTGTTATAGGACACGTCTCTACAAAGGACAGTTTTCAGCACCAATACAGTAGAACAACCTCCATGAGAGGACACTCCTGTTATAGGACACCTCTCTGCAAGGACAGTTTCCATCACCAATACAGTAGAACAACCTCCATGAGAGGACACTCCTGTTATAGGACACCTCTCTGCAAGGACAGTTTCCATCACCAATACAGTAGAACAACCTCCATGAGAGGACACTCCTGTTATAGGACACGTCTCTACAAAGGACAGTTTTCAGCACCAATACAGTAGAACAACCTCCATGAGAGGACACTCCTGTTATAGGACACCTCTCTGCAAGGACAGTTTCCATCACCAATACAGTAGAACAACCTCCATGAGAGGACACTCCTGCTAGAGGACACCTCCCTACAAAGGACAGTTTCCATCACCAATACAGTAGAACAACCTCCATGAGAGGACACTCCTGTTATAGGACACCTCTCTACAAAGGACAGTTTCCATCACCAATAGAGTAGAACAACCTCCATGAGAGGACACTCCTGCTAGAAGACACCTCTCTACCAAGGACAGTTTTCATCACCAATACAGTAGAACAACCTCCATGAGAGGACACTCCCGCTAGAAGACACCTCTCTACCAAGGACAGTTTTCATCACCAATACAGTAGAACAATCTCCATGAGAGGACACTCCTGCTAGAGGAAACTCTCTACAAAGTACAGTTTTCATCACCAATACAGTAGATCAACCTCCATGAGAGGACACTCACACTAAATAACACCTCTCTACAGAGGACAGTTTCCATCACCAATACAGTAGAACAACCTCCATGAGAGGACACTCCTGCTAGAGGAAACTCTCTACAAAGAACAGTTTTCATCACCAATACAGTAGATCAACCTCCATGAGAGGACACTCACACTAAATAACACCTCTCTACAGAGGACAGTTTTCATCACCAATACAGTAGATCAACCTCCATGAGAGGACACTCACACTAAATAACACCTCTCTACAGAGGACAGTTTCCATCACCAATACAGTAGATCAACCTCCATGAGAGGACACTCACACTAAATAACATCTCTCTACAGAGGACAGTTTCCATCACCAATACAGTAGATCAACCTCCATGAGAGGACACTCACACTAAATAACACCTCTCTACAGAGGACAGTTTCCATCACCAATACAGTAGATCAACCTCCATGAGAGGACACTCACACTAAATAACACCTCTCTACAGAGGACAGTTTCCATCACCAATACAGTAGATCAACCTCCATGAGAGGACACTCACACTAAATAACACCTCTCTACAGAGGACAGTTTCCATCACCAATACAGTAGATCAACCTCCATGAGAGGACACTCACACTAAATAACACCTCTCTACAGAGGACAGTTTCCATCACCAATACAGTAGATCAACCTCCATGAGAGGACACTCACACTAAATAACACCTCTCTACAGAGGACAGTTTCCATCACCAATACAGTAGATCAACCTCCATGAGAGGACACTCACACTAAATAACACCTCTCTACAGAGGACAGTTTTCATCACCAATACAGTAGATCAACCTCCATGAGAGGACACTCACACTAAATAACACCTCTCTACAGAGGACAGTTTCCATCACCAATACAGTAGATCAACCTCCATGAGAGGACACTCACACTAAATAACACCTCTCTACAGAGGACAGTTTCCATCACCAATACAGTAGATCAACCTCCATGAGAGGACACTCACACTAAATAACACCTCTCTACAGAGGACAGTTTCCATCACCAATACAGTAGATCAACCTCCATGAGAGGACACTCACACTAAATAACACCTCTCTACAGAGGACAGTTTTCATCACCAATACAGTAGATCAACCTCCATGAGAGGACACTCACACTAAATAACACCTCTCTACAGAGGACAGTTTCCATCACCAATACAGTAGATCAACCTCCATGAGAGGACACTCACACTAAATAACACCTCTCTACAGAGGACAGTTTCCATCACCAATACAGTAGATCAACCTCCATGAGAGGACACTCACACTAAATAACACCTCTCTACAGAGGACAGTTTCCATCACCAATACAGTAGATCAACCTCCATGAGAGGACACTCACACTAAATAACACCTCTCTACAGAGGACAGTTTTCATCACCAATACAGTAGATCAACCTCCATGAGAGGACACTCACACTAAATAACACCTCTCTACAGAGGACAGTTTCCATCACCAATACAGTAGATCAACCTCCATGAGAGGACACTCACACTAAATAACACCTCTCTACAGAGGACAGTTTCCATCACCAATACAGTAGATCAACCTCCATGAGAGGACACTCACACTAAATAACACCTCTCTACAGAGGACAGTTTCCATCACCAATACAGTAGATCAACCTCCATGAGAGGACACTCACACTAAATAACACCTCTCTACAGAGGACAGTTTCCATCACCAATACAGTAGATCAACCTCCATGAGAGGACACTCACACTAATAACACCTCTCTACAAAGGACAGTTTCCATCACCAATACAGTAGATCAACCTCCATGAGAGGACACTCACACTAAATAACACCTCTCTACAGAGGACAGTTTTCATCACCAATACAGTAGATCAACCTCCATGAGAGGACACTCACACTAAATAACACCTCTCTACAGAGGACAGTTTCCATCACCAATACAGTAGATCAACCTCCATGAGAGGACACTCACACTAAATAACACCTCTCTACAGAGGACAGTTTTCATCACCAATACAGTAGATCAACCTCCATGAGAGGACACTCACACTAAATAACACCTCTCTACAGAGGACAGTTTTCATCACCAATACAGTAGATCAACCTCCATGAGAGGACACTCACACTAAATAACACCTCTCTACAGAGGACAGTTTTCATCACCAATACAGTAGATCAACCTCCATGAGAGGACACTCACACTAAATAACACCTCTCTACAAAGGACAGTTTCCATCACCAATACAGTAGATCAACCTCCATGAGAGGACACTCACACTAAATAACACCTCTCTACAGAGGACAGTTTTCATCACCAATACAGTAGATCAACCTCCATGAGAGGACACTCACACTAAATAACACCTCTCTACAGAGGACAGTTTTCATCACCAATACAGTAGATCAACCTCCATGAGAGGACACTCACACTAAATAACACCTCTCTACAGAGGACAGTTTCCATCACCAAAATAAGCATTTTTAGTAATCAGCAACTAATATAAAGTAATAACACGCCATCTATATATAGGAAATGAAAGCATTAAAGCACAAATGTTTCTTTCACACATAAAACAAATTTCTAATGTCCTTATTGCGATGAAAAATAATTGGCAGGGTTTGGTTATCAATGGTGAACCTTCAAAACAGTCCGTTAATTTAATCCACCAGATTTGAACGATTCTGCTTATACACTCATGGACAAAACTTAAGGAAGTTGTACCTTTCAGCATGTATATCGGGATTGAGACAATAACTCTGAAAGATATTACAGTGACCTTTATTGAAGACACATTAGATAAACAAGTGTGAACAAAATTGTTTGTCTCCTTCAAAAAATTGAAGACTAGCAGCAACGTCACAAACTTTCCACTTCCTCAAGTTTTGTCCATGAGCCACATATGTGAGTGTAGAAATAATACAAATAGAGTGTGTGGCTGCTAACATTGTTCCACTAGAGAACAACAAAACAATGGACAGAGTACAATTTTCCTTCCATGAGAGCCCACCAATCAACCTTTGTAAAGCCAAAAATGACCTTCAATAGGAAACCACCAAAAGCATGTATTGGGGCTATGGTTTCTCACGGGAGGTTTAGCTCACAGCTAGCTAGACATTCCAACAACATACCAAGAGCTCTGCGGTAGTAGCTGAGGGCAAGGTGCCGGAACCTCTCCTGCCCCGCAGTATCCCATCTGCACATGGAACATGGTCACCATGGGGCCATCATGGTGACTCTACTATACATACTATGTACTAATTTGGAACTATGTAACAACTCTCAGGTAAGAGGACACCTCTTCATAAAGGACACTTTTTCTCTGCAATGAGATGTCCTTTACAGAGAGGCTTTACTGTACAAGGTAATAAGACCAAATCAAATTGGATTTATTACTTTGTAGTCCTTAACCAAAAGTGATACAGATCATCTATATATATATATGAAAAAACAATAGAAAAAAAATAAAAGATAAGTGGGTCAGGTGTTGATATTAAAAATAAAGAAGGCATCTCCTGACCATGAGCAAATGTGCTTTTTAGATGGCAGAGCGCCATCTAGTGGAGCAAAAATAAACTAAACGTTTATTTAGCTTGCTCCGAGATATTTGGCCAACCCAATTTCTTAATAAATCAAGAAAAGCCATCCACGAACGCATTTCGCGCTGTTGGCGCTCGTCAGCGTGGAGAAGGCTGTAACCACTGCGACCAAAAAGATTTTTGGTCCCAATGGCTTCCCGAAAAATCAAGAAATGGATATTTAAGGCCAAATTTGCGTAAAGACGCTTAATACATGAAAAAACAATAGAAAAAAATAATAGAAAAAATTATTTTTGCTCCACTAGATGGCGCTCTGCCATCTAAAAAGCACATGTGCTCGTGGTCAGGAGATGCCTTCTTTATTTTTATTTAAATATATGTATATATATATAGATGATCACCCAAGATATACACTCATGGACAAAACTTAAGTGGAAAGTCTTTGATGTTGCCAGTTATCTATTTTTTTAAGGAGACAAAGGCAATTTTGTTCACACTTTTTATCTAATGTCTGAATCCCAATATACATGTTAAAAGGTACAACTTCCTTAAGTTTTGTCCATGAGTGTATATTGGTTATCTCGTGTGTCTTCAATAAAGGTCACTGTAATATCTTTCAGAGTTATTATCTTAATCCCGATATACATGGCAAAAGGCACTTCCTCAAGTTTTGTCCATGAGTGTATGATTTTCATACATGAAAACATATAGAGGTAACCTACAGAATGGATAACTACACAACACAGCCATCATTAGTCAACTTACATCTGGAGGTTGAAAGGCACTGAGAGGACGGAGAACTTGGCAATGACAAAGTCCCAAACCCAGAGTACACTTGTAATCCTGGATAAACTGTTTGTGGAGGAACCTGCGCAAGCAATATTCAGCACCATACACAGCACAGTTGACAGAACACCTCACCTGGTCAGAAGGCTGGTCTTCCCAACAGAGCAGTCCCCGATCAGTACACACTCCGCCATGGCGTTCCTGCACTACAGCTGCGTGAGAGTCAGCTGTACCCAGTGGACCTTTCTTTTTTTTTTTTTTTTTTTGCTTATCCCTAGTACACGTGGTGTAGACCATGATAATCATGGTGGGTAGTAGTAGGCGACTGCTTTTACTGTAAGTGAACCCCATGTCTACACATGTGAAAAGCAGTTAGACTTTGCACTTACAAATGTGCCAGAGACCCGTTTGGTTACTTGCACTCACTGGGTGGGGCCTTTATTTGTACATATCCAGAACATACAATTCCACTCTAAACATATTGCACAGGTGCACTGAGGAGAGGACAATCTCCCTAGAAGACATCTCTTTACAAAGGACCATTTTCATCTCTAAAATGGCTATTTTTTCTGAAAGGGCACAATTTGATTATTCTATATACAGTTACAAGCGTCATCATCTCTGTCACCGTTTGCTTTTTTTTTGGAATGGCGCTCTCCTATTGGTTGGCTACGATCACGTGACTATGATGGCGCCGCCACTATGCGAGACACTTTGTTTTTGACTTTGCCCCCCCCACTCGCTTTTTGGTTTTTGTAACTATTGTGTTGGAGCGGGTCGCTCCTTAAATAAATGCATATATTAGTTAATAACTAAATGGAATCCTCTCTTTCTTTTTCCCAAGCACATAGGCTATAGTTATTAACTAATATATGCATTTATTTAAGGCGCCAATTTATAATTGTAACAAATACTATTTGAATCAAAACATTCAATCGGGTAAAACACGGGCGTTGCCCGGGTCATTCGGCTAGTATACTATAAACACAAGGTAATGATAATAATACAGTTAAACCTGTCTATAACGCTCCCTTTAAATAGCGCCTCCCTTTCTATAGCGCCCGATTTTAAATACGTAGTACGATGCGATTTACATTAAAAGTGACCTGTCTATAGCACCCCCTCTCTATAGCACCCTATTTTGGTGAGTCCCAAGAGGGGCCGCTATAAACAGATTGAACTGTATTAAAAAATATTATTAAAAGAAATAATAGTAAAAAATGTTTATTCATTTGGATTTGGTCTTATTATCTTATATTTCTAATCATTTTTACTATTTAGCTATACTCCAGTAAGAGGACACTTCTTTCTAAAGAACACTTTGGCTCTGCAACTAGGTGTTGTCCTTTACAGAGAGGTAGTTCTACTGAACTAAAACTTGGTTACTTTCACCTACCATCCAAATTGGGCCATAATGGAGTTTTAAAATTACAGAATATTTTCTCACAATGAGTTTCTTTTTATTTCAAAACACTAGCTTTCAAGTGATAATCAACTCTTCAATGGGCTTAATAAAACATCGACTATATCTTACAAGAAATATTTACAAAAACATACAGCGTGGATATTTACAATTAGTCAATGTTTTATTAAGCCCGTTGAAGAGCGATTATCGCCTGAAAGCTAGCGTTTTGAAATAAAAAGAAACTCATTGTGGGAAAATATTTTGTAATTTTAAAACTTTTTCACAATTTCATCATGAATAATGGAGTTTATTAGGGTCAATAGATGATATACTGATTGAAATTTTACATTTATAGATGTCAACTTGTGGTAAAACTTACCCAATCTGCACACCTGTGTCGGGAGCGCACAGTTCTCTGATGGTGGCATCAAAGTCAGTTTCCTGGAAGGGACTGGCAGCCATGTTGTAGGGCTGGGTCACCAGCAAACATGGTTAGCTGGAAGGATCCTACATGTGGTACATGGCCTGTAGACACTGGAATATTGGGTAGAGAGAACTGACGTGTATTTAATTTGAAAAAAATTGATAAGGCACACAATTTGGATTATTCTATATACAGTTACGAGCGTCATGCGTTCTTCATCTCTGTCACCGTTTGCTTTTTTTTGGAATGGCGCTCTCCTATTGGTTCGCTACGATGGCGCCGCCACTGCGCGAGACACTTTGCCCCCCCCCACTCGCTTTTTGGTTTTTGTAACTATTGTGTTGGAGCGGGTCGCTCCTTAAATAAATGCATATATTAGTTAATAACTAAATGGAATCCTCTCTTTCTTTTTCCCAGTAAGAACGCCTACGGAAGCCAACAGTACATAGACAGATAAAGCACATAGGCTATAGTAATTAACTAATATATGCATTTATTTAAGGCGCCAATTTATAATTGTAACAAATAGTATTTGAATCAAAACATTCAATCGGGTAAAACACGGGCGTTGCCAGGGCCATTCGGCTAGTAGATTATAAACACAAGGTATTAAGACTAAATCTAAATAAATAAATAGTGTGTTTTCTTTAAATAGTTACTGTTATCAAGTGTGTAAACAAGATAGCAGATAAGAAATAATAATATAAATAATATAATCTTATCTGTTATCTTGTTTACACACTTGATAACATCTATATTAATAAAATGCAAATTTCATAAGAGGACATCACTAAAAACTTTCGTTACAATGCATCAATTTCGACCAAATTTTCAACATTTATGTAAAACGAGATGGAGCAGGTTTTGCTTAACATCAAAATATTTTTCCTAACTTTAAAATACATAACTTTGCTGTTATCGATAAAATACAAAATAATTCAACAGAGTTAATTTTATTTATATATAAATACAAAAATAATTCAGCAATTCATTCAACTCAATCTAAAAAAATATTCAAAACGAGCAATTTTAAGATAACACCATATGTAAAACAGTCGGCCAAGAAAACAACAACGATATTACATCTTTCTCACATATTCACACACAATCTTGATTAATAATTAAAACTAATCTTTAGCATTGTTTATTATACTTCATAATATATAATATTCGTTAGGCAAACTTTCACTCGGATAAAACCCGGGCGAAGCCGGGTACACATCCGCTAGTATAAAATAAAAGGATTTAAAAGCACGTATGTTTCTTTTATACATAAAACGAACTTCTACTGTCCTTACTGCGATGAAAAAATATATTGGGAGGGCTTGGCTCATCAGTGGTGAACCCTCCCAGCGGTTTCGCCAATTTAATCCACCAGACCGCTTCTCAGAGCTCTAATACTGTATTGGATCATTCTGCTTTTATATGCTACACTGAAGGATGGAATCTTAGAAAAGGTTTTCAAGTAAACTATGAACATAAGCTTATAGGATAGTAGATTTACATTCAAATATTAGCTTCGAGCAATGCTCTTCAGCAAACTATAAAGACAAGGCCAACTAGGAATAAATTAACACAAAGCAATAACGCGCCATCTATACATATAAAATAAAAGGATTTAAAAGAATATAAAAAGAAACATTCGCGCTTTTAAATCCTTTTATTTTATATGTATAGATGGCGCGTTATTGCTTTGTGTTAATTTATTCCTTATGGCCTTGTCTTTATAGTTTGCTGAAGAGCATTGCTCGAAGCAAATATTTGAATGTAATTCTACTGTCCTATAAGCTTATGTCCATAGTTTACTTGAAAACCATTTCTAAGATTCCATCCTTCAGTGTAGCATATAAAAGCAGAATGATCCAATACAGTATTAGAGCTCTGAGAAGCGGTCTGGTGGATTAAATTGGTGAAACCGCTGGGAGGGTTCACCACTGATGAGCCAAGCCCTCCCAATATATTTTTTCATCGCAGTAAGGACAGTAGAAGTTCGTTTTATGTATAAAAGAAACATACGTGCTTTTAAATCCTTTTATTTTATATGTATAGATGGCGCGTTATTGCTTTGTGTTAATTTACACTTGATAACATTAACTATTTAAAACATGCTGTGGTAAAATTTTTCATTCAGTACTTTTGTCTGAAGATGGTAACAACGCTATTACCGAAACGTCACACACTATTTATTTATTTGGATTTAGTCTTATTACCGTGTGTTTGAAAATTGAGATAGAGAAAGGGAGAATATTATAAGTAAAATATATAGTGCCATTCAACACTCCGAGGTATATCATTATACGCATGGACAAAACTTATGGAAATGGAAAGTCTTTGATGTCACCAGTCATCTATTATTATTTTTTAAGGAGACAGAGGTTGTTCACACTTGGTTACCTTGTGTGTCTTCAATAAAGGTAACTGTATATCTTTCAAGAGTTATTGTTTGAATCCTGATATACATGCTAAAAGGTACAACTTCCTTTGTCCATGAGGGTAGATATGGCATAAATATCTACTCTTTCAATGTGCCTCTATAATCATCAATACTTGATAAAACTAATTATTGGCTAATGTAAAACTGACTTTACTATGAAAATATATTTATATGCAAATAATACTATGTAATATAAAGCAATGTGTAAATATGTAGAATGGTGGAATAAAGAGTGTTTGACCTATGCAGGTAGACTTACTGGGGGAAACATGTCTATGGAAATTTCCTTTTTCCCTTTGCCAGGTTGGGTGGTGGGCAGCTTGTGTTCCTCACCAACCTCTCCCATGGCATCTGTAACAGCCAAGGTAAATATCCTGGAGGGTAGAAGTCAATGACATCATTCTACATAATTTTATTTTTTTCTGAAAATAGAGAAATCCATATTTAAATCTTTAGGTAATAAAAAGGCATATATTTGGATTGAATAATGATAATGCACAATTTGGATGATAGATTATAAAAACAAGGTAATAACACCAAATCCAAATAAATAAATAGTGTGTGACGTTTCTGCAACAGCGTTGTTACCATCTATTCAGTACTTTTGTCTGAAGATGGTAACAACGCTGTTGCCAAAAAGTCAGACACTATTTATTTATTTGGATTTGGTCTTATTACCTTGTGAATTGAATAATGATAAGGCACAATTTGGATTATATATTATAAACACAAGGTAATAAGACCAAATCCAAATAAGTAAATAGTGTGTACCTTGTGAATTAAATAAAAAGATTTATTTACCAATATTTTGGTTGGCTAACGCCAACCTTTGTCAAGGCATTACATTTTGTTTGACACTATACGGCGCTGAGTTTGTGTATACAGAAATGTAATGCCTTGACAAAGGTTGGTGTTCAGCCAACCGAAATATTGGCAAAAAATATCTTTTATTTAATCCATTACAGTAGAACCTCCCTGACAACACCTAATTGCATAGCCAAAGTGTCCTTTAGAGAGAGGTGTCCTCTTACCGGAGAGTTGCTGAATAATAAAAAAGGTAATTTTGTAAATGAAAACTGTCCTTTGTGGAGAGGTGTCCGCTAGCGAAGTGTCCACTAAAGGGAGGTTATAATGTATAGGCCTTTTTATTATCTAAATAATTTTTTTATCCTATTATATAATTATACAAGGTCATGGAAACTGAATTCATGGATTAAATTTATAATCTTGGTAGGGTTGGAATACAGGTCCTGTCTTGAGGCTCCCATACATTCCAAGAGGTGGTCTGGTGAGGCCTCTTTGGTCCTGTAGATGGTACATTGTGGGAAGACACCATCCTGGAAGAGGAGTGGTCTTGAATGGCCAATTTTGAGTTTGGAAATACAGGTTTCTGCCTATTGGTTCATCCCACATTCCAGAATAGCTCCAGCCATTTTGATTCAGGTACCAATGCTGGAATGTTGACTCCTGTATTTCTGCCTGGATGTTTTTTTGTAGGTACAGTAGAACCTCCCTTTAGTGGACACCTCTCTACAAAGGACAGTTTTCATTTGCAAAATTACCATTTTTACTCTTTAGCAACTCTCCAATAAGAGAACATCTCTCCCTAAAGGACACTTTGGCTTTGTAATTAGGTGTTGTCCTTTACAGGGAGGTAGTTCTAGTGTATTTGAAGGAGTCGAAATCAAGGTCTGAGCTGGGTATTGCTGCTGATTCTGCAATCATATCACAAGTCTCCATGATGGGAGAGCTGCTGTCGTTGGTTGGCTATCCACATGGAGGTGACAGTCAGACTTTGCCCTCCATTCTACCAAATTCAGTTCTGGATCTTCCCAATTGGTCTTGAAGACCATACCAACACCATCTCTTTAGCTGTGAAGCACACAATCTATGTTTACTTCGTAAATCACGACATGCATGGCGTCCCTGTTTAATCTTCTTCTTCCGTCTTATCTCCACTCAATCATATTAGGGTATCAAGTTGTGACCCTTGACGGTGTCTGTTTGACAACCATCATGACTGGGTGAAGTAAAATGTGTCTGCCTTTGTCATTAAGACTGGGAGCACTACTCAGTGGCAGGCCGACTTAGCTCCAAAAGAAATGGCCGCCTCTGACATGTGGAACAGACGCCATGTACAGCCGCTCCTAACATGGAGTACATACGCTGCTCATCCTGTATCCCTGGAGCCCTTACAGGGTACTATCAGCCGGGCCAGCTGAGCCCAGGTTTTTTAGTGAGCTTGTTACTGCTCCCCCTCCTCCTTTTTCATCCAGGCTTGGGACCGGCAAAGGCGGAGTTCACTGCTTAATGAATTTAATGAATAAAACGGCACATCATGCGGCGTTTTATTCGTTTATATATGTTTCCTGTAGAAGAGCAGGGATGCCCGAAAGCTTGAGAAGGTTTTAATAAAATAAAAAACTCTCCGGAAATCTTTAAAATTGTTTAATTATGTACCCATAGAAGTGCGTCTTGCCCAAAAGCTTGTACAATTGTAGTCTTATAGGTCCAGGGTAGCCTAGTGGACATGGCATCTGCCCGGTAAGCGGAACACTGTGGGTTCGATTCCCATCCCTGGACACTTTTATTTTTCCGTTTATCATTACTCTTCACAATTCATCCTTTCATACTTCATCCCTAAAGTTAGAAATAATCGTTATTTCTCCTTAAAATAAATTTGGATTTTTCGTTGAAGTGTAGTCTTATATAAAAAAGCTCCCCACTTTGTGTTTCTTATTCTATATGATAAATTATTTCATACCTAATAATCTAACTAGAACATTAGCCAGTTGGTAGAACAGGTCTAGAATTACAGCCAGTTCTTATTGAAGTTTTACTTTAATCAAGTTAAAGTAAGTGTGAGACGACCTTATGTTTCACTAATTGATATTTAACTCTGTTGTTGTCGTGTCCAATGAACAGATGTCTCCACAATCTCTATCACAGCAATGTTCTCTATCTTGGGTGTGTATACTGTATTGTTGTTGTTGTCGTGTCCAATGAACAGATGTCTCCACAATCTCTATCACAGCAATGTTCTCTATCTTGGGTGTGTATACTGTATTGTTGTTGTTGTCGTGTCCAATGAAGAGCCTCAGATGTCTCCATACATCTCTATCACAGCAATGTTCTCTATCTTGGGTTTTATTTATTTATGCTTATGAGGTGATACAGCAGCGTATTTACAATTAGAGAGGAGACAAAATGAAGTAAATCTAGAAAAAAGAAGTGAGGACATATCGGTCATTAAAATTTGAGAGGCATGTCCAGTAGCTGCTGTATTGTCCGTGAGGTCAGACGTACGGACCTCTGTGGTGTTGATCTCTTGGCGGAACGACTTGGAAGTCGGACTCGGGCCCCCCCACTGCGATCTTGGGTGTGTATACTGTATTGTTGTTGTTGTCGTGTCCAATGAAGAGCCTCAGATGTCTCCATACATCTCTATCACAGCAATGTTCTCTATCTTGGGTGTGTATACTGTATTGTTGTTGTTGTCGTGTCCAATGAAGAGCCTCAGATGTCTCCATACATCTCTATCACAGCAATGTTCTCTATCTTGGGTGTGTATACTGTATTGTTGTTGTCGTGTCCAAAGAAGAGCCTCAGATGTCTCCGTACATCTCTATCACAGCAATGTTCTCTATCTTGGGTGTGTATACTGTATTGTTGTTGTCGTGTCCAAAGAAGAGCCTCAGATGTCTCCGTACATCTCTATCACAGCAATGTTCTCTATCTTGGGTGTGTATACTGTATTGTTGTTGTCGTGTCCAAAGAAGAGCCTCAGATGTCTCCATACATCTCTATCACAGCAATGTCCTCTATCTTGAGTGTGTAAATGCTGCTGCTCTGGGTCCATGTCAATTTTATATTTAACTCTACCTCATAAAAATAAATGGGAAAAAAACTGATTATCAAGATATATTGTTTCATATAGTTCTGTTTTATCATTTTATATGATGGACAACACCAACACTTTATATGATGACATTTGTGTCATCTTACATCCTATTTAAGTCAGATAAAAGTGTTTTCTATCTAAATTTGACCATTTCTGCATTTTCAACTTACTCACTCATAATGAGAATTTAATTATTTAGAACATGTTTTTTTTAATTGGGACAAATTTTAAATAAAAGAACCATGACCCATTTAATTAAAATATATGTATAGTTTCTTAATGTGTGGTTCAAAGCTCATTTTGAAACAAAGTCCTTAATTTTTGAAGACCTGTAAATAATTAATATTGATAATTTTAGAAGATATAATGAATAAAAATATATACATTATTTGAAGCAGATTACTTGATTATAACAGATAAATTAATATTTGTCTTGATTATTGTCAGTTTTTATTTGTAATTCCAAGTAGGCTTGAGATAAAAGCTGAATTTTTGAATTTCTTCCTTTTTTTAGGTCATAAACAATCGTTCGAAAAAATAAGGTCATAACTCCCTGCAGTTTCCGAGTCAAAATAATGCTTTACATACAGAAGGTCTGACGGATATTGTATTTATATATATAGATAATTATTTACTTACATTACTTGGGCATGAGCGTTTTAACGACAATATATCGTCTGCGAGGGGCAAATATTGATCATTTAAAATGTCATGTGTAAAAGGTTCAATAGATGTCTTAAAATAAAATAATATTTTACTATAAACTATTGACAACTAAAAATTCAAAATTTTTTGAAATAGTTTTAAACTTGTTTAAAATTTGGTACGCAAAAAAAAAAAAACGAATATTTTTTATTGATAAAATCTTGTTCGATTCTCATTTAAAAATGGCGCCAATGTAAATAATAGGGCATACGTTTGTTTTGGTATTTTGTTTTATTAAAAAATACAAACATAAAAATAGAATTCGTCTACAATTAAAATTCTGATGAGATATCTTAATATCTATATATATTTTTCACATATATATATATATTATAGTTCAGTTTTTAAAATTTGTTAATTATGAGTCTCTTTTGACCAAACGATAATCGCAAATGATTCTTTTTTCAGTTAACATTCATTAAAATGTCTATTATTGTAACCAAACAGTTCTGGCAGCTTTTAAGAATAAAGGCAAACACTGCACTTTTACATTTATATGAAAATAGTTTCACATGATTATCATGGTTTGCCCACTCAAAGTAAAACTTTATTTTATATTGAAAAATAGAGTAATTATTCAAATACTTAATGAACGATCTGTGCAATTTTACCACTATTTTAAATGAAGAGTCTCATTTTAATCAAATTTTAAAGAGGCTAATTAAAATTTTTGAGAATTATAGAATGACTTATCATCATAAATATTATTATTTGAGATAGTCTTTAACTCTATGTGAACAACAAACAGAATTTTGTAAATATATATAACATAAAGTTGCAGGAGAATGATATTCATGTGACAAAAGTTTAACTTCTCCCTTCAAAAACAGATTTGAACAGTGGATTTGTTTCATCACCCATGCATGTTAGAAAAACGCCAGTTTTGGCAAATTAAAACAAAAAGCTGGTATGCCATGGTTTCGGGCTTTGACTCTCATCAGTACAGGAGCGGCTTCAACTTCATAACATCATAATCGGCCGATTTGGCTAAGAAGGTGCTTAAGCTTATGCAGGACCAGTTTTCAGCCTAGAATACAACATAAGCGGTCCTGTTCTGATGAAGGCTAAAGCCCAAAACCGTGACATACAGGTTGGTTTTAGTCTGAATGCTCTGAAAATGGTGTTGTGGCTCATTTTTAGCCCCATCATTAAATTTAAGACTGGGTTATAAAAAAAATGCACCTTTAAAGGAAGATATGCTTCTTTTGGTATATGAAAGTCAATTTCCTGAAACTATATGTATATATTTATTTTAAAAATAATGGTCGCCTTCCACGTTAAAATGGACACAAGAACTAATTGCCATTGATTGACCGTTTTCCCAAACTAGGGAACTCAGATCGCTGTCAAAGCTTCAGCTTATTAAAGAGGTGCCAAGAGGTTGACAGGAGAAGCGATAATTTTTTTCTAATCAACATCCTTTCATAAAAATTTAATCTTTTATTTTTGAAATAGATTTGGCATAGCCACTTTGCCAGTTGAACACTTCTTTGAAAATTTGCGAATATTTCACTTGATGCCTTGTGGATCTCATGATATTAAACCGTCCCGAACCTTTTCAGTTCAAGGGCCATGATCTCGAAACCATGGTCTCCAGGTTGGCGCTTCTTGGTTTGCCAAAGCTAGTGTTATAGCTTTTTTACTGACCTGTGTCCGCTGATTTGCGGGAATGTTAAATAGATGGCGCTCAGCTCTAGTAAATATTCTGATGGGAGAGGCGACCATTCAAAAAATCAATATCCTCATTGGGAAATGTCCAACTATCTGTATTGTGTATTGCCTTGTTATAAATAAGAAGATACTCTTACCTTAAGGATTATATCTTTAATCTTATTTATTTATCTATTTACAAGGTAATATTTAAAACTTAGAACAATTACAGCTATGGCGGAACTTTCACCAGCCTAAGGTAAACAACAACAGTCAATCTGATGATGATCGTAACGTACTCTCAACACATCTCCCCCTTTTCTCTAGAGGTTTAGCCTGTCTGGCGGCTTTACCACGCGTCCACTCCTGGTCTTTACTGGTTCCGGTGATCTCTGGAATGTCCTCGGTTCACTGTCACAAGTAGTGTTGTCCCCAGTAGATGTGAAGCACTGACTCATCTCAGGAGACTCCATCTCTTCATCTTCCATGTCAATCTTTTCACCCTGTGGGTTTGGTAGTAGGTGGAATCTATTTCTTCTTAAAATTCCTTTTGGAGAGTTGACTATATAAGATCTTGGACTTCCAGCGTCTTCAAGTACCACACCGGGAACTCTCAAGTCTTTCACCCATACTCTAGTTCCTTTATTCAGATGGGGCAATTCTCTTGCACGATGATGTATATCAAAATGGGTTTTCTTTTTGTGCCGTTGATCTTTTTCTCTCATTTCTAGATTTTCAAGATCAGGTATTCTTGATTGGAGTTGAACTGGAGATGTTGGCACAGTTGTTCTGAGTTTCCTGTTCATGCATAGTTCAGCAGGGCTGTACCCATTTTCCAATGGAGCGGTTCGATAACCAAGAAGAGAAAGATATGGATCTCTTCCTTTCTTCAACTGGTTTTTGATATTCTTCACCATCGATTCGATGAAGCCATTGCTTTGAGGAAATCTGGGACTAGATGTTATGTGGTGGAAACCATATTCTTTTGCAAACTTTTTGAATTCTAACCCAAACTGTGGTCCGTTATCTGATCTAACCTCTTCGGGTATTCCATGGCGAGCAAAAATTGACTTGCAATGTAGAATTGTTGAATGTGTTGTTTGATCCTCCAGCAATGCCAACTCTGGGAATCTAGAGTAATAGTCTGCAATTAGAAGATAGTATTTGCCCTTTAAGTAAAAATGGTCGATTCCTACTTTCTCCCATGGCCTGCTTGGGAAATCAGAAACAATTAATGGCTGCTGGGGATTAGATCTTTCTTCAATACAATTTGGGCAGTTCCTCACAAGTTCTCCAATTTCTTGACTGATTCTGGGCCACCACACAGATGATCTGGCACGGCCTCTACATTTTTCGATGCCAAGATGACCTTCATGGAGGCTGTTTAGAACCTTTGATCTGAGGGACTTAGGAATATAAATCCTGGAATTTCTCATTAGAAGACCATCTATGACAGACATTTCATATCTGAGACACCAAAAGGCTTTTGCTTCTGCAGAAAGCTCATTCTTTGTAGGCCAGCCCTTTTCACAATAGTCTTTTATTTCTCTGCACTCTCTCTCTTCATTTTGATATTGCCAGATTTCTTTCATATTTTCATCCTTGAATGGAGGACATGAAGTGATCTGTTGAACAAAACTACAGATTTCATTCTCCAGATCTTTCTCATGCGATATCTTAATTGGGCTTCTGGACAAAGCATCAGCAACAACAATGTCCTTGCCTGGTGTGTGATAAATGCTATATGAGTAGCGCATCATCCGAAGTCGTAGTCGCTGTATGCGTGGTGTCATTTCATCTAGATTTTTGGTTGAAAATATTGGAATGAGAGGTTTATGGTCAGTTTCAATGGAAAATGTATTTCCATCAGATAGTCCTGAAATCTTTCACAGGCCCAAACTATTGCTAGAGATTCTTTCTCAATTTGAGCCCATCTCTTTTCAGTTTCGGACATAGTCCTGGAGGCATATGCAACTGCTTTTTGGTATCCATCTTCAGATTTTTGTAAAAGCACTGCTCCTAGTCCATATGAAGAGGCATCTGCAGACACTGTAGTTGGTAGATTGGGGTCAAAAAGTGTTAGTGCTGGAGAAGTTGAAAGAAGTTTCTTCACTTTTTCAAATGCTTCCTCCTGAGCACTATCCCATCTCCAATCATTTCTCTTTACTAGGAGTTGATTAAGTGGGTAGAGGATAGTTGAAAGGTCTGGTATAAATTTACCTGTGAAGTTCACCATTCCCAGGAATCTGCGCACTTCAGAAATGCTTGAAGGTGATGGAAACTCCCTGATGGCCTGGACTTTGTTTGGATCAGGTAGCACTCCTCTTTCTGTAATCAGGTGACCAAGAAATTTGATTTCCTTCACTGAGAAGATGCATTTCTCTTTATTCAGGGTCAGTCCTGAATCTTGAAGCTTCCTAAGGACGCATCTTAACCTTTCATCATGTTCTTCTTGTGTAGCTCCCCAAATCACAATGTCGTCCATGTGACAATTTACCCCAGATTGGCTCTCCAGTAGATTGCTCATCTTTCTCTGGAATACCTCAGGTGCAGAAGAAATTCCGAAGGGTAGCCGTTTGAATCTGTATCTGCCAAATGGGGTCAGGAAGGTTGTAAGGCTAGATGATTCCTCTGACAGGGGTATCTGCCAAAACCCACTGTTGGCATCCAGTTTTGAAAACAATTTAGCTCCTCCCATTTGTGCCAAGGTATATTCCACTGATGGAATTGGATAATGTTCTCTTTTAACAAACTTGTTTAGAGCTGTCAGATCTACACAAATCCTTAGATCATTAGAAGACGGTTTGGGCACAATGACCATTGGAGCACACCAATCCGTTGGTTGCTCAACTTTTTCAATTACTCCTTTTTCAACCATTTGATCAAGTTGTTCTTTTGTTTTATTCAAAAGTGGAATGGGTATTCTTCTGGGAGTATATATAGCATGAGGCTGTGATTCATCCTTCAATTTAATTGTGTAGCTCCCTTGGAGTGTTCCGAGTCCTGTGAAAAGCTTTGGATATTCTTCAAAAGGATTAAGCGAATTCCTTTTCTCAATTGACTGAAGTCTTTTGATTAGGTTTAGAGATTCACAGGCTTTTCCGCTCAAGAGTGGTTGCATTAGTTGAGGAACAACAAATATTTCTCCAGGGATGCTTCTCCCATCTTTTTCTATTAAAGCTGTGAATTTTCCTATTACATGCAATTTAACCTGTCTAGGTCCTAAAAGTTGAATATCAGGTTTGCATAACTTCTTGTGAGCAAAATTTTTAAAATAAATCTCTTGGGGTATTATATTTACATCCGCTCCTGTATCCATTTTAAAAAGTATTTTAATCTTATCTACTTTTACATAAACCTTCCAATCATTTGAGTTTTGTCCATTCTCATAGATATTACCAACAAAATGGTAGTCATCACCTTGGGTGACTTGTCCTACTGTCTTATTGTAGCACACCTTTGCAAAATGTCCTACCTTTTTACATTTATGGCATTTAACTTCTTTTGCAGGGCAGTCTTTATATGGATGGAATTTTGAAGCACCACATCTTATACATCCAGATTTTTCAGGCTTGCTCCACTTCTGAAATTTACTTTTCTTTGAAGCGTCTCCTTTCCCATTTGTAGAATTGAACCTTCTTGGTGGTAACTTTTTTTCATAGACTTGGTCTACATTGGCAGCCTGTGTTGTTGTTGATCGAAGAATAGTCTGTTGTTGCTTCACACATTCTGTCTGGCAAGCAGCTTGGATAGCCCTTTCCAAGGTCAAGTTAGGCTCTAGTTGCAACTTCTCTGAAAGTTGTAGATTTTTTACTCCTACAACTATTCTATCTCTAATCATTTCTTCTTTCAGAGATCCATAGTTACAATTTTCGGCCATTTTGTGAAGCACTCTTATGTATTCCTCGACAGCTTCTCCATCCTGCTGATATCTACGATTAAATTGTGCTCTTTCAAAGATGACATTTCGTTTACCTATAAAGTGCTCTTCAAATTTCTTAACAACTGTTTCATAATTGTTTATTTCTATTTCAGTTAAATTGAATGAAATTAGAGCATCTTCGGCTTTTTCACCTAATATGTAAATTAGAGCATTTACTTGCTCTTCCTCCTTTTTAGATTTTAACTCTGACGCTTTTCTAAAGCGTTCAAATCTTTTAATCCAATTTGGCCATTCATTTGGATTATTAAAATTAAATTGTTCTGGAGGATTTATATTTTGCATTATTTTTTTTTTCGTTGTTTATGCAAAAATAATTCTTTTTGTTTTTACTAGTAATTAGATTAGGCTTAGGGCACTATCGCCAATTCGCTGCCACCATGTATTGTGTATTGCCTTGTTATAAATAAGAAGATACTCTTACCTTAAGGATTATATCTTTAATCTTATTTATTTATCTATTTACAAGGTAATATTTAAAACTTAGAACAATTACAGCTATGGCGGAACTTTCACCAGCCTAAGGTAAACAACAACAGTCAATCTGATGATGATCGTAACGTACTCTCAACACACTATCATCCATATGAACATGATAGCAACACTTCTCTCTATGATGCACAATTTTAACCCTGCTTAGAGTTGAGACTCTCTTTCACACACATAAAGCTTTGTTAAGACCACCGGTCTTATAGAGTTGAGTCTCAAATTTTCAGCAATTGTTCATGAGACCTAAAAGTAGCAAGATATCCAAAAATTCAGGTTTATATCGCTAACCTCTTTGGAATCACAAGTAAAAACATATCAATTTAAGAAATTTGAATTAAATGCATTATAAACTCACTCAATTTATACTTTTTCTGATTTGCACATGTATAGACATGTGGTGCACTTACAGTAAAGGGAGTCGCCTACCTCTACAAACCAAGTGTACTAGGAATAAGCAAAAAAAAAAAAAAACCTTTTTTTTCATAGGGAACGCCAAATTAAAAATAATAGATACACATATTCTAAAATTGTTTTAAATTTTGTATCAATATATCAAATATTTTATATAATAAGTCAATAAATCAAATATTTTTATAATAAGTGTTCAAAGCTAATATTAGTTTGCTTTTTGAGATCTCAAATGAAATTCGTAAAATGTATTTTATTTATCATATCTTGTCTAAAATATTTTATCGATATATATTTTGAAAATATAATAAGTTAAATGTTTCAATTTTCTTTTTTCAATATTATTCACATTGAATTTTTATTATATTTCAATGATTATGTGAACTCTTTTTTGAAAAGGTCCTTTCTTTTACCCACGTGTTTATTTATTTATTTTGTCAAAACCCCAATGTTCTTTTGGACATTTAGAAATTTAAATTAGAATAAAATGGCAAATTTCAATTTGAGTATGTATTAATATTTAATAAATATCTAACGTGTATAATTTGGTGCCAACATCGCAGTTATTCGCAGTTAATCGGGCGTGACAAATAAATGTTAATTCAATTACCAAAAATCCAAAACTAAATAATACATATCCTACAATAGGCCTGTTTACCTACTTTTTAAAAAGAAATTGGGCTTCAATGCTGATAAATTACATATTTCGTTAAATGTCAAAATAACACTTTTTGGAAATAAATCTATTTAATATATTTTATGAATAATAATAATAATAAAAAAATAATCTTTCAAAAAATCTAGGATATTAAAGATAGCCATTGCACAGAGCAAATTTAATTAAAATAAAATACAAATTTGGCAAGAATAAATTATTGATGTATGTGTTATTTTTTTGGCAAAAACTAGATATAGGAATTGGTGTCAATTAAAAGTTTCTTTAAAAATTTTAAAAAGATCATCGAATGCCAGTAATGCACAACTTTAGAAATAAACTGATCTTCAAATAAATTTTAGTAGCACTTTCTAAAAATCACCATCACTGTTAAAGACAATGAAATAAAAATATAAAATCTTTTTTTGAATCCTATCACAAACAGAAAAACAATGTAAAATGACAATTTAGAAAAGTAGAAAACACAAAATTTGTGATAAATGCAAGCACTGCTCCTTTACTCTCTGAATACACTCATGGACAAAACTTAAGGAAGTTGTACCTTTTACCATGTATATCAGGATTGAGACAATAACTCTGAAAGATATTACAGTGACCTTTATTGAAGACATACGAGATAACCAATATACACTCATGGACAAAACTTAAGGAAGTTGTAACTTTTACCATGTATATCGGGATTGAGACAATAACTCTGAAAGATATTACAGTGACCTTTATTGAAGACATACGAGATAACCAATATACACTCATGGACAAAACTTAAGGAAGTTGTAACTTTCAGCATGTATATCAGGATTGAGACAATAACTCTGAAAGATATTACAGTGACCTTTATTGAAGACATACGAGATAACCAATATACACTCATGGACAAAACTTAAGGAAGTTGTAACTTTTCAGCATGTATATCGGGATTGAGACAATAACTCTGAAAGATATTACAGTGACCTTTATTGAAGACACATGAGATAACCAAGTGAGAACAGCCTCTGTCTCTTTTAAAAGATAGACGACTGGCGGCATCAAAGACTTTCCACTTAAGTTTTGTCCATGAGTGTATGTTAGGGGGTGTGTGGATATAAGGAAACCAAGGCTAGATAGGATATGGTTAATGTTGAGGAAATATGCAAATGTAGAAAATGACAGGCCATGTCATTTTTATTTTGAAAAGGTCACAAAATCACTTTTCAAAAAAGCAAAAATTATTCCAATTATCAGTGGTCCCAATTATCAGCCTTCATAACCTATTTTCATTATTTATCTCTTCTTATTCTTTCTTATCTCCACTTAGGGTATCAAGCCTGTAGAGCTTGTTGATGGTGTCTGCTGGGGTTGAGTAGAGCTCATCAAAGAAGAGTTGACAACCATATTGACTGGGTGAAGTAGAATGTCATTAAGCCTGGGAACACTACTCAGGCCACTGACTTAGCTCCAATATGAAATGGCCACCTCTGACATGAGGAACAGATGCCATCCATGTACAGCTGCTCCTATCATGGAGTACATCCTGTATCCCTTACAGGGTACTATCAGCACAGCCTGGGTTTTTTTAGCAAGCTTGTTACTGCTCTTCTTATTTTTCTTGAACTTTTTCTTTTGGGCTTGGAACCAGCAAAGGCAGACTTATCTTTATGTACTATATTAAAGTATAAATACAGGCAAACCTTGTTATAACAACAAAAAAAAAACACTTTGGACCAAGATTTGCACGTTGTTCTAGCCACGTCGCTGTTAGAAAAGAGGCTTTTAATAAACAAGGTTCCACTATAAAACAAGGTAATAAGACCAAATCCAAATAAATAAATAGTGTGTGACGTTTCAGTAACAGCGTTGTTACCATCTTCAGACAAAAGTACTGAAATTAATGAAATACATTCAGTACTTTTTCAGACAAAAGAATAAATGACTTAAATAAATTCTTTTGTCTGATGATGGTGACAATGTTGCCGAAACGTCACATGCTAATAAATTATTTGGATCAGGTCTTATTTTCTTTTATTATAATCTATAATCCAAATTGTGCTTTATCAAGGTTCTACTATGTACAGTGTGCCTGGTTTATTCGCTACCTGATTGGTTCTTTGCTATCAGGTGACCTTAATCAGCCAATCTCTATTGATTGTATTATTAGCCAATCAGTGTTCAATAGTTGTGTTAAAGATCTTTTTTTTTTAAGAGATCTATGTCAAAATTAGGATATTTCAAATGATTAGGTTACAATTTGGATTATAGCTACAAGGTAATAAGACTGCAATTCTCAACCTGCAACCCCAAAACACATTATTGACTGTATTGACTCATCCATTGATGAGCTCTACTCTTCCCCGGTAGACATCATCAAAAGTCTCAAGCTTTACAAGCTTGATACCTTAATATGATTGAGTGGAGATAAGAAAGAAGAAGAGGTAAAAAGACCAAATCCAGATAAATAGTGTGTGATGTTTCGGTAACAACGCTGTTACCAAAATTTCACTTTTTTTTTTGGATTTGGTCTTATTACCTTGTATTAGGATATTTTGTAAAAAACTTGTGAGTGTAAAAGATAAAATTTCCTACTGACCAAATCATCCATCACCTAGAATAGTTTAGATTCCTGTTATTTATTTATGCTTTTGAGGTGATACAGCAACATCTTTACAATTAAAGAGGAGACAAAATGAACCAAATCTAGAAAAAAGAAGTGAGGACATATCGGTCATTAAAGTCTGAGAGGCAAGGCCTTCAGTTTAGATTCCTGTCAAAGTTGCTGTCACTTGGAATGTGTGTTGCAGAGAAGAAAAGCAAACGTCTGTCTTGTCACAAGAAGTACAAGATCCTCCGGAAGGTGAGTGTCTACCAACAATACTCTGGATGATAGCAGAATTTGATGGTTGGAAGTTCAAAGCTGTCATATATATGACAATAAAACACAATTTGGTTTATAGATTATAAATACAAGGTAATAAAATCAAATAAATAAATAGTGTGTGATGTTTCGGTAACAGCGCTGTTACCGAAACGTCACACACTCCTTATTTATTTGGATTTGTGGTCCTATTATCTTATATATATACAGTAAAACCCCGCTAATACGAACCCTGGATATAGCGAATCTTCCCTTATAACGAACCCACGGCGATTCCCAATTCCGTTCCATTGAAAATACCATCGTTATAACGAACTTTGCGATTTTTAAAATAATGAACTACCCCTATAACGAACCGATTTTCGGTCCCAAAATGATAAAATCTACTAAAAATACTATGCCTATAACAAACTTAAAATTGTAATTTAAAAAATTTTCAAAACAACAAAATTTTGAGCATGTTTCAGCTCACGGATCGCGATTTCAAAACAAAAAAAATTAGCGGCATTGTTTGTTTTCATTTCCATTCTATTTTTGCTGTATGTTGTATAAATTTTTACACATTATACTTTTATTTAATAGAATATCTTTGCATTTGACAATTTTGAAATAGAAGAAAAATACAAATGGCTTCCAAAATAAAGAAAAGAAACAAAGAATGGCGTTCTAAAAAAAAAAAAAAAACAGTGGCAGCATGCCCTTTTAGAAGCGTTCTATATCAAGTTTAACCTAGGCTAAAACATAATTCCAAATAATTTTAAAGCCAGAAATGGTTTGAATAACAGGTTAAAAACAAAATTTAATATACACTTCAGAAGAATATGTGGAAACTGGAATTGGAAGGAGAAAAAAAAACAGTTCCCCCAAGTTCCTCGTGTCTCATGGGCCACAAACAAATCGACTTATAAATTCTCAAAAACTACCACTACAGTTCTATTTTTAGAATGGAATTCTTGTTAGGTATATGAGTCATTCAGAGTTTGCGGATATTCCCTCTGGCCAGCCGTTATACCACCGATTTTGTGTTTGCAAATTGGCGTTTTTTATTCGCAATTTTACCGATCGCGCTATCGTATCAACATGTTTCACGTCCGATTTTTCTGAATTGGGTACTTTTGATTCATCTTCAATTGATTCAGAATACACGGAGCTTTACATTTCACTTTTCACTTTCAAACAACAAGGTATTAGAGGCATTTTTTCAAATAAATTTAGCATTATATTATTTGAGAAAGATGTTCTAAAATACTCTTATACCTTTAATAATGTTTTGCTTAGGGGATTTGGCTTAATTTTTAAATAATACATAGGTTTATATATAAACATGTATGCTAATGATAAGAAGAACCTATTATCAAATGACTTCTTTTTGATATTCAGCATTACTGTAAAGAAATAGGTCAATTTAGGGAATTAAAACAAAGTGACCATTATTAAGTGGCTGTCTTTTCCTGTTTGTATGGCTGTTTTTTAATTATATGGTCTAAAAATTTAGAAAAGTTTACAAAAAATGGCCAAACCGTGGCTAGTGAACCAAAAGCTCTGTCCCATTGGGGTTCACTATAGAGGGGTTTTACTGTACAATAGCGCCCCATCTAAATAGCGCCTTCCTCTCTATAGCGCCCGATTTTAAACATTAAAATGTAAACCTTTTATATTAAAAAGTGACCTATCTATAGCACCCACTCTCTATAGCACCCTATTTTGGTGAGTCCCAAGAGGGGTGCTCTAGACAGGTTTAACTGTATATATGAAATTTTTTGATCAAGGTTTCCTTTCAAGCATCTTTTAAATGGTCTCTAAACTCAAGCTCTACAACCTTCATACCCTAATTAGATTGTTGAGTGGAGATAAAGAAGAAAATGGCTGCTCAAGGTCTTCTCATCAATCTCTTCAGTTTTTTCTCTTTTCTACTCAGCATCTCCATCAAAATGTCACATAGAGAAAATGAGGGAGAAAACAAACTTGACGACAAAAGGAATTTATATATTTCGATCAAAATCAAGCTTATTTACATGAAAGAAATAGAGGAAAGGAGAGAAAAATGCTTAGTTATAAAATAATATAAAAACAATGTGTTAGTTATCAAATGGATCATAAAAGATGTTGGGGAAATTGAAAGAAGAGAGGAAGACCTCCAATAAGCTGGCCAGAAGATGTCAAGAAAGCTACCAGAAAGTCACTAGATGAGAGTGATGGTCCCTAACAGATCAAATCAGAGAATATTTGTCCATGGAGTCACCTAAGGTTGACTTGATATAAACTAACAACAATCTGTGGATTAATTTTGCCATGATATGAAATAAAAAAAATGTGGAGAGAAATAGTTGGAAGTATAAGAATTAATTTTTCTAGGGAATATAAAAAATATTCTGAAAGAGAAGATTTTGACTTTGATGTTGGAGGGATACAGGATTACAATCTCCATAGTTTCTGATCCCCTATTGCTATAAAAAACCCAAAATGATCAAATAGTTTTGATGCCAGCTGACATCTTTCTGTAATTTCATTTTGATTCTCCTCCAGAACAGATGTCTCTTGATAAAATTATTTAATTGAATTCTGTTTGTCTTTAGCTCTCTCAGGATATTGGTGCCCTTGTTGCATTGTTATAAAAGACTCTAAATGACTATAAAAGGGTCCTTTTTATACAGTGTATTGAAGGGCAATTGGCACAAACTTAGCCCAGCTTATATTTCAATAAAGATACTTTTTTTTAAAAATTATCCCTAGTACATGTGATACAGGCCATGATAATCATGGTGGGTAGTTAGCGACTGCTTTTACTATAAGTGCACCACACATGTCTACATATGTGAAAGCAGTTTGACTATAAAGAAACTTGTTGCTTTAAATGGTATTGAATTGTTGATATACGGCCGCGTTGAACAGGAGATTGGTGAATTATCCAGATAAAATTGTGTCCCACAACCTTTGAACTTTTGTTGCCCAGATCAAGGAGCACCAGCGCAAAGTGAGGAAGGAAGCCAAGAAGAACCCACAGTCCAAGAGTAAGTGTTGTACCAATACTGTAGTCTCTTTCTCCCATGATAGCCTCTAAACTTGGCTAGAGATAGTCTCTTCTTGAGGTGGTGGTCTCTTATTGGAGGTTGGGTTATACAGTAGAACCTCCTATGAGAGACCATAGCCTATAAACATGGATAAGCCTGGTCTCTCCTGAAGGTGGCCTCTTATCAAAGGCCGTGTCATGTCTAGCCAAATAATGTGAAGTCTTCCAACTGAAAGGACAATCTCTGATAAGAGACCCACTTCCAGGAAAGACTAACCATGTTTTTAGGCTATGTTCTCTCATGGGAGACTCTACTGTATTTGTTTGTCCTCTTGCTAGAGGACATCTCTCTACAAACACAAGGTAATAACACCAAATCCAAATAAACATTTTGGTAACAGCGTTGTTACCAAAATGTCACACACTATCTATTTATTTGGATTTGGTCTTATTACCTTGTATTTATAATCTATAATCCAAATTGTGTGCCTTATCACCTCTCTACAAAGAACAGTTTTCATCACCAAATTACCATTTTTGCTATTTAACAACTCTCTGGGAAATGACACCTCTTCTCTAAATTATACATTGGCCCTGCAACCTTTTACATAGAGGTAGTTCTACTGTATTTGTATTATTTAAATTCTTTGTAATGCACAGTAGAACCTCCACGAGAGGACACCACCGGATAGAAAATACCCCTTTACAAATAAGTTTTCATTAACAAAATTACAATTTTTACAAATTAGCTGCTCTCTGTTAAAATGACACCTTTCATTAAAGAACACTTTGGCTCTGCAACTAGGTGTTGTCCTTTACAGAGAGGTGGTTCAACTGTGTGTATTTAACTTCTTTGTAATACAGTTAAACCTGTCTATAGCGCCCCCTCTTGGGACTCACCAAAAGGGGGTGCTATAGACAGGTCACTTTTAATGTAAAATGTGTACATTTTAATGTTTAAAATGGATGTTATAGAGAGGAAGGTGCTATATAGAGGGGGCACTATAGACAGGTTTAACTTGTATATTGATGGGACAGGGATGTAGGTCTCAGAGGGTTGTTTATTATGCAGAGTGATTTATTTTGGTGGGCCACGGTCACTAAGGGCTGATCCAATGTTAGGTTCTGGGTCTGGTCCAGAGAGGTTGTTGGGTCTTGGGGTTCCATTGGCCCAGTTGTAGGGGGTGTTGTTGTTGTGACACAACTTTTTTGTTAAGTTCTTCGTTAGGACATAATGAGAACGAGGGGCAAAAGATAACGAGTTTGTTATCTCTCACCCTTTGTCGCGTAAATGCTGGTCAATGGTCAAGTGCAATTATACCTTTTAATAATACACCTATCCCCCGATTTACACGGTACTTTTTTTTTACACGTTTTCGCTTTTACACGGTTTTCCAAATAAGTTTTTTTTTTTTTCATCGCACTATACTAAATGCTACTGTGATTGAACACATGCGCTCTGTACACATCTCACGAGGAATCCCGAGCTTATGTGCTGACTACATATTTTAACCTGTCAATGCATTTTATTTTTATTTCTGTGTATACCTATCCCCCGATTTACACGTTTTTCTCAGGAACGTATCTACCGTGTAAATCGGGGGATAGGTGTATTTCTAGGTCTCCGTGTTGAAGGGCATGTTGACCTGAAATCTCAAGAAATATAAAAAAATGGTAAAAAGAAACCTAAATTTCTTATGGATTTTATCAAAGTGTAAAAGCAGGGAAGGATCTTTATTAATATTATAACTGTAGAACGACATTTGACAATTATCCCGCATGTGTTTCTTTTTGAACGAATAATCAAAATTTATTCCAAGGAGAAATAACAATTATTTCTAACCTTAGGGATGAATTGTGAAGAGTAATGATAAACGGAAAAATAAGTCTCTTCACAATTCATTCTTTCATACTTCATCCCTAAGGTTGGAAATATTCGTTATTTCTCCTTAAAATGAATTTCAATTTTTCGTTCAAAAGAAACACATGCGGGATAACTTTCAAATGTTGTTCTACAATTATAAGCCGCATTATATTGTATTATAAATATTATACCTATTATCTCTGTAGCGCCATATATATTTCTGGGATAAATAATTAAAAATATATATATTTTTAATTAAAGAGACAACAATTTCCTGTCACTATCTGGTCCGCTATTTGTTGACACACAACAATATAATCCACTAACCAATGTGTGTTGGTGCAGGGAAGACCAAGGACCCAGTATGTCCCAACAGCGCCCCCTTCAAGGACAAGGTGATAGAGGAGGGAGAGGCCCAGAAACGAAGGCTGGAGGAGATGAAGAAGAAACAGAAGGAGGAACGACAGAAACTGATGGAGCAGAACCGTAGCGTCAGCACACTGCTGCAGGAGGCACAGAAGAAGCTGGAAAAGTTCGAAGAGCAGCGCAGCAATGCTGGTGAAGACGACAAAGCCGGGTCCTCTCAAGTCAGCACAGCCACCCGCGGCTTCAAGAAAGACTACAGCCAGGTGAGTTTGGCTGCGGAGTAACTAGCTACCTTAGAAAACCTCAATGGATTTGTTGATCAACAATTTTTTTTTATCACAAAGCAATAATGCGCCATCTATACATATAAAATGAAAGGATTTAAAAGCACGAATGTTTCTTTTATACATAATACAAACTCCTACTGTCCTTACTGCGATGAAAAAACAGTAGAAGTTTGTATTATGTATAAAGAAACATTTGTGCTTTTAAATCCTTTCATTTTATAATTTTTTCTTTTATCTTGAAGAAGGAACAAAAGTTATCGGCTACAAGTTTCTTTTATTAATGCTGTAAATTTGGCTCGTCGACGTTAACTTTTGTTCCTTCTTCAAGATGATGTCAGACGATTCCTTTTCTTGTAAACTTTTTTATACCTTGCTCTTTCAACAGTCTGAAATTGTGTGAATGGAGTTTTGTGCTGCATAACTTCCTTCAAGTTTAGAACAGGCCACCTCAAACCATTGAAGATAGAAAATAATAACAAAATCTACCCCACTTGCCCAAAATGTAGCTTGGCACCTGCAGCTCCAGAACATATTTTGGCTTGTATTAAATGCACTAAACAGGACCTTTGGGAGAGGCCGCTGCTTATCATTAAATAGCTTGAGGAGCATGGACTCATGGCATTCATGTAATCTTTGTACAAGGGATTAAGAAACAACAACGGAGTATTGTTCGAACAACACAGTAGAACAATACTCCATGAGAGGACACCTCTCTACAGTAGAACATACTCCATGAGAGAACACTCTTGCTCATATTACAGTATTTGCGCAGGTTTTGGAGAGCGCAGATATCATTCTCCATGTGCTGGATGCCCGTGACCCACTGGGCACATGTTTCCCCCAGCTGGAGGAGAAGGTGCTCAACTCCCCGGAGCCCAAGAAACTTGTCTATGTCCTCAACAAGATTGGTGAGTTGTCACTCCTAGACCTTAGTTAGTGGTGGGAACTGTACATTTCTGACAGCCATAACCCCGGGATTGAATTCCGGATTGCACACTTTTTATAGGGGTCGGTGGAAGGATGGTCTAAACCATTGGTTTTTGACCGCTATGACCCGGGTTTGATTCCCGCATTGGGCACTTTTTTCTGATTTAAAAAAATGCTCCAATGGCCCCCGATTCTTGTAAAAGTCCAACCCACCAGCGAGTGCAAGTAACCAAACGGGGCTCTGGAACATTTGTAAGTACAAAGTCGAACTGCTTTTCACATGTGTAGACATGTGGTGCACCTACAGTAAAAGCAGTCGCTAACTACCCACCATGATTATCATGGCCTGTACCACATGTACTAGGAATAAGCAAAAAAAAAAAATCACTCTTTATTCTGAAGGAAAAAAAAATTTCAATAGCCTGTTTATTTTACACAAGGTAATACGAAATTAAACTACAGCATAAATAGTTACTGTGTTATCACTTGTTTACACACTTGATAACAGTAACTATTTAAAACATGCTGTCATTATAATTTCTCATTCAGTACTTTTGTCTGAAGATAGTAACAACGCTCAGTTACATGAAACATCACACACTATTTATTTATTTGGATTTGGTCTTATTACCTTGTGTTTATAATCTATAATCCAAATTGTACTTTATCAGTCTTTATTTATTTCAACACACAAAAATGCAATATCCCGCCAGAGATAATTGCATTAATTTACAATTGTTAAACAGATACAGTTATATTGATCACTATACAAGACACTATAAAAGGGGGTTGATGGAGGGATAGTCTAAACCAGGGGTCTCCAAACTACGGCCCGAGGGCCACATCCGGCCCGCCGACAGATTTTGTCCAGCCCGCGGAGACATACTTGAAAACTCCTTTTAGAGAACAAATATTTTTTATAGCAAATAAAATGTTCGTGATAAGTTGGATAAAGAAACACAGAATGGTAATGAGTAAAGACATGTATAATTTATGCAGTAAATTTAACTTCAGCATATAATAACTAACAAATTATTGAAATGAATCCAACTTACATTTTATACATTGTAAGTAATGAACAACACATACCTTATAACATGACATATGAAATGCTAATGAGATGTATGTAATTGAGATTTTCCACCGACAATAGTTTGTAGTTGTGGACTAATTTTACTTGTACCAATTATTAAAAGAGATTTAAGATGCTCGTCAGTTAATTTAGATCTGTATACATTTTTTGTGTACTTCATTTTGGAGAAGGTTTTCTCACACAAATAAATAGTACCAAAAACGGAAAACAGCCCACGAGCAAATTTATGCAAATTATCAAATTGTGTCAGTGGAAGACTCTTATAAAATTCCAACAAAGATGAGTTTTCATATTTGTTCTTAATTTAATCACTGCACTGAAGATCAATCATTTTCATTTGAAGTTCCGGGGCTAGGGTTTCAATGTCAGCATCAAAAGGATTCTGAAAAATCTTAATTTGATTCGCAATGGCATCAAAGTCCGAGAAACGAGTATCAAAATTTATCTTCAAAGCACTCAAAGTTTCGATTGCAAATCGATAGGAAACTCAGTCTCAGTAGTGTGGCTGAATGTTTCACATGTTTTAAAATGTGAAAAACATTTACTTCGTAGTTGTGATTGAAACAGTATCAATTTCATCCGGAATGACTTGATATTAGTGTATAAATCAGGAAGATGCTGGTTTTCTCCTTGCAATCTCAAATTCAGTTCGTTCACATGTTTTGTCAAATCAACATAGAATGCTAACTTCCATAGCCATGCGTTGTTTTGTAATTCAGTAAGAGGGCGGTGCTTTTCATTCAAAAAAATTTCGATCACTGCTCGAAGTTCGAAAAAGCGCTGAAGGACTTTCCCACAACTAAGCCAGCGTACGGCAGTATGATAAGGTAAGTCTGTTTCTCCAATCTCTGCAATAAATTGTCGGAATTGTCGGTGATTCAGCCCAAAAGATCTGATGAAATTAACAGTTGATATGACTGGTTTCAGAACGTCAGACATATCCAAACATTTTCCGCACAAAGACTGTTGATGAATGATACAATGTAAGACTAATGGTTTTGAGCCGCCGTCATTTTCTACAGCCTTTGACACAAGAGCGACCACTCCTTTATCTTTCCCACTCATGTTTTTGCCTCCATCAGTTGTAATACATTTCAAGTTTTTTCCATCGAAGGTTCTTTTTATTAATGGCCATTTCAACTCCTTTAAAAATATCGGTACCAGTAGTTGTGCCATGAATACTATACATATCAAGAAGTTCTTCGTGCACTTCATAGCTTTTATCTACTCCTCTAATATAAATCAACACCTGAGCAGTATCTGACACATCCGTTGAATCATCCAAGGCCAAAGAAAACCACTCAACATGTCCATTTTTGTCGAACAGTTGAGAGGATATATTTTCAGCGATGTTTTCTACCCTTCGAGCCACAGTGTTTGCTGACATACTGACAGTTTTTAATAAATTTACCTTTTCAGGGCACATTTCTTCGACTACTGCAATTATGCATTCCTTGATCATTTCTCCATCGGTGAATGGTTTTCACGTTTTGCAATTTCAAGAGCCACACGAAAGCCGGCACGAGTTGCCGCCTCTTGTTCAGTTTTGACTTTTGTAAATAAAGATTGCTGCGATTTCAAACCGCGCTTCAAAGCTTCGAATTTTTCTGTCCGCACAATTCCTGTATATTTTGAGTAATTTTGAGATGTTTTGTTTCATAATGACGTTTCATGTTATATTCTTTGAGAACGGCTATGCTTTCATTGCAAATCAAACATAGCGCCTTGTTACTGGACTCAATTACGAAATACTGAATGTTCCACTGATCTTTGAATTTTCTGCATTCACTATCAATTTTTCGCTTCTTTTCCATTCTGCTAAATCACACACAAAAGCAACAATTAATAATAACATTTAATAACAAATAAACATAACAATTAATACAGGAAAATTAATAATATGCAGTGTTGCCATCTTGGCCCTCGGAACTTACTGGAGTAATCAGTATGGCCCTAAGGCTGGAAAGACCCCCATCAGTATGGCCCTAAGGCTGGAAAGTTTGGAGACCCCTGGTCTAAACCATTGGTTTTCGACCGCTACGATCTGGGTTCGATTCCCGCATTGGGCACTTTTTTCTGATTAAAAAAAAAATGCTCCAATGGCCCCCGATTCTTGCAAAAGTCCAACCCCACCAGCGAGTGCAAGTAACCAAACAGGGCTCTGGCATATTTGTAAGTGCAAAGTCAAACTGCTTTTCACATGTGTAGACATGTGGTGCGCTTACAGTAAAAGTAGTCGCCTACTTCTACCCACCATGGTTATCATGGCCTGTACCAACTATACAAGACACAAAGAGAGAGATAGATTAGAAAACCTGATCCTTTCAAGTCAGATAAATATATCTCAATAGCCTCTGATTCTTGCAAAAGACCCACCTTACCAGTGAGTGCAAGTAACCAATTGGGGCTCTGGTACACTTGTTAGCGCGAAAAGTTAATTTGATTTCCACATGTGTAGATATGTAGTGCACTTACAGCAAAAAAATTGGTGTTAACTACAATCCACCATGATTATCATGGCCTGTAAGACATGTACTTGGGATAATAAATACAAGGTAATAAGACTAAATCTAAATAAATAGTGTGTGACATTTCGGTAACAGTGTTGTATTTATTTAGATTTTGGTCTTTTATTACCTTTGTAGTTCTAATACACCTATCCCCCGATTTACACGGTACTAGTTTTACATGTTTTCGCTTTTACACGGTTTTCCAAATAAGTTTTTTTTTTTGTTTTTATCGCACTATACTAAATGCGATATTCTACTCTATACTACCTATGTTGAAAAGAATATTGGGAGGCTCTGCTTTATGAGGGGGCAAACACCTATTCAGATTTGACATCTCGTTTCAGATTACACGTTTTTCTCTACCGTGTAAATTGGGGGATAGGTATATATATAATCCAAATTGTGCTTTATCAAACTTAGGATAAATAAAAAGAAAAAAGTTCTAAACCCTCTCTGTGACAATTAAAACAAATGACAACTCAGTCAATATTTACAAAATGAAGAAGAGATTACAAAAATAATTAGAGAAATTAAAAAGGTAGCGAAAAGTGTGTTTGAACCAGGGACATCAGGTTCTAGACCCTCTCTGTGGTTGGTGTCATGCCAGTAATGATGCTACGATGCTAACTGTGCTGTTCTGTTACCCAGACTTGATCCCCAAGGACAACCTGGTTAGCTGGCTCCATTACCTCCGTACCAGATGTCCTACGGTGCCCTTCAAAGCCTCTACTCAGGCCCAGCGCAGGAATCTGGTAAGTTTCCCCATTCCTGGTTGTGCTAACTACACTGTAGCCTGAAGAGATGACAGCCATTTTACACGATAAGACACAATTTGGATTATAAACACAAAGTAATAAGACCAAATCCATATAAATAAATAGTGTGCGACCTTTCAGTAACAGCATTGTAACCGAAATGTCACACACTATTTATTTATATTTGGTCTTATTACCTTGTGTTTATAATCTATAATCCAAATTGTGTGCCTTATCATTGGAGATTTGGTCTTATTACCTTGTGTTTATTATCCAAATTGTGTCTTATCAACTTCTGATACACTGTGGACAAGCTAAGACATGGATGCACTAACAACTGATGTCCACAGAGCCAGAAGAAGGTGAAGGTGTCCAAGGTGATGTCAGATGAACACGCCACAGGGTTCAGCTCAGCCTGTGTGGGAGCCAACCTCCTGATGAAACTGATCGGCAGTTACTGTCCTGGTGATGACCCCCGACCTGTTACCATCGGTGTAGTGGGGTTCCCCAATGTCGGCAAATCCTCCGTCATCAACAGTTTGAAGCGTTCGCGCGGCTGCGCAGTAGGAGCCACCGCTGGCGTCACTCGCTCCCTCCAGACTGTCTCCCTGGAGAAGAACATCAGCATTGTTGACTCCCCCGGTGTAGTGATGGTACCTGGCGCAACTGACGCAGGAGCCATTCTACGCAACGCCTTGCGTATCGAGACTATTCAAGATCCCATTATCCCTGCAACCTACGTTGTACAGCGTGCAGGCAGAGAACAGGTGAGTTGGTGAAACAGTACCGCTAATATGCAAATTTTCTCTCAAATTTTTTTTTTTTTAGCTTATTAATAACCTATTTCAGGGGTCAGCAAACTTTTGAGTCGGAAAAGTCAAAAATTATAATTTACAAAATTTTAAAGTTTTTAAAGCACCATAACATTTTTTTCTTGCCAACAATAAATAGTACTCGCATAAATAATATTTACATATGGAACTATATAAAGAGCTTCACATCCAAAAGAGCTGCATGTGGCTCATGAGCTGAAGTTTACCAACCCCTGACCTATGTAGTAAAATCTACCAGAGTAAAGCTACCAGAAGGTCTCTAGATATGCTGTGAGTGATGGTCACTAATAGACTAAATTGGAGAATAGTCAAGCATCAGTATCACTATAAAAGGAAGTTCCAAAAATGCAATATAACAGCGGTATGGTAGATTAAACTGGCAAAACCCCTGGGAGGGTTCACCACTGATAAGCCAGGCCATCCCTTTAATTTTTCCATTGCAGTAAGGGCAGTAGAAATTGTTTTATTTTAAAAAGAATATTTCTAAAATATTTTCGTAATTTGATAACAGATGGCGCGCTAGTGCATCGTAATATAATTTGTTCAGAGTGTTACCTAAAGGTGACCTGATGATCAACAGTGGATTGATACGTGTCAAAGTCTTCTTTCTTATCTCCACTCAATCATATTAAGGTATCAAGGGGGTCGGTGGAAGGCTGGTTAAACCGTTGGTTTTCGACCACTAGGACCCCGGGTTCGAACCCGCATTGGACACTTTTTTCTGTTTAAAGAAAAAAAAAAATGCTCCAATGGCCCCCGATTCTTGCAAAAGTCCAACCCCACCAGCGAGTGCAAGTAACCAAACGGGGCTCTGGCATTAGTAAGTGCAAAGTCGAACTGCTTTTCACATGTGTAGACATGTGGTGCACTTACAGTAAAAGCAGTCGCTAACTACCCACCATGATTATCATGGCCTGTACCACGTGTACTAGGGATAAAAAAAAAAAAAAAAGGTATCAAGCTTGAGACTTTTGATAGTGTCTGCCAGGGAAGAGTAGAGCTCATCATATTAAGGTATCAAGCTTGCAAAACTTGTTGATGGTGTCTGCCGGGAATGAGTAGAGCTCATCAATAGATGAGTCAATGATGTCTTCTTCTTTCTTATCTCCACTCAATCATATTAAGGTATCAAGCTTGTAAAACTTGTTGATGGTGTCTGCCGGGGATGAGTAGAGCTCATCAATGGATGAGTCAATACAGTCAATGGATGAGTCAATACAGTCAATGATGTGTTTTGGCAACCATCATGTTTCACAGTGCTAGGTGTGAAACCTTTTCACCTCTCAATTTGATCCAGAGGATTAAATAATTGAATTGTGGATTCTAATGGCCATTTATTTTTCATCTTATCATGTTTGTCTTTAGAAGAGCTTTCTCAGGCTTGAAGGCTAGAGATTTGTAACAAACATTTTACCAATATTTCAGTTGGCTGAACGCCAACCTTTATCAAGGTATTATAACATATTAATGTGTCAACAACAAACTCAGCGCCACATAAGGGTCAACCTAACTGAAATATTGGTAAAATAAATGATATTTTGATCCAATATATGCCTTTTTAATTAGAGATTAAGGTATACGCCCTTCTTATGTAAACTTATTCCTGGTAGTCTAATGTTTTTTAACCATAGATTGAGATGTATTGGCTATACACAAGAGTTGTTCTAATGAGTCATGCCCCCAGATGGCACTCCACTACCAGGTTAGAGCATTCAGCAGCCCCACAGAGCTGTTCCTCCAGCTAGCCAAGAAGATGGGACAGCTGAAGAAGGGAGGAATCCCCAACATTGATGAGGGAGCCAGGAGACTGCTGCGAGACTGGACCAGGTGAGCTTCCTTCTATATTTCTCACAGTACAGTAGCCAACTACCTCTCTGGAAATAACAACACCTAGTTGGAGAGCCCAAGTTTCCTTTACAGAGAGGTGTCTTCTTCTTCTTATTTTTTTACATATCCTACACAACTCCATATAGGTTATATACCAGTTAGTACTAGTTGGTAAATACAGTAGAACAACCTCTTCCTGTAAAGGACAACACCTAGTTACAGAGCCCAAGTGTTCTTTATGGAGAGGTGTCCTCTTACTGGAGAGTTGCTAGAGTAGAACTACCTCTCTGTAAAGGACAACACCTAGTTACAGAGTCAAAGTGTCCTTTATAGGGAGGTGTCTTCTTATTGGAGAGTTGCTACAGTAGAACTACCTTTTCCTGTAAAGTACAGCACCTAGTTGGAGAGCTAAAGTGTCCTTTAGGGAGAGATGTCCTCTTATCAGAGAGTTGCTACAGTAGAACTACCTCTTCCTGTAAAGGACAACACCTAGTTGTGAAGCTAAAGTGTTCTTTACAGAGAGGTGTCTTCTTATTGGAGATTTGCTAAAAAGTAGAACCAACCTCTTTATAAAACACAACATCTAATTGTGGAGACAAAGTGTCCTTTAGGGAGAGGTGTCCTCTTACTGGAGAGTTGCTAATAAATAAAAGAGACTCTGGAATTGATAAGACACAATTTGGATTATAAACACAAGGTAATAAGACCAAATAAATAAATAGTGTGTGACATTTTGGTAATAACATTGTTATTGAAATGTCACACACAATTTATTTATTTGGTCTTATTACCTTGTGTTTCTGGGTAATAAATTGTACCTAATCGTAAAAATATATAATATATTCCTCCATAGGTAGCCCCTCACTAGAGAGTTAGTGCAGGTAGCTAATGTATTTGCAGACACATGTTGAGTACTTGCCCTCCATTTCAATATAATCAAGCCTGACACAACCAGACTCTTCCAGTCTTGGTGCAAAGATGTTGTCTTGATTTAGTGTTTACCCCACACCTGCCATGATTATCATATATATAGTAGAACAAATGAACTTCCTACATGAAAGGACACTCCTGATAACAGACACCTTTTTCTACAAAGGAGACAGTTTTCATTGCCAAAATTATCATTTTTGCTATTTAGCAGCTCTCCAGTAAGAGTAACCTTTCTACAAAGGACAGTTTTCATCACTAAAATTGATGTTTTTATCAATTAGAAACTCACCAGTTAGAGGACACTTTTAATATAAAATGTTTACATTTTAATGTTTAAAATCGGGCGCTATAGAGAGGAAGGCGCTATTTAGAGGGGGCGCTATAGACAGGTTTAACTGTATATAATTATCTTTTTTAAACAGTACAGACTTTGCACTTTTGCATGTATTGCCAAGATGTCAATAAAATTATTTCAATTGTCTATAAAGGACAGTTTTCATGACCAAAATTACAGTTTTTAATAATTAGCAACTCACCAGTAAGAGTAACCGCTCTACAAAGGAGACAGTTTTCATCACTCAAATTTACCATTTTTACTAAATGCCAACTATCCAGGTAAAAGAAGAGAGTTTATATCTACATCAGTGTTGTCCATAGAGACAGTTGTACCATATCAGTCAACACTCCCAGTGTAGCACACACAGGGAAACTAACACTGTGTATGTTCAAATCTAAAAGCTTGAGGGATGAGTTTCTTTTGCAAATAAATTTATTTCGAGCTTTCGGGCAACGCCCTTCTACAGGAAAATTAAAAATAAAGTAAATTAAATTATATTACACTGACATTAAGCGAGGCAAATGTATAACAAACTATATAAAATAAATATCAGAAACAGAAATTTGCCTCGCTTAATCTCAGTGTAATATATAATTTAATTTACTTTATTTTTAATTTTCCTGTAGAAGGGCGTTGCCCGAGAAAGCTCGAAATAAATTTATTTGCAAAAGAAACTCATCCCTCAAGCTTTTAGATTTGAACATTCTATTAAGGGATTAGCCTATTAATTAATAATAACACTGTGTATGTTCCAGTGGGAAGATCAAGTATTTCACAGTGCCCCCAGAGCTGCCCCAGGACACCGCCCACTCCCTGACTGATGACCTAATGCAGCAGGAGAGTGCTGAGCTCAGCAGTAAGTTCCTCTTTCTCTAAACTGCTAAAGGATGACACGCAAAATTGTGAAGTGTTCTCACTCTAAACACAAGGTAATAAGACACCAAATAAATAGTGTGTGATGTTTCAGTAACAACGTTATTACCATCATCAGACAAAAGTACTGAATGTGGAAAAAATATCACAACATGTTTTTTTAAAAACTATTATTTAAATAACTATTTAAAGCAGCATGCTGTGTTATATATATATATTTCATTCAGTATGTTTAGTACTGTAGTAACAGTAGTTTATCAGTTTCGTTGATGGTAACAACGATGTTACCGAAATGTCACATACTATTTATTTATTAGGATTTGGTCTTATTACCTTGTGTTTATAATATATAAATGTGCTTTATCATTTCTCTCTTTGTTACAATGGTCTCCTCATCTCTCCTCCACTCTGTCTAACTGGGATATTGGAGCACACCCAGAGAGTAAATGATTACAATCGTACAAAAATATGAAAATCACTTTGCTGCCAAATAGAAGAGTTACCCGTGACAGAGCTGACTGCTATAAGGCGCGTCCCCAGGTGGCGGATAGGGGAACCACCTTCAGATATGAAGGCCAGCTGTGAAACCAGCAGAATAACTGACAAATAAGCAGTCGCGAACCAACAGCAGCATTGTTAGAAGAGGAGTAGACCTCTTTAAAAACCTGAGTTCAACTGACCCAGTTGAAAGACCCCAGCAAGGGTCCCACTCCAGGGATACGGAGGAGCTGCGTCTGTACTCATGTTAGAGTCGGCAGCAAAGGCGTCTGCTTCCATGTTACGAACGGCCTCAAACTACAGGCAAAGTCAGACTTTCACCAAAGTGTGTCATGGTGCCATGATCAACGAAAGCTGCACCCTTATACCCCATTCTATGAGATCATCATGGAATTCGTGTAATCTTTACACAAGGGGATAAGAAACAACAACAACAACATAGAAGAGTTGATTTTAATAATTGATTTTAAATTATTCTATATTTAGGAATAATTAGATTAGTTTAGATTTATTCTAACATATGGCACAAGCCATCAGCTACTTTTAGTTGCACAATTAGGAGAAGCCTTTTTTGTATAATTTATCCACCTGGAT
>CP092863.1:124614098-124791148 GCA_030710605.1 Cordylochernes scorpioides | reverse complement strand
TTTGCTAAAATACATTACAGTAGAACCTCCATGAGAGGACACCTCTCTACATAGGGCAGATTTCACATTTCCCAAATTATCAAATTTATTATTTAACTGCTCTCCGGTAAATGGGTACATCTCCATAAAGGGCACTTTGTTTCTTTAACTAGACATTGTCTTTTACAGAGAGGTTATTTACTGTATATAGGTAAATAGATGCTAAATAGAGGTTATATCTCTAGGAAGAGATAAAAAGATAAATAATCTTTATTTCCTTCTCCCAGTTCCCTTGTGGGAGGAATCAGCCCCTTCAACGGCCTCCTGGAGGTTGCTACCCTTGACCCCAATTGACTTCCTTGTTTTGTAGACATTACTGTCAATGAATGGTTCAGCCAAATCTGTCCTTATTCTGACTGGAGGTAAGGTCATATGTCGTCTAGGTACTGTACTGAACAACCTGGGGAGTAGTCTCCTAGTGATGGTCTTACTGCCAGTCTGGTTTAACTTCTTAATCCCCAGTTGGGCTGTGTACAGCGGGGAATCCTCCAACTTGACGGAGTAGCTTGTGGTGCTGAAGAGTTTGCTGAAGAGATTCTCCAGAGCGAAGGGTTCAGTCTGGAAGTAACGTGTGGAGGTAGGTGACTCCAGAGCCAGAGAGACAAAGTGCTGCAAGGAGAGAGATGCTCTGTCCAATGTTGATGGCAGGGCTTGGGACCTCTCATCTACTTCCTCATCTTCACTGGAAGAACTCAGCATGGACTCCAGCTGGACTTTCCTCACCAGCTTTCCTTTCTTCCTTCTAGCTGGAACATGGGACTTCTTTGGTGAGCTCACTCATTACACCACCATAGTAGAAATGTTTACACAAGGTAATAAGACCAAATCCAAATAAATAAATAGTGTGTGACATTCCGGTAACAGCGTTGTTACCATCTTCAGATAAAAGTACTGAATGTACTTTGTAACTACGCTGTTACTGAAACGTCACACACTATTTATTTATTTAGATTTGGTCTTATTACCTTGTGTTTATCATCTATAATCAAAATTGTGCCTTATTAGTAGAAATGTTTGAGATACAGTAGAACCAATCTCTCTGTAAAGAACAATGTCTAGTTACAGAGCCAAAGTATCCTTTAGGGAGAGGTGTCCTCTTACCAGAGAGTTGCTAATGAGCAAAAATGGTAGTTAGTTAGTAGAGAGGTGTCCTCCCAAAGATATTCTACTGCAGTAATTTTAATGACATAGGAATTGGGTAATTGTATTTTTATCTGTGTGTAAATATAGAAAAAAATCTTTTTCAATACCAATTACAGTACTACCTATGAAATGACACTCCCACTAGAAGACACCTCTCTACAAAGACAGTTTTCATTGCCAAAATCACCATTTTTTACTAATTAGCAATTCTCTGGTAAGAAAACACCTCTCATTGAAGGACAGTTTGGGTCTATTGTTGTTTCTTATCCCCTTGTGCAAAGATTGCATGAATTCCATGAATCCATGCTCCTCGAGCTGTTTGATGATAAGCAGCAGCCTCTCCCAAAGATCCTGTTTAGTACATCTAATGCAATGTGTTCTGGAGCTGCAGATTCCAAGTTCCATTTCGGGCATGTGGGGTAGATTTCGTTATTTTCTATCTTCAATGACTTGAAATGGTGCACTTTGGGTATGCAACTAAGTGTTGTCCTTTACAGAGAAATTGGCTACTGTATCTTTTTAATACCAATATCATAAAATTAGTTATTCAAATTAAAGACACTTCGGCCAGTAAATCTTTTTTATTGTCTTATTATTTTTATAGAGACAATAAAAAAGATTTACTGGCCGAAATTCCTTTAATTTGAAGAACTATGAATGCCGGCCAGGCAGCCTCTATCTCTTTATTATCATAAAATTAAATAATATAATAAAAAAATAAATATAATACTTACTATAAACCTTTTGATTGTTCAATGTAGAAATTGGATCATAGGTTTCTGCTTGGATCATAGAGGTGTCTTCATAATCATCGGGATCAGTTGTCTTCCATGGATCCCAACTATAATACCTGATGTAGGGTTCATAGGAGAACATGGGTTGAGTTTCTCCAGGACATAGAGCAATGACATGGAATTCTGCAACAGCCTCGTTTTGTGACTTTAGGACCTCATAGATGAGCTGTTTGAGAAGAAACTGTAGAATGTTTTCCAATCTGATTAGTTGAGAATGGCTTTTCTTTCTACCAAGGAAGTTAAGATCACTCAGTGAACCATGTACACTACCATTACTAAGGGCATCCTTGTAGAGGTAAAACATGGCGCCAACACTGTCGAAGCTGAACTGCTCAACATGATCTAACATCTGAAGTGGTTCCAAATGGAGTAAGTTGGCAATATGATGTACAGCGTAATCATACGTCTTTACAGATAGATTTGCCGTTCGAGGTGGTGTCCCTATTCCTGAATTTAACCATGGATGTTTCAAGATATCTTTAATCATTGCTCGACTTAGTGGTTCCGGTTCTAAAAGTTCGAAAATAAGATTTTTACATTTCCAACTCATACGTTTATTGAAAAGTAGATTTACTTTATTGATACCTCTATAAACTTCGTAGCTGCCATGTTTAGGAAAAGGTACTTCACCAACAAGGATAGTATAGAGTACAACTCCCAGACTCCACAGGTCTGCAGCGGTACCAAATATTGCACCGGTGGTATCAAACAACTCGGGAGCTACAAACCGAAGATCACCATACTCATCCTCAGTTACCTCAATACGATAACCTTCATTCTTACATATCCCAAACCCAATCAGTTTCGCTACCTCATCATCAGTGATCATTACATTTCTTAGATGAATATCACAATGGCAAAGTCGTTTGCTACTTAAGAAGTTCACAGCGTTGAGAAGATGTTTGAAGACTTTCTTAGCTTTATTTTCTTCCAGTTTGCCTCCTTGCGCGGCCAGGAACATATTCAAGTTTCTTCTGGAGATGTACTCCATCACGATACAGTACTGATCTACCTGAACAAACATCTCGTACAGGCCAACAATGTTTGGATGTTTTAATTGGGAGAGTACATGGCCTTCCCACGTAAATTTAGCCAGCTTCCCCGTGCGAAGGGAGTGTTTCTTCAGGTCAAAGATTTTGATGGCAACTTTAACAGCAAGTAGGGCATGTGAGGCCAGCTCGATTCGTGCAAATTTGCCTTGGCTCAGCAGTTCACCATCTAGATGATATAGCCCTAGACAAAGTTGCTTGTTCTTCCTCATTGCAGAAAAAATTGGTCAAATTTCTTAAATCTACAGCAGCCTCTTTAGAATATCAACATTTGTTACTTAGCTACTCTCTCATATGATAAGACACAATTTGGATTATAGATTATAAACACAAGGTAATAAGACCAAATTCAAATAAATAAATAGTGTGTGATGGTTCAGTAACAGTGTTGTTACCTTCTTTAGGCAAAAGTGTTGAATAGCATTCAGTACGTTTGCCTGAAGATGGCAACAAGGCTTTTACCAAAATGTCACACACTATTTATTTAGATTTGGTCTTATTACCTTGTGCTTATAATCTACTAGCCGAATGACCCGGGCAACGCCCGTGTTTTACCCGATTGAATGTTTTGATTCAAATACTATTTGTTACAATTATAAATTGGCACCTTAATTAATTGCATATGTTAGTTAATAACTATAGCCTATGTGCTTTATCTGTCTATGTACTGTTGGCTTCCGTAGGAGGATTCCATTTGGTTATTATCTAATATATGCATTTATTTAGGGAGCGACCCGCTCCAATACAATAGTTAAATGGCGAGTGGGGGGCAAAGGTGGCATGACCGTAGCCAACCAATAGGAGGGCGCCATTCCAAAAAAAAAGCAAATGGTGACAGAGTTGATTGATTAGGAGATTAGGAGATGAGGAATGACGCTCGTAACTGTATAATCTATAATCCAAATTGAACCTTATCATTGGAGATTTGGTCTTATTACCTTGTGCTTATAATCTATAATCCAAATTGTTCCTTATCATTTTATAATATTTGAATTCTTATTTTTCTGGCAATTTATTGTATGGTGTTTCTGTCCTGTAGAAGGCTTCCATGTCCTAAAGCTAGAGAGAGATTTGTGAATACAAAAGTTTAAACAGAAACCTATCCCTGGAGGTTTTCCACCTTAAAAATATTTACATATTAGCTTTTTGTGAAACTATATAGACCATATACAGTAGAACTACCTCCCTGTTAAAGACACCTAATTGCAGAGCCAAAGTGTCCTTTAGGGAGAGGTGTCCTCTTCCCAGAGGTTAGCTAATTAGTAAAGATAATAATTTTACAATTAAAAACTGTCCTATGTAGAGAGGTGTCCTTTCATGGAGTATGTTCTACTGTAGAGAGGTGTCTTCTAGCAAGAGTGTCATCTCATGGAGTATGTTCTACTGTAGAGAGGTGTCCTCTAGCGGGAGTGTCCTCTCATGGAGGTTGTTCTACTGTATACAATGGTAGACTTAAAATGTAACCATATGTAGCCGCCAAAGTAAAAATAAAGAAGAAATCACAAAGGTTTTATGGAACAATTGAGTCCTACAAAGGTAGGTCACCAATAGCCGCAGCAAGCATTGATCTTCTTTCCTGCCACACACAAACAGACATCAAGTTACACAAGGTGTAAATAAATTGTGTGATATTGACAATACAGTCGAACTTGGATAATTCGAACCCCAAGGGACCATAAAAAAATTCGAATTATCCAAAAATTCGAATTAAAAACGGAAATTCTATTTATAGGAAATTCTAGGGACCAAGATAAATATTCGAATTAAAGAGGTTTTCGAATTAAAGAAGTTCGAATTATCCAAGTTCTACTGTATTATCACCGAAATATAACACACCATTTATTAATTTGGATTTGGTTCTATTGCCTTAAGTTTCTAATCTATAATCCAAATTGTGCCTTATTATTTTAATACTTGTTGTTTGTTGTTGTTTATTATCCCCTTGTGTAAAGATTACACCAATTCCATAAGTTCATGCTTCTAAAGCTGTTTTATGATAAGCAGTGACCACTCCCAAAGGTCCTGTTTAGTACATCTAATGCAAGCCAAAATGTGTTCTGGAGTTGCAGATGCCAAACTACATTTTGGGCAAGTGGGGTAGATTTTGTTGTTATTTTCCAGCTTCAATGGCTTGAGATGACCTGTTCTAAATCTTGTTGTTTGACGCTGACAGACTTTCACCAAAGTGTGCCTGGATCCTGGTGCCATGACCACCAAAAGCTGTACACCTATACCCCACTCCATGATATTTAAATACTTTCTTCTATAAAGTGATTTTTGCAAAATTGGAGATAAAGCAGTCTCTAATCTCCCATAACTTTGATATAATGCAGAGATAAGACTTTGTAACAGGTGTTTAACTTGGTTCTACTAGTGTTCCTTGCGGGACATAGTGCCAGGATTTTGAAATAAATCATCAAGAAATCTAAGAAATAAGCTTAATCATTGGCTACCTCAATGCTGATTGGCTGATTAAGGTCATGTGACAGTTAAGAATCAAATTGGAGAATGTTTGTCCATAGAATCACCAAAAAATCAAATCAATGGACACTAACAACAAAGAGAAAATCAAAAAAGACAATCCTCAGAATGACAATACAATTTATTGACCGCCAAAAAAAAAAAAAAAAAGAAAAATTATCAAATTAAAAGGCATTGAGGAATGTTTACAGAGGAGCAAAATATAAATATCAAAAAATTGTTAATCTATATATAAAATAATAAAAATATATTTTGATAATGGGTAAAACTTTTGGAAGTGTAGTCTTTGATGCCACCAGTCATTAATTTTTTTTTTTTTTTTCTGAAAAAAGACAGAGGCTGTATACACTTGGTTATCTCATGTGTCTTCAATAAAGATCACTGTAATAATTTCAGAGTTATTGTCTCAATCCCGATATACATGCTGAAAGGTACAACTTCCTTAAGTTTTGTCCATGAGTGTATATTGGTTATCTTGTGTGTCTTCAATAAAGGTCACTGTAATATCTTTCAGAGTTATTGTCTCAATCCCGATATACATGTTGAAAGGTACAACTTGCTCAAGTTTTGTCCATGAGTGTATATTGGTTATCTCGTGTGTCTTCAATAAAGGTCACTGTAATATCTTTCAGAGTTATTGTCTCAATCCCTATATACATGCTGAAAGGTACAACTTCCTTAAGTTTTGTCCATGAGTGTATATTGGTTATCTCGTGTGTCTTCAATAAAGGTCACTGTAATATCTTTCAGAGTTATTGTCTCAATCCCTATATACATGCTGAAAGGTACAACTTCCTTAAGTTTTGTCCATGAGTGTATATTGGTTATCTCGTGTGTCTTCAATAAAGGTCACTGTAATATCTTTCAGAGTTATTGTCTCAATCCCGATATACATGCTGAAAGGTACAACTTCCTTACGTTTAGTCCATGAGTGTATATTGGTTATCTTGTGTGTCTTCAATAAAGGTCACTGTAATATCTTTCAGAGTTATTGTCTCAATCCCGATATACATGCTGAAAGGTACAACTTCTTTAAATTTTGTCCATGAGTGTATATTGGTTATCTCGTGTGTCTTCAATAAAGGTCACTGTAATATCTTTCAGAGTTATTGTCTCAATCCCGATATACATGCTGAAAGGTACAAATTCCTTAAGTTTTGTCCATGAGTGTATATTGGTTATCTTGTGTGTCTTCAATAAAGGTCACTGTAATATCTTTCAGAGTTATTGTCTCAATCCCGATATACATGCTGAAAGGTACAACTTCCTTAAGTTTTGTCCATGAGTGTATATTGGTTATCTCGTGTGTCTTCAATAAAGGTCACTGTAATATCTTTCAGAGTTATTGTCTCAATCCCGATATACATGCTGAAAGGTACAACTTCCTTACGTTTAGTCCATGAGTGTATATTGGTTATCTTGTGTGTCTTCAATAAAGGTCACTGTAATATCTTTCAGAGTTATTGTCTCAATCCCTATATACATGCTGAAAGGTACAACTTCCTTAAGTTTTGTCCATGAGTGTATATTGGTTATCTCGTGTGTCTTCAATAAAGGTCACTGTAATATCTTTCAGAGTTATTGTCTCAATCCCGATATACATGCTGAAAGGTACAACTTCCTTACGTTTAGTCCATGAGTGTATATTGGTTATCTTGTGTGTCTTCAATAAAGGTCACTGTAATATCTTTCAGAGTTATTGTCTCAATCCCTATATACATGCTGAAAGGTACAACTTCCTTACGTTTAGTCCATGAGTGTATATTGGTTATCTTGTGTGTCTTCAATAAAGGTCACTGTAATATCTTTCAGAGTTATTGTCTCAATCCCGATATACATGCTGAAAGGTACAACTTCTTTAAATTTTGTCCATGAGTGTATATTGGTTATCTCGTGTGTCTTCAATAAAGGTCACTGTAATATCTTTCAGAGTTATTGTCTCAATCCCGATATACATGCTGAAAGGTACAAATTCCTTAAGTTTTGTCCATGAGTGTATATTGGTTATCTTGTGTGTCTTCAATAAAGGTCACTGTAATATCTTTCAAAGTTATTGTCTCAATCCCGATATACATGCTGAAAGGTAAAACTTCCTTAAGTTTTGTCCATGAGTGTATATTGGTTATAGGCGTATTCTCCTGCTCTTCTTTTTATATACAGTAGAACCTCCCTGTAAAGGACAACACCTAATTGCAGAGCCAAAGTGTCCTTTAGGGAGAGGTGTCCCTCTTACCAGAGAGTTGCAAAATTGTAAAAAATGGTAATTTTACAAATGAAAACTTTCCTTTGTGGAGAGGTGTCCGCTAAAGGGAGGTTCTACTGTATATAGATTCCCCGTTAAGTCCTATAAAATAAGATTCTTAGAAAATAAGAATAACAGCAGTTGTGTTTAAAATAGCTTTCCCTCCCCCCTCATACTTTCCCATCCAATAAGAAGAATAAATAAAACAGTTAAATTAGCACACACACCCTCACCAACCTAATTTTAAAGTATTTGGTGACAATTCAGTAGAACCTCCAGCTAGAAGACACCTCTTCACAACAGACAGTTTTCATTTGGAAAATTACCATTTTTTACTATTTAGCAACTCTCCAGTAAAGGGACACCTCTCCCTAAAGGACACTTTGGCTCTACAATTAGGTGTTGTCCTTTACAGGGAGGTTGTTTCTACTGTATATCAAAACCTGAAATATATAATAAAGGAACAAACCAATAATTTGTAATTTATTTTTTTTAACATTTGCTTTTTCTTAAGGTGAAAATATCGATAAGGCACAATTTGGATTATAGATTATAAACACAAGGTAATAAGACCAAATCCAAATAAATAAATAGTGTGTGACGTTTCGGTAACAGCGTTGTTACCATCTTCAGACAAAAGTACTGAAGTCTGAAGATGGTAACAACGCTGTTACCGAAACGTCACACACTATTTATTTATTTGGATTTGGTCTTATTACCTTGAGGTGAAAATATCATAAAATATAGTAGAACTCTTTAATTCAACTGACTATAATTGCTTTCACCCATTCATTTTTTTAAAATCCTAATCAGACACAAGGTAATAAGACCAATTTTCACATTCAGTACTTTTGATGGTAACAACGCTGTTATTGAAACATCACAAACTATTTGGATTAGGTCTTATTACCCTGTGTTTAGAATCTATAATCCAAATTGTACCTTATCAAATCCCAATCAGACTATATATATTTTTTTTAAATTTAATCGACCATATAATACAACACCAACTTTAATTCACAACCATCTTTTTTCACAAATCCCAAATAGACTTTTTTTTTTTCTTTAACAGGCAATAATTTAAAACAAACAAACTTCAATTCTATTGAAAAAATCTGATCCCATGGTTGGAGTTGAATTAAAGAAGTTAAATATTTGATGATAAAGCACAATAAGGATTATAGATTATAATAAAAGAAAATAAGACTTAATCCAAATATTTTTTTAGTGTGTGACGTTTCGGGAACAACATTGTCACCATCATCAGACAAAAGAATAAATGGAATAAGAATAAATTTTGTCTGATGATGGTGACAATGTTGTTGCCGAAACGTCACACACTAATAAAATATTTGGATTAAGTCTTATTTTCTTTTATTAAAAATCTAATGTGTTGTCCATAACAGCTTAAATTAGCTGTAGGACATTTGAGAGAGAACACTGTCATCAAACACATTTCTCAGACTTTGGAATCAAACACTATAAACCCATTGAAACATGTCATTTAGAGGGAAATAGTCACCCAGGAATATAGGTTTCTTCTATGAATCATAAACACAAGGTAATAAGACCAAATGGAAATAAATAAATAGTGTGTGACATTTCAGTAACAACGCTGTTACTGAAACGTCAACAAAATTTATTTATTTATATTTGGTCTTATTACCTTGTGTTTATAATCTATAATCCAAATTGTGCCTTATCATTCTATAAGTCTTGATAAGGTGCAATTTGAATTATAGATTAGTATTACTTTACAAACAATAAACTCCCACTAAAATGGACTTGGGATATATAAAACCTTCCCTTATAACCAAACTGAAATAATCCCCATTTTATAATACAGTGAACTATGGCTATATAACAAACTTTTTTTTTTTTTTGCTTAACCCTAGTACACGTGATACAGGCCATGATAATCATGGTGGGTAAAAGTAGACGACTGCTTTTACAGTAAGTACGCCACATGTCTACACATGTGAAAAGCAGTTCGACTCTTGCACTTAGAAATATGCCAGAGCCCCAATTGGTTACTTGCACTTGCTGGTGGGGGTTGGAACTTTGCAAGACTCAGGGGGGGGCCATTGGAGCATTTTTTTTTTTTTTAAACAGAAAAAAGTGCATAATGCGGGAATAGAACCCGGGTCATAGCGGTTGAAAACCAATGGTTTAGACCATCCTTCCATCGACCCCCTCTATTCCATAACGAACCAATGCTATGGTGAACAACAGTTCAGTCCCCGCTATAGAGGGGTTTTACTATTTTACTATTTCATGGAATGGGGTGTAGGGGTGCAGCTTTCGTTGATCATGGTACCATGATCCAGGCACACTTTGACGAAAGTCTGACTTTGCCTGTAGTTTGAGGCCATTCCTAACAATGGAAGACTTTACTGCCTACTCTAACATGAATATAGACCTCTGTTATCCCTGGAGAGAGACCCTTGCTGAGGTCTATCAACCGGGTCAGTTGAAGTCAGGATTTTTAAAGAGGCCTACTCCTCTTCTAACAAATGCTGCTGTTGGTCCGCGACTGCTTATTCATCAGTTATTCTGCTTTTTTCACAGCTGGCCTTCATATCTGATGGTCGTTCCCCTATCTGCTACCTGGGGACGCGCCCTATAGCAGTCAGCAACACTATTTTAGTATTTTTTCTCATCTAAAATTTTGTCTAATGATGGTAACAAGGTTGTTACCGAAACGTCAACACTATTTATTGATTTTGTCTTATTACCTTGTACACAAGTGTGTTGTCTCACCTGGTACTTGCTGGGGAGTCGAGGCCCCGGACGTGATCCAGGGATTGGAATCTGTCCAACACACAGTCTCTTCATTTACCTACAGACACAGAGTTAAATGGAGAGAACAGATGGCTGTACAGTAGCTAACAACCTACACAGTAATAAAACCAAATAAATAAATAGTGTGTTTCAGCAACAGTTTTATTATAATCATCAGACAAAATTGCTGAAGGAGAAAATATATCACAACATGCTTTTAAACACAAGGTAATAAGACCAAATCCAAATAAATAAATAGCGTGTGACGTTTCGGTAACAGCGAAATGAATGGCTGCAGTACTTTTGTCTGAAGATGGTAACAACGCTGTTACCGAAACGTCACACACTATTTATTTATTTGGATTTGGTCTTATTACCTTGTGTTTATAATCTATAATCCAAATTGTGCCTTATCAATGTTTTTAAACAGTTACTGTTATCAAGTGTGTAAAAGTATGCAACTATTTAAAAGCATGATGGGATATTTTTTTCTCATTCAGTACTTTTGTCTGATGGTGGTAACAATGCTGTTACCAAAATGTCACACACTATTTATTTGTTCTTATTACTTTGTGTTTATAATCTATAATTCATATTGTGACTTATCAGTAGAACTACCTCTCTATAAAGGACAACACCTAGTTACAGAGCTAAAGTATCCTTTATTGAAAGTAGGTGTCTTCTTACTGGAGAATTGCTAATCAGTAAATATGGTCATTTTGGCAATGGAAAACTGTTCCTTTGTAGAGAGGTTTCCCTCCATGGAGGTTCTACTGTAAAACTATAGAGCTAATGTACACAATTTTTTAGAGAGAAAGATATACAGTTAAACCTGTCTATAGCGCCCCCTCTTGGGACTTACCAAAATAGGGTGTTATAGAGAGGGGGTGCTATAGACAGGTCACTTTTAATGTAAATCGCATCGTACTACGTACAGTTAAACCTGTCTATAGCGCCCCCTCTTGGGACTTACCAAAATAGGGTGTTATAGAGAGGGGGTGCTATAGACAGGTCACTTTTAATGTAAATCGCATCGTACTACGTACAGTTAAACCTGTCTATAGCGCCCCCTCTTGGGACTTACCAAAATAGGGTGTTATAGAGAGGGGGTGCTATAGACAGGTCACTTTTAATGTAAATCGCATCGTACTACGTACAGTTAAACCTGTCTATAGCGCCCCCTCTTGGGACTTACCAAAATAGGGTGCTATAGAGAGGGGTGCTATAGACAGGTCATTTTAAATGTAAATAGCATCATACTATGTACAGTTAAACCTGTCTATAGCGCCCCCTCTTGGGACTTACCAAAATAGGGTGCTATAGAGAGGGGTGTTATAGACAGGTCACTTTTAATGTAAATCGCATCATACTATGTACAGTTAAACCTGTCTATAGCGCCCCCTCTTGGGACTTACCAAAATAGGGTGCTATAGAGAGGGGTGCTATAGACAGGTCACTTTAAATGTAAATAGCATCGTACTACGTATTTAAAATTGGGCGCTATAGAGGAAGGCGCTATTTAGAGGGAGCACTATAGACAGGTTTAACTGTAGTATGAAAAAAAAGAGTTAAATATGGATAGAAGTTATTTTCATTTAATACTAGGCTATAGAATAATATGTGAAAAAATAGTACAAGAGTGAAACTGCACTGGGATTAGGTGGATAAATTGAGAAAAAGGCATCTGATCGTGCAACTAAAAGTTGCTGATGGCTTGCATCATTTGTCAAAAAAATATCAAATAATCGTTGATTTTTAATTATTCCATAATTGGCCAAATACCCATTCTTGATTAATTCACGATCAAGAGATGCCTTTTTTTTTTATTATTATTATATAACATAATCTGTCACCTCTATACTTTTTTTAAACTTTTTTTTCTCAAGTAGGTTTCAGGTTTCTAAGGAAGCACAATCAAGTAAGCTTACCTCCCACTGTAAACCCAGTAACCATAGTTAACATCAAGGATGTCGTCTTCTTTCTTATCTCCACTCAATCATATCAGGGTATCAAGCTTGTAGAGCTTGTTGATGGTGTCTGTGCTGAGAAGAGTAGAGCTCATTAATGGATGAGTCAATACAGTCAATAATGTAGTAACAGCAGAAATAGACAGCATCAAACAACAATATTTAGAACCAGGCCATTTCAAGCCATTGAAGATATAAAATAACAACAAAATTTACCCTAAAATGTAGCTTGGCACTTGCAGCTCCAGAACACATTGCATTATATGCACTAAACAGGACCTTTGGGAGAGGCTGCTGTTTATCATCAAACAGCTCAAGGAGCATGGACTCATGGAATTGATTGTTGGGACACCTCGTGACCATAATATGCCAAAGTAACCCAGAACCCCACCTAACCTAACCATATCCCACATATGTCCATCTAAGCCACAAACCTCTGGTGATTGCGAGGTGTCGAGATGGAGCCTAAAGCCACCTTTAGCCTTGGCAGCACCGAGCCAGAGACCGAGATCCCCTTCCTGTAGTCAAGCCACCTGACCTGTGGTGGATGACCTGGCCCCACCAGCACCAAGTTAGTCTGAGATGGACTCAGACACCCCTTCCTGTTAGTCGAGCCACATGTCCGATGGTGGCCGACTTGACCACAAACCAGTCCAAGATGGACCCAGACACCCCTTCCTGTAGTCAAGCCACCGACCTATGGTGCTTGACCTGGCTCCACCATCTTCATGCAGAGCACCAGCTCCACCACGAGCCCTGAACCTTTTCCAAGCTGACCCCAAGATGCCCAGAATCAACAATAATAATTATATTTTTTAAATCGTTCTTTAATTCAATATTTTCATAATTTTAATTATTATTTTTTTGTGAATATATCCTTAATAATTTTATATTTAATTTATTTTTATCATTTTTTTTAAGATGCCTTTTTAATTTTATTTTCATAGAGAGAAGATTGATGATAGCCTTGGGGGGGTGAGTTCAGCAACACTGGGAGAAGGAAGGAAGGATATTTACATTCTGGAAGATTGACAATTTTGATATTGACATTCGGATTTTTACATTTCTTTTTATTAACAAAAACTAGATTTTTTTTTCCCGAGAAGCAAAAAAGACTTGGAGTTGCGGAGGGCGGAGGCCGCTAGCTGCGGCCTTGGCTGCCCATTTTTTTGAATGATGGACACTGGGTGGCTGGATGACTAGGTAGGTTGGGGGATAATGGGACTTTGGCACGATAGGCCCTTTTTTTTTTCTTTTGTATAAAGTTTAAAACTCCTCCCTTTTAACCTTATCTGCAGTTTTTTTTTTCTTAAATATATATATTTTTAATCTTATATGCGCGTGATATTATTCAAGTATTTTTTTCTTTGTTTTATCTATATTTGTAGTGCATTGAAAATTTATTTTATTAGAATAAATAAAATATGTTTAACCAAAAAATTGATTGGTTAATTTCCCCATCAACATAATTGCTAGCCGGCACAGATTTAGGTCTCTACATGTGCCATAGATTAATAAATTTGTGGTCTGCTTTTCAGCAGCCACTGGCGCCCTAATATATGGACATGTAGAGATCTGGAAATAGTAAAAGTATAAAATCATCACGATTTTTTTTTTAAACAAAAGCGGGGCTTCTTCCATTATACTAAAAATTTATGAAATGCTCTCGAACTCATCACATGTAATCTTTGTACAAGGGGATAAGAAACAACAACAACATAATTTATTTATTATTTATATAAACTATTTATTTGATTATAATTATATTATTATATATTTATTTATTTCCAAGATCATAGTCTTTGACGAGTTTAATATTTGTTTTTGTCTCGTGCTTTACATGTTGTACTAAATTCGAAAAATCATGTGAGAACGCCCTTGCAACCTCAGAACAATTTTTAACGACTTGCCAAATGCTTTATTTTATTTACTTCTCTTGATGAAGACAAAAGATTTTTGTCGAAACATTGAGAAAAATAAAAAACTAACTGGCCGAAAGGTCTATTTTTCATAGAAAACATAATGTAGTTTAGGGTTGTTCAGGTTGAGAATTGAAAAGGATGTTGTTTCTTATCCCCTTGTACAAAGATTACGCAGGATAAAACCCGGTAGTTCAGGAGTTCTAGCGAGGGCTGTTGGAAGACCAAAGAGAAGTGGACTCACGGGGAGAGGAAGAACTGGTGTTTACATCCCCCACCGTACGGTAGATTGACCGCATGAATACCAGAGCTGCCAGGCGGGTGAAGAAGTTCTCCACATTTTCCCCAGTTCGGCTGGATACCGCCCAGTACTCGGCATTCAAACCAACGGCCTGTCGGATTGCCTTGGCCTCCATGGAAACAAACAGGTTGTCCCCCTGGCATATCTGGTGGGCACAGCAACAAGTTTGTTTTAATTATCATTATCCCTAGTATATGTGGTAAAGGATATGATAATCATGATGGGTAGATGTTGACGATTTCTTTTACTGTAAGTGTATCACATATCTACACATGTGAGAAGCAGTTTAACTTTTGCACTTACAAATGTGCCAGTGCCCAGGTTTGGGTAATTACACTTGCTGGTGGGATCAATAAAGGTCACTGTAATATCTTTCATAGTTATTGTCTCAATCCCGATATACATGCTGAATGGTACAACTTCATTAAGTTTTGTCCAGGTGTGTATGCTCTGCTATACCCCCCTTTGATATGAGGGAGATGTACCAGGTGTCCTCTAGTGGGACTGTCCTCTCATGGAGTCTAAGACTGGAATTTTGCAAGTATCAGTGGCCCCATTGGAGCATTTCTATTAATTAGAAAAAAGTGCCTAATGTGTGGGATTCGATCCCGGGTCGTAGCGGTCGAAAACCAATGGTTTAGACCACCTTTCCATCGACCCCCCCCCCCCCCCCCCAGCAGCAAGTCCAACAGGGTAAAGGGCAACATCTGGCTGGGGGATTGTGGAAGGGAGAACAAACACACCTCAGCTGACACAACCCTAGCAATGGATCCAAACACACATGTTAGTTGGGGAATACAGAAGAACCAACCTCTCTGTAAAGAACAACACCTATGATAAGGCACACTATTTGGATTATAGATTAGAAAAACAAGGTAATAAGACCAAATCTCCAATGATAAGGCACACAATTTGGATTATAGATTAGAAAAACAAGGTAATAAGACCAAATATCCAATGATAAGGTACAATTTGGATTATAGATTAGAAAAACAAGGTAATAAGACCAAATCTCCAATGATAAGGCACACAATTTGGATTATAGATAAGAAAAACAAGGTAATAAGACCAAATCTCCAATGATAAGGCACACAATTTGGATTATAGATTAGAAAAACAAGGTAATAAGACCAAATCTCCAATGATAAGGTACAATTTGGATTATTAAAATATACAAGTATCAGAGTCATCAACAATTCTATCACCGTTTGCTTTTGGTTCAGTGGTAGAATGCTCGCCTGCCACGCGGGCACCCCGGGTTCAATTCCAGGCCGATGCATTTTTTTTTTTTTACAATTTTTAAAACTCATTTATATTATTAAAATATATGTGCTTTTCCTGTCTATGTACAGATTTATGGTCTATGTACACAAGTATACAAGTATGTATACAAGTTATTTGCAAATTGCGTTGCAAATTTGCCCTTTCGCTCGCAAGCAGCGCCTCTAGCGGTGAAGATGGGAGGTAATATCAGCTGACCTAATGGACATGTAAAACGTGTTTTAACAGGACATAGAGAAAAATCTGGAAAATATATTTTTTGGATTTATAGTCAAGAAAAATAAATTGACAGGTTCTGGGAAAAAAGTAGTTGTTTTTTTATTCAGAAAATGATGATGACAATATTGCTGTATCATATTTGATTATCAGATACAAAATTATATCCGGAAAAATTCCAAAAAGCAGAGACCACGGGTGAAGCTAGTTCATTTTTAGTATGCAGGAACAAAATTCTTACAGAAAAACATTCATTCGAGCAGAAGACACAAAGCCAGATCATCTCTTTATAAAAATATCGCTTCTCAGACACAAAGTTTGGAGCGGGACGTTTCACAAGAATGACATCCATGGCCCCAATTTATAATTTTAACGAATAGTATTTGAATAAAAGCATTTAATCGGGTAAAACCCGGGCGTTGCCCGGGTCATTCGGCTAGTAGATTAGAAACACAAGGTAATAAGACCAAATCAAATAAATAAATAGGGTGTGACATCTCTGTTATAATGCTGTTAACGAACCATCACACTATTTATTAAATTGGATTTGGTCCTATTACCTTGTGTTTATATTAAGACCCTTTTGATGACGACTGAGTTGTCATAAAGTGTGAGACAATGTAGAGTTGAGGAAGAGAACTCACCAGCTCCTCCATCTTGGTTCCTAGGAGGAACAACAGGGGGTTGGGGGTGGAGATCTTGGCCACGGCTTCCTTCATCCTCAGGTTCACTGTTCTCATGGTGTTGGGCCGGGTGAAGTCAAACACCCCGATAATGGCTGCACACACTCTCTTGGTGTCTTAGGTTCCATAAGAGGACACCTCTCTACAAAGGACAGTTTTCATCACCAATACAGTAGAACAACCTCCATGAGAAGACACTCCTGTTATAGGACACCTTTCTACCAAGGACAGTTTCCATCACCAATACAGTAAAACAACCTCCATGAGAGGACACTCCCGCTAGAGGACACCTCTCTAACAAGGACAGTTTCCCTCACCAATACAGTAGAACAACCTCCATGAGAGGACACTCACACTAAATAACACCTCTCTACAAAGGACAGTTTCCATCACCAATACAGTAGAACAACCTCCATGAGAGGACACTCCTGCTAGGGGACACCTCTCTACAAAGTACAGTTTCCATCACCAATACAGTAGAACAACTTCCATGAGAGGACACTCCTGTTATAGGACACCTCACTACAAGGACAGTTTTCATCACCAATACAGTAGAACAACCTCCATGAGAGGACACTCCTGTTATAGGACACCTCTCTACAAAGTACAGTTTCCATCACCAATACAGTAGAACAACCTCCATGAGAGGACACTCCTGTCATAGGACACCTCTCTACAAAGGACAGTTTTCAGCACCAATACAGTAGAACAACCTCCATGAGAGGACACTCCTGTTATAGGACACCTCTCTACAAAGTACAGTTTCCATCACCAATACAGTAGAACAACCTCCATGAGAGGACACTCCTGTCATAGGACACCTCACTACAAGGACAGTTTTCATCACCAATACAGTAGAACAACCTCCATGAGAGGACACTCCTGTTATAGGACACCTCTCTACAAAGTACAGTTTCCATCACCAATACAGTAGAACAACCTCCATGAGAGGACACTCCTGTCATAGGACACCTCTCTACAAAGGACAGTTTTCAGCACCAATACAGTAGAACAACCTCCATGAGAGGACACTCCTGTTATAGGACACCTCTCTGCAAGGACAGTTTCCATCACCAATACAGTAGAACAACCTCCATAAGAGGACACTCCTGTTATAGGACACGTCTCTACAAAGGACAGTTTTCAGCACCAATACAGTAGAACAACCTCCATGAGAGGACACTCCTGTTATAGGACACCTCTCTGCAAGGACAGTTTCCATCACCAATACAGTTGTTAAAAGTCATGACATATAGTATGTAAATATCTTTTTGAATGTATGACTAGGAATGTAGATTTCTATTGAATGTATAAATCATTATGTAAATTTCCTTTGAATGTATATAACTTAGCCGTGTTGTTCAAATAAAGAGTTTTTTAGTAGAGCAGAAGAGCTTTACAGGTGTAGCCGCTGGTTTTGTCTTCCTTATTTTCTTTCTTGCTTGATCACTCGAGGCAGCCCAAACAATATCAAGACTTTGGGTAAAAGTTTTTATATGTTAAGGGAGGTTTCTTTAATTTGACCTCTCATGCCTTAACATTTGTGGCGTCCCCGGGTGGGCTGCGTGGGCTGGTCAAGCAGAGGAAGTATTAGCCTGCCGAGTAGCAGAGGAAGTATTAGCCTGCCGAGTAGCAGAGGAAGTATTGTAGCCTGCCGAGTAGCAGAGGAAGTATTAGCCTGCCGAGTAGCAGAGGAAGTATTGGCCTGCCGAGTAGCAGAGGAAGTATTAGCCTGCCGAGTAGCAGAGGAAGTATTAGCCTGCCGAGTAGCAGAGGAAGTATTGGCCTGCCGAGTAGCAGAGGAAGTATTAGCCTGCCGAGTAGCAGAGGAAGTATTAGCCTGCCGAGTAGCAGAGGAAGTATTAGCCTGCCGAGTAGCAGAGGAAGTATTAGCCTGCAGAGTAGCAGAGGAAGTATTAGCCTGCAGAGTAGCAGAGGAAGTATTAGCCTGCCGAGTAGCAGAGAAAGTATTAGCCTGCCGAGTAGCAGAGGAAGTAGGAGAGCCTGCCGAGTAGCAGAGGGAGAGTGAGAATCTGCGGAGCTCAAGGGAAAAGTGAAGCTCAAGGTTTAAAGGAGCTCAAAGGAAAAGTGAAGCTCAAGGTTTAAAGGAGCTCAAAAAGCCCTTTGTTAAAGGTTAAAGGGAGCTCAAGGGAAAAGTGAAGCTCAAGTAAGGATAAAGAAGTTGAAGGAGCTCAAAGGCAAAGAAGTTGAAGGAGCTCAAAGGCAAAGAAGTTGAAGAAGCTCAAGGGAAAAGAAGTTGAAGAAGCTCAAGATAAATCTAGGAAGACAAGACTAAAGCTAGCAAGGTGAAAGGATATTTACAAGGTGAAAGGATACCTACAAAGTGAAAGGATACCTACAAGGTGAAAGGATACCTACAAGGTGAAAGACTACCTACAAGGTGAAAGGATACCTACAAGGTGAAAGGATAACTACAAGGTGAAATGGAGGAATTGAGCAAAATAAGAAAGGCTGCCAGAGGCAAATTTACCGAGCAGGTTAATAGTTTAAATACAGAGTTAAGGGATCCTCTTATTGATAAGGGTGGCATATATGCAAAATTTGATAGATTGGAATCTCTCCATTTGGAGCTGGTGGCATTGAATGAACGATGCCAGGCAATTTTATTGGCCCAAGAGGCTATTACCGATGAGGAGGTAGATAGGGAATTTGAGGAGTGTGAAATTTACATAATGCAAAGATTTTATTTAAAGGCTAGAATTCGCGTAATGCGTGAGCAGGATAAGGATGCTCAGGCCAAGACTTCTCAAATTCCACCAGGGGCGTCTAGTGCCTCTCCGAATTCAGAAACTGATAATCAGAAAGTTATCAAACTTCAGACTACTTCTATCTCTCTATCGAAAAGCCCGGAAGAGTCCATGAAAAATGAAATTGAAGGCGTGGAAAATGAGGATTCTGTAAAAACTGCTAGAGCTACGGATGTGAAGCCTGCTCTAGCTAAAGCTAGAATGCTAAAGGAAGCTTGTTCAGCTCCCTCTATAATAGATATTGAATATGAGGGCAAAAAAGGTGCTGTGAATGCTATTAAAGAAAAGAAGGAATTGAACGCAGCAGTTGAAGGCGGTGAAAGGAAGGAAACAGAAGCGGCAGTTAAATGCAATAAAGTGAAGGATTCTGAAACTGCAGTTGATAGCTATGTAGGTGTGAAGGAAGCTGAGGCTAAAGACAAAGCAAAGGAAGCGGAAGCAAAACCTGATAAAGTGAATTCTAAAGACGGAGATAAAGGAGATGAAGTAAAAGAATCTGAAGGTCAAAAAGCAGGAGATGAAGGTGACGGAAAAAAGGATTCTGAAGCGAAGCCTAAGGACAAAGGAATGAAGGATTCTGAAGATGAGCCTAAGGGCGACGGAGTAAAGGATTCTGAAGCGAAGCCTAAGGGCGACGGAGTAAATGATTCTGAAGCAAAGCCTAAGGGCGACGGAGTGAATGATTCTGAAGCGAAGCCTAAGGACAAAGGAATGAAGGATTCTGAAGATGAGCATAAGGGCGACAGAGTAAAGGATTCTGAAGCGAAGCCTAAGGGCGAAGGCGTAAAGGATTCTGAAGAGGAGCCAAAGGGCGAAGGCGTAAAGGATTCTGAAGCGAAGCCTAAGGGCGATGGAGTAAAGGATTCTGGAACGGCAATTAAAGGTTATGAACCGGTGAACAATTCTAGAGCAGCAGCTGAAGGCGCTGATCAAGTGAAGATTTCAGATGATGAAACTGAATCGATTGATGATAATGAGGAAAATGAGGAAAGAGTTGTCAAAGTTCCAGCATCGAGGAAATTGGTGAAAGCAAGACTAACTGGAGATACGGAATTTAAAATAAAGGATAATTATAAGGAAACAGAATCCCAAGATTTGAAAATCATAAATAAATCTGATTATGCAGAGAATAAGGACGATAAATACAACGGGTGAAAAGATCATGATGGAAATGAAGCGAAAAATATAGACGCAGAACAGGGTACTGATTCAAAGGTGGAAGAAGAAAAGCTAGATGTAGAACAGGGTACTGATTCAAAGGTGGGAGAAAAAATTATTGATCCAAAGGATTGGTTGAATGAGGGGTTCATCGAAGGAGTTAATGAAGATCCACCTGAGGTAAAAGGACACTATTTGCCCCGACACCTTTTGTTTAAGAGTGAGTCCAAAACGACGCCTATACGGCCAGTATTTGACGACGCTTCCAGTCGAAGACACAACGGACTCTCCTTGAGACGATATTTGAAAAAGATACCCAATCTACTGAGGAGAATTCCTGAGATAGGGATAAAACTTCGGGAAAATAAGTTCGGAGTTTTGGCCGACATGAGGAGATATTTCCAGGTGATGGCCATCAAGGAAAATGATTGGGACTACCTTCGATTCCTTTGGAAGAAGAAGATGGACGCTTATGGGGGAATCTCCGGTGGTGTGTATGGAGAGGGTGCCGCAGTGTGCCGAGGAGAAGATGGTTTTCCTGGATAAGAGCCTGGGCTCCCTGCAACGGTGTCCCACCTACCAGGATCCCCCCATCACGGTGGAACGGATTTTTTTCTTTCTTGTTTTACTAAAAAGAAAGGATGGGGTATGTTAAAAGTCATGACATATAGTATGTAAATATCTTTTTGAATGTATGACTAGGAATGTAGATTTCTATTGAATGTATAAATCATTATGTAAATTTCCTTTGAATGTATATAACTTAGCCGTGTTGTTCAAATAAAGAGTTTTTTAGTAGAGCAGAAGAGCTTTACAGGTGTAGCCGCTGGTTTTATCTTCCTTATTTTCTTTCTTGCTTGATCACCCAAGGCAGCCCAAACAATATCAAGACTTTGGGTAAAAGTTTTTATATGTTAAGGGAGGTTTCTTTAATTTGACCTCTCATACCTTAACAGTAGAACAACCTCCATGAGAGGACACTCCTGTTATAGGACACCTCTCTGCAAGGACAGTTTCCATCACCAATACAGTAGAACAACCTCCATGAGAGGACACTCCTGTTATAGGACACCTCACTACAAGGACAGTTTTCATCACCAATACAGTAGAACAACCTCCATGAGAGGACACTCCTGTTATAGGGCACGTCTCTACAAAGGACAGTTTTCAGCACCAATACAGTAGAACAACCTCCATGAGAGGACACTCCTGTTATAGGACACCTCTCTGCAAGGACAGTTTCCATCACCAATACAGTAGAACAACCTCCATGAGAGGACACTCCTGTTATAGGACACCTCTCTGCAAGGACAGTTTCCATCACCAATACAGTAGAACAACCTCCATGAGAGGACACTCCTGTTATAGGACACGTCTCTACAAAGGACAGTTTTCAGCACCAATACAGTAGAACAACCTCCATGAGAGGACACCTCTCTGCAAGGACAGTTTCCATCACCAATGCAGTAGAACAACCTCCATGAGAGGACACTCCTGCTAGAGGACACCTCTCTACAAAGGACAGTTTCCATCACCAATACAGTAGAACAACCTCCATGAGAGGACACTCCTGTTATAGGACACCTCTCTACAAAGGACAGTTTCCATCACCAATACAGTAGAACAACCTCCATGAGAGGACACTCCCGCTAGAAGACACCTCTCTACCAAGGACAGTTTTCATCACCAATACAGTAGAACAACCTCCATGAGAGGACACTCCTGCTAGAGGAAACTCTCTACAAAGTACAGTTTTCATCACCAATACAGTAGATCAACCTCCATGAGAGGACACTCACACTAAATAACACCTCTCTACAGAGGACAGTTTCCATCACCAAAATAAGCATTTTTAATAATCAGCAACTAATATAAAGCAATAATGCGCAATCTATATATAGGAAATGAAAGCATTTAAGCACAAATGTTTCTTTCACACATAAAACAAATTTCTACTGTCCTTATTGCGATGAAAAATAATTGGCAGGGTTTGGTTATCAATGGTGAACCTTCAAAACAGTCCGTTAATTTAATCCACCAGATTTGAACGATTCTGCTTATACACTCATGGACAAAACTTAAGGAAGTTGTACCTTTCAGCATGTATATCGGGATTGAGACAATAATTCTGAAAGATATTACAGTGACCTTTATTGAAGACACATTAGATAAACAAGTGTGAACAAAATTGTTTGTCTCCTTCAAAAAATTGAAGACTAGCAGCAACGTCACAAACTTTTCACTTCCTCAAGTTTTGTCCATGAGCCACATATGTGAGGGTAGAAATAATACAAATAGAGTGTGTGGCTGCTAACATTGTCCCACTAGAGAACAACAAAACAATGGACAGAGTACAATTTTCCTTTCATGAGAGCCCACCAATCAACCTTTGTAATGCCAAAAAAGACCTTCAATAGGAAACCATCAAAAGGATGTATTGGGGATATGGTTTCTCACGGGAGGTTTAGCTCACAGCTAGCTAAACATTCCAACAACATACCAAGAGCTCTGCGGTAGTAGCTGAGGGCAAGGTGCCGGAACCTCTCCTGCCCCGCAGTATCCCATCTGCACATGGAACATGGTCACCATGGGGCCATCATGGTGACTCTACTATACATACTATGTACTAATTTGGAACTATGTAACAACTCTCAGGTAAGAGGACACCTCTTCATAAAGGACACTTTTTCTCTGCAATGAGATGTCCTTTACAGAGAGGCTTTACTGTACAAGGTAATAACACCAAATCAAATTGGATTTTGTCTTATTACTTTGTAGTCCTTAACCAAAAGTGATACAGATCATCTATATATATATATATAAAAAAACAATAGAAAAAAATAAAAGATAAGTGGGTCAGGTGTTGATATTAAAAATAAAGAAGGCATCTCCTGACCACGAGCACATGTGCTTTTTAGATGGCAGAGCGCCATCTAGTGGAGCAAAAATAAACTAAACGTTTATTTAGCTTGCTCCGAGATATTTGGCCAACCCAATTTCTTGATAAATCAAGAAAAGCCATCCACGAACGCATTTCGCGCTGTTGGCGCTCGTCAGCGTGGAGAAGGCTGTAACCACTGCGACCAAAAAGATTTTTGGTCCCAATGGCTTCCCGAAAAATCAAGAAATGGATATTTAAGGCCAAATTTGCGTAAAGACGCTTAACACATGAAAAAACAATAGAAAAAAATAATAGAAAAAATTATTTTTGCTCCACTAGATGGCGCTCTGCCATCTAAAAAGCACATGTGCTCGTGGTCAGGAGATGCCTTCTTTATTTTTAATATATATATATACAGTCTACTCTCGTTATAACGCCACTCGATATAACGCCACCCTCGCCTTACGCCGCTTTTTCGTTTTGTCCCAATCGACATCAATGTATTTTTCTCTATATAACGCCACTCCCTCGCTGTTCGCCTTCCGCCGCTGATTTTTCGTATCCCAAGTAGCAAAAACCACTCGTTATAGCGCCGCTAACAACGTCCCTCACCCCCCCCCCCCCCCCTTTTCCTGTCTGCATTTTTTACGCCAACGGCGCCGGACTTTGTTTGCTGTTGACACAACAGATAACAGATTGTGTGAACAGCCAGCAGACCCTTTTCCTGCTTGTTCCTGGGACATACACAGTCGCTTCATCCTTTGCTAACGTCAACACAACAACTTTATTGTCGTATCATGAGTTCCCAAAAGCGTAAACGTGAGTCGAATACCATTGAAAAGAAGAAGGAGATATGCCAGTTGGCAAGAAATAACCCTACGATGTCGAAGAATGAGATTGGAAAGCGTTTCTCACTTCCACGAAAAACTGTCCGTGATATTCTCACTCAGGCTGAGAAGTGGGAAAATTATACTGTTGGCTCTTCAAAGAGACAAAGAGTCGGAAAATTTAGTGACTTGGAAGACGCTCTCTTCAACTGGTTTACCCAAAAGCGTGCCAATAATATTATTATTACTGATGACCTCCTAAGAGAAAAGGCAAAAAAACTTGGCGAGCATTTGGACGTACCAGAAAAATTCGCGTACAGCAGTGGGTGGCTGCAGCGATTTAAAGGGAGATTCCATATTTCGCAACGACGGCTCTGTGGGGAAGGCGCATCGATTTCTCCAGCTATCATTGATGAACATCTTACAAATTTGAACAGTATTCTGGCGAACTCCGGATATGATCCAGCTAACATATACAATGCAGACGAAACAGGATTATTTTTTCAGCTCATTCCTGACCGAACACTTGCTCACAAAGATGAAAACTGCCGTGGTGTCAAAAGGATGAAGCAACGAATCACTGTTCTACTGTGCTGCAACTCTACTGGAACAGACAAGCGGCGATTGCTGATTATTGGAAAATCGGCAAAGCCTCGATGCTTCAGAAACTTTAGCCCACACTTCTACTGCACTTACACATCTAACAGCAAAGCATGGATGACCTCTAGCATCTTTCAAGAATGGCTACTGCATGGTCTCAGCAACATAAAGATACACTTCCTTCCACCAAATATGACTGCCAGTCTGCAACCACGGGATAGTGGCATCATCAAAAGTTTCAAGGCTCAATATCGCAAGCTTCAACTCCAGAAAATGGTGGAATTGGCGGATGCCCATCTACCCACAGAATTACGTCTGGATTACGCTGTGCGCTATTGTAAAATGGCTTGGGATTCTGTGAGCCCTGATTCCATCAGCAACTGCTGGAATCACACAGGCATTATTCGCTTCACTTCTACTGCAGCAGTTGAACCTCTTAATTATGGAAATCTGCTCGATCGCATTCGCGACATCTTCGCTATTACACCAGAGAATTTGATGACTGAAAGGGAGTTTCAACTGGTTGATGATTCCCAGGAGGCGGAAATGAAGCTAACAGATGACAATTTTCTGGTGTCCACTGTTACAGCGAAAGAAGAACTTGGCGAGGATGATGATGCAACAGTGACCCAGCGCCTACCATCGTTAAGGGAAGCCAGAACAGCTGCTGAGACAGTTTTGTTGTTTCTTGAGCACTCCAAGAGAGCAACATCTGACGACGTCAATCTATCTGCGGATTTGTTACGCCGTGTCTATGCCATAAGTGAGGGAGAGAAAAGACAAGTTGTGGTCACAGACTTCTTCAAGAAAATGTAATTACTTTTTATGAATAAATTATAAATTAATTATTCCTATTTGTCATATTAATTAATTAATGCCGGCATTTTATATATTGACTTAGGGTATAAGTTGTTTTTAGTAATTGTTATAAATAATTTATTGTATCTTCAAATTTCACATTTTAAACGTATTCGATACAACGCCACCCTCGCCTTACGCCGCTTTTTTGCAAAATCCGGATGGTGGCGTTATAACGAGAGTAGACTGTATATATATATAGATGATCACCCAAGATATACACTCATGAACAAAACTTAAGTGGAAAGTCTTTGATGTTGCCAGTTATCTATTTTTTTAAGGAGACAAAGGCAATTTTGCTCACACTTTTTATCTAATGTCTGAATCCCAATATACATGTTAAAAGGTACAACTTCCTTAAGTTTTGTCCATGAGTGTATATTGGTTATCTCGTGTGTCTTCAATAAAGGTGTCACTGCAATATCTTTCAGAGTTATTATCTTAATCCCGATATACATGGCAAAAGGCACTTCCTCAAGTTTTGTCCATGAGTGTATGATTTTCATACATGAAAACATATAGAGGTAACCTACAGAATGGATAACTACACAACACAGCCATCATTAGTCAACTTACATCTGGAGGTTGAAAGGCACTGAGAGGACGGAGAACTTGGCAATGACAAAGTCCAAACCCAGAGTACACTTGTAATCCTGGATAAACTGTTTGTGGAGGAACCTGCGCAAGCAATATTCAGCACCATACACAGCACAGTTGACAGAACACCTCACCTGGTCAGAAGGCTGGTCTTCCCAACAGAGCAGTCCCCGATCAGTACACACTCCGCCATGGCGTTCCTGCACTACAGCTGCGTGAGAGTCAGCTGTACCCAGTGGACCTTTCTTTTTTTTTTTGCTTATCCCTATTACACGTGGTGTAGACCATGATAATCATGGTGGGTAGTTATCAACTGCTTTTACTGTAAGTGAACCCCATGTCTACACATGTGAAAAGCAGTTAGACTTTGCACTTACAAATGTGCCAGAGACCCGTTTGGTTACTTGTACTCACTGGGTGGGGCCTTTATTTGTACATATCCAGAACATACAATTCCACTCTAAACATATTGCACAGGTGCACTGAGGAGAGGACAATCTCCCTAGAAGACATCTCTTTACAAAGGACCATTTTCATCTCTAAAATGGCTATTTTTTCTGAAAGGGCACAATTTGATTATTCTATATACAGTTACAAGCGTCATCATCTCTGTCACCGTTTGCTTTTTTTTTTGGAATGGCGCTCTCCTATTGGTTGGCTACGATCACGTGACTATGATGGCGCCGCCACTACGCGAGACACTTTGTTTTTGACTTTGCCCCCCCACTCGCTTTTTGGTTTTTGTAACTATTGTGTTGGAGCGGGTCGCTCCTTAAATAAATGCATATATTAGTTAATAACTAAATGGAATCCTCTCTTTCTTTTTCCCAAGCACATAGGCTATAGTTATTAACTAATATATGGATTTATTTAAGGCGCCAATTTATAATTGTAACAAATACTATTTGAATCAAAACATTCAATCGGGTAAAACACGGGCGTTGCCCGGGTCATTCGGCTAGTATACTATAAACACAAGGTAATGATAATAATACAGTTAAACCTGTCTTTAAATAGCGCCTCCCTTTCTATAGCGCCCGATTTTAAATACGTAGTACGATGCGATTTACATTAAAAGTGACCTGTCTATAGCACCCCCTCTCTATAGCACCCTATTTTGGTGAGTCCCAAGAGGGGCCACTATAAACAGATTGAACTGTATTAAAAAATATTATTAAAAGAAATAATAGTAAAAAATGTTTATTCATTTGGATTTGGTCTTATTATCTTATATTTCTAATCCTTTTTACTATTTAGCTATACTCCAGTAAGAGGACACTTCTTTCTAAAGAACACTATGGCTCTGCAACTAGGTGTTGTCCTTTACAGAGAGGTAGTTCTACTGTACTAAAACTTGGTTACTTTCACCTACCATCCAAATTGGGCCATAATGGAGTTTTAAAATTACAAAATATTTTCTCACAATGAGTTTCTTTTTATTTCAAAATGCTAACTTTCAAGTGATAATCAACTCTTCAATGGGCTTAATAAAACATTGACTATATCTTACAAGAAATATTTACAAATACATACAGCTTGGATATTTACAATTAGTCAATGTTTTATTAAGCCCGTTGAAGAGCGATTATCGCCTGAAAGCTAGCGTTTTGAAATAAAAGGAAACTCATTGTGGGAAAATATTTTGTAATTTTAAAACGTTTTCACAATTTCATCATGAATAATGGAGTTTATTAGGGTCAATAGATGATATACTGATTGAAATTTTACATTTATAGATGTCAACTTGTGGTAAAACTTACCCAATCTGCACACCTGTGTCGGGAGCGCACAGTTCTCTGATGGTGGCATCAAAGTCAGTTTCCTGGAAGGGACTGGCAGCCATGTTGTAGGGCTGGATCGCCGGCAAACATGGTTAGCTGGAAGGATCCTACATGTGGTACATGGCCTGCAGACACTGGAATATTGGATAGAGAGAACTGACGTGTATTTAATTTGAAAAAAATTGATAAGGCACACAATTTGGATTATTCTATATACAGTTACGAGCGTCATGCGTTCTTCATCTCTGTCACCGTTTGCTTTTTTTTTGGAATGGCGCTCTCCTATTGGTTCGCTACGATGGCGCCGCCACTGCGCCAGACACTTTGCCCCCCCCCACTCGCTTTTTGGTTTTTGTAACTATTGTGTTGGAGCGGGTCGCTCCTTAAATAAATGCATATATTAGTTAATAACTAAATGGAATCCTCTCTTTCTTTTTCCCAGTAAGAACGCCTACGGAAGCCAACAGTACATAGACAGATAAAGCACATAGGCTATAGTAATTAACTAATATATGCATTTATTTAAGGCGCCAATTTATAATTGTAACAAATAGTATTTGAATCAAAACATTCAATCGGGTAAAACACGGGCGTTGCCCGGGCCATTCGGCTAGTAGATTATAAACACAAGGTATTAAGACCAAATCTAAATAAATAAATAGTGTGTTTTCTTTAAATAGTTACTGTTATCAAGAGTGTAAACAAGATAGCAGATAAGAAATAATAATATAAATAATATAATCTTATCTGTTATCTTGTTTACACACTTGATAACTTTAACTATTTAAAACATGCTGTGGTAAAATTTCTCATTCAGTACTTTTGTCTAAAGATGGTAACAACGCTATTACTGAAACGTCACACACTATTTATTTATTTGGATTTGGTCTTATTACCTCGTGTTTGAAAATTGAGATAGAGAAAGAGAGAATATTATAAGTAAAATACATAGTGCCATTCAACACTCCGAGGTATATCAGTATACGCATGGACAAAACTTATGGAAATGGAAAGTCTTTGATGTCGCCAGTCATCTATTATTATTTTTTAAGGAGACAGAGGTTGTTCACACTTGGTTACCTTGTGTTTCTTCAATAAAGGTAACTGAATATCTTTCAAGAGTTATTGTTTGAATCCTGATATACATGCTAAAAGGTACAACTTCCTTTGTCCATGAGGGTAGATATGGCATAAATATCTACTCTCTCAATGTGCCTCTATAATCAACAATACTAGATAAAACTAAATATTGCCTAATGTAAAACTGACTTTACTATGAAAATATATTTATATGCAAATAATACTATGTAAAATAAAGCAATGTGTAAATATGTAGAATGGTGGAATAAAGAGTGTTTGACCTATGCAGGTAGACTTACTGGGGGAAACATGTCTATGGAAATTTCCTTTTTCCCTTTGCCAGGTTGGGTGGTGGGCAGCTTGTGTTCCTCACCAACCTCTCCCATGGCATCTGTAACAGCCAAGGTAAATATCCTGGAGGGTAGAAGTCAATGACATCATTCTACATAATTTTATTTTTTTCTGAAAATAGAGAAATCCATATTTAAATCTTTAGATAATAAAAAGGCATATATTTGGATTGAATAATGATAATGCACAATTTGGGTGATAGATTATAAAAACAAGGTAATAACACCAAATCCAAATAAATAAATAGTGTGTGACGTTTCTGCAACAGCGTTGTTACCATCTATTCAGTACTTTTGTCTGAAGATGGTAACAACGCTGTTGCCAAAAAGTCACACACTATTTATTTATTTGGATTTGGTCTTATTACCTTGTGAATTGAATAATGATAAGGCACAATTTGGATTATATATTATAAACACAAGGTAATAAGACCAAATCCAAATAAGTAAATAGTGTGTACCTTGTGAATTAAATAAAAAGATTTATTTACCAATATTTTGGTTGGCTAACGCCAACCTTTGTCAAGGCATTACATTTTGTTTGACACTATACGGCGCTGAGTTTGTGTATACAGAAATGTAATGCCTTGACAAAGGTTGGTGTTCAGCCAACCGAAATATTGGCAAAAAAAATCTTTTATTTAATCCATTACAGTAGAACCTCCCTGACAACACCTAATTGCATAGCCAGTGTCCTTTAGAGAGAGGTGTCCTCTTACCGGAGAGTTGCTAAATAATAAAAATGGTAATTTTGCAAATGAAACCTGTCCTTTGTGGAGATGTGTCCGCTAGCGAAGTGTCCACTAAAGGGAGGTTATAATGTATAGGCCTTTTTATTATCTAATTATATAATTATACAAGGTCATGGAAACTGAATTCATGGATTAAATTTACAATCTTGGTAGGGTTGGAATACAGTTCCTGTCTTGAGGCTTCCATACATTCCAAGAGGTGGACTGGTGAGGCCTCTTTGGTCCTGTAGATGGTGTATTGTGAGAAGACACCACCCTGGAAGAGGAGTGGTCTTGAATGGCCAATTTTGAGTTTGGAAATACAGGTTTCTGCCTATTGGTTCATCCCACATTCCAGAATAGCTCCAGCCATTTTGATTCAGGTACCACTGATGGAATGTTGACTCCTGTATTTCTGCCTGGATGTTTTTTTGTAGGTACAGTAGAACCTCCCTTTAGTGGACACCTCTCTACAAAGGACAGTTTTCATTTGCAAAATTACCATTTTTACTCTTTAGCAACTCTCCAATAAGAGAACACCTCTCCCTAAAGGACACTTTGGCTTTGTAATTAGGTGTTGTCCTTTACAGGGAGGTAGTTCTAGTGTATTTGAAGGAGTCGAAATCAAGGTCTGAGCTGGGTATTGCTGCTGATTCTGCAATCATATCACAAGTCTCCATGATGGGAGAGCTGCTGTCGTTGGTTGGCTATCCACATGGAGGTGACAGTCAGACTTTGCCCTCCATTCTACCAAATTCAGTTCTGGATCTTCCCAATTGGTCTTGAAGACCATACCAACACCATCTCTTTAGCTGTGAAGCACACAATCTATGTTTACTTCGTAAATCACGACATGCATGGCGTCCCTGTTTAATCTTCTTCTTCCGTCTTATCTCCACTCAATCATATTAGGGTATCAAGTTGTGACCCTTGACGGTGTCTGTTTGACAACCATCATGACTGGGTGAAGTAAAATGTGTCTGCCTTTGTCATTAAGACTGGGAGCACTACTCAGTGGCAGGCCGACTTAGCTCCAAAAGAAATGGCCGCCTCTGACATGTGGAACAGACGCCATGTACAGCCGCTCCTAACATGGAGTACATACGCTGCTCATCCTGTATCCCTGGAGCCCTTACAGGGTACTATCAGCCGGGCCAGCTGAGCCCAGGTTTTTTAGTGAGCTTGTTACTGCTCCCCCTCCTCCTTTTTCATCCAGGCTTGGGACCGGCAAAGGCGGAGTTCACTGCTTAATGAATTTAATGAATAAAACGGCACATCATGCGGCGTTTTATTCGTTTATATATCTTTCCTGTAGAAGAGCAGGGATGCCCGAAAGCTTGAGAAGGTTTTAATAAAATAAAAAACTCTCCGGAAATCTTTAAAATTGTTTAATTATGTACCCATAGAAGTGCGTCTTGCCCAAAAGCTTGTACAATTGTAGTCTTATAGGTCCAGGGTAGCCTAGTGGACATGGCATCTGCCCGGTAAGCGGAACACTGTGGGTTCGATTCCCATCCCTGGACACTTTTATTTTTCCGTTTATCATTACTCTTCACAATTCATCCTTTCATACTTCATCCCTAAAGTTAGAAATAATCGTTATTTCTCCTTAAAATAAATTTGGATTTTTCGTTGAAGTGTAGTCTTATATAAAAAAGCTCCCCACTTTGTGTTTCTTATTCTATATGATAAATTATTTCATATCTAATAATCTAACTAGAACATTAGCCAGTTGGTAGAACAGGTCTAGAATTACAGCCAGTTCTTATTGAAGTTTTACTTTAATCAAGTTAAAGTAAGTGTGAGACGACCTTATGTTTCACTAATTGATATTTAACTCTGTTGTTGTCGTGTCCAATGAACAGATGTCTCCACAATCTCTATCACAGCAATGTTCTCTATCTTGGGTGTGTATACTGTATTGTTGTTGTTGTCGTGTCCAATGAAGAGCCTCAGATGTCTCCATACATCTCTATCACAGCAATGTTCTCTATCTTGGGTGTGTATACTGTATTGTTGTTGTTGTCGTGTCCAATGAAGAGCCTCAGATGTCTCCATACATCTCTATCACAGCAATGTTCTCTATCTTGGGTGTGTATACTGTATTGTTGTTGTTGTCGTGTCCAATGAAGAGCCTCAGATGTCTCCATACATCTCTATCACAGCAATGTTCTCTATCTTGGGTGTGTATACTGTATTGTTGTTGTTGTCGTGTCCAATGAAGAGCCTCAGATGTCTCCATACATCTCTATCACAGCAATGTTCTCTATCTTGGGTGTGTATACTGTATTGTTGTTGTTGTCGTGTCCAAAGAAGAGCCTCAGATGTCTCCGTACATCTCTATCACAGCAATGTTCTCTATCTTGGGTGTGTATACTGTATTGTTGTTGTCGTGTCCAAAGAAGAGCCTCAGATGTCTCCGTACATCGCTATCACAGCAATGTTCTCTATCTTGGGTGTGTATACTGTATTGTTGTTGTCGTGTCCAAAGAAGAGCCTCAGATGTCTCCGTACATCTCTATCACAGCAATGTTCTCTATCTTGGGTGTGTATACTGTATTGTTGTTGTCGTGTCCAAAGAAGAGCCTCAGATGTCTCCATACATCTCTATCACAGCAATGTCCTCTATCTTGAGTGTGTAAATGCTGCTGCTCTGGGTCCATGTCAATTTTATATTTAACTCTACCTCATAAAAATAAATGGGAAAAAAACTTATTATCAAGATATATTGTTTCATATAGTTCTGTTTTATCATTTTATATGATGGACAACACCAACACTTTATATGATGACATTTGTGTCATCTTACATCCTATTTAAGTCAGATAAAAGTGTTTTCTATCTAAATTTGACCATTTCTGCATTTTCAACTTACTCACTCATAATGAGAATTTAATTATTTAGAACATGTTTTTTTTTAATTGGGACAAATTTTAAATAAAAGAACCATGACCCATTTAATTAAAATATATGTATAGTTTCTTAATGTGTGGTTCAAAGCTCATTTTGAAACAAAAGTCCTTAATTTTTGAAGACCTGTAAATAATTAATATTGATAATTTTAGAAGATATAATGAATAAAAATATATACATTATTTGAAGCAGATTACTTGATTATAACAGATAAATTAATATTTGTCTTGATTATTGTCAGTTTTTATTTGTAATTCCAAGTAGGCTTGAGATAAAAGCTGAATTTTTGAATTTCTTCCTTTTTTTAGGTCATAAACAATCGTTCGAAAAAATAAGGTCATAACTCCCTGCAGTTTCCGAGTCAAAATAATGCTTTACATACAGAAGGTCTGACGGATATTGTATTTATATATATAGATAATTATTTACTTACATTACTTGGGCATGAGCGTTTTAACGACAATATATCGTCTGCGAGGGGCAAATATTGATCATTTAAAATGTCATGTGTAAAAGGTTCAATAGATGTCTTAAAATAAAATAATATTTTACTATAAACTATTGACAACTAAAAATTCAAAATTTTTTGAAATAGTTTTAAACTTGTTTAAAATTTGGTACGCAAAAAAAAAACGAATATTTTTAATTGATAAAATCTTGTTCGATTCTCATTTAAAAATGGCGCCAATGTAAATAATAGGGCATACGTTTGTTTTGGTATTTTGTTTTATTAAAAAATACAAACATAAAAATAGAATTCGTCTACAATTAAAATTCTGATGAGATATCTTAATATCTATATATATTTTTCACATATATATATATTATAGTTCAGTTTTTAAATTTTGTTAATTATGAGTCTCTTTTGACCAAACGATAATCGCAAATGATTCTTTTTTCAGCTAACATTCATTAAAATGTCTATTATTGTAACCAAACAGTTCTGGCAGCTTTTAAGAATAAAGGCAAACACTGCACTTTTACATTTATATTGAAAATAGTTTCACATGATTATCATGGTTTGCCCACTCAAAGTAAAACTTTATTTTATATTGAAAAATAGAGTAATTATTCAAATACTTAATGAACGATCTGTGCAATTTTACCACTATTTTAAATGAAGAGTCTCATTTTAATCAAATTTTAAAGAGGCTAATTAAAATTTTTGAGAATTATAGAATGACTTATCATCATAAATATTATTATTTGAGATAGTCTTTAACTCTATGTGAACAACAAACAGAATTTTGTAAATATATATAACATAAAGTTGCAGGAGAATGATATTCATGTGACAAAAGTTTAACTTTTCCCTTCAAAAACAGATTTGAACAGTGGATTTGTTTCATCACCCATACATGTTAGAAAAACGCCAGTTTTGGCAAATTAAAACAAAAAGCTGGTATGCCATGGTTTCGGGCTTTGACTCTCATCAGTACAGGAGCGGCTTCAACTTCATAACATCATAATCGGCCGATTTGGCTAAGAAGGTGCTTAAGCTTATGCAGGACCAGTTTTCAGCCTAGAATACAACATAAGCGGCTCCTGTTCTGATGAAGGCTAAAGCCCAATGCAACATCTTCGTACACATTTATTTTTAGCAAATCTTTATTGTCTTAGTAAAGTCTGATACAGCCTTTTATTGTTTATTTTCGGAACGCCAAAAAGTGACAAAAACAAATCAAAAAAGGGATGATGATAACCTGCGTCTTGCAGATTAACATTTTCATAGAAACATATATATATATACATATTTATTGCTAGATATATATCACCCAAAACCGTGACATACAGGTTGGTTTTAATCTGAATGCTCTGAAAATGGTGTTGTGGCTTATTTTTAGCCCCATCATTAAATTTAAGACTGGGTTATAAAAAAAATGCACCTTTAAAGGAAGATATGCTTCTTTTGGTATATGAAAGTCAATTTCCTGAAACTATATGTATATATTTATTTTAAAAATAATGGTCGCCTTCCACGTTAAAATGGACACAAGAACTAATTGCCATTGATTGACCGTTTTCCCAAACTAGGGAACTCAGATCGCTGTCAAAGCTTCAGCTTATTAAAGAGGTGCCAAGAGGTTGACAGGAGAAGCGATAATTTTTTTCTAATCAACATCCTTTCATAAAAATTTAATCTTTTATTTTTGAAATAGATTTGGCATAGCCACTTTGCCAGTTGAACACTTCTTTGAAAATTTGCGAATATTTCACTTGATGCCTTGTGGATCTCATGATATTAAACCGTCCCGAACCTTTTCAGTTCAAGGGCCATGATCTCGAAACCATGGTCTCCAGGTTGGCGCTTCTTGGTTTGCCAAAGCTAGTGTTATAGCTTTTTTACTGACCTGTGTCCGCTGATTTGCGGGAATGTTAAATAGATGGCGCTCAGCTCTAGTAAATATTCTGATGGGAGAGGCGACCATTCAAAAAATCAATATCCTCATTGGGAAATGTCCAACTATCATCCATATGAACATGATAGCAACACTTCTCTCTATGATGCACAATTTTAACCCTGCTTAGAGTTGAGACTCTCTTTCACACACATAAAGCTTTGTTAAGACCACCGGTCTTATAGAGTTGAGTCTCAAATTTTCAGCAATTGTTCATGAGACCTAAAAGTAGCAAGATATCCAAAAATTCAGGTTTATATCTCTAACCTCTTTGGAATCACAAGTAAAAACATATCAATTTAAGAAATTTGAATTAAATGCATTATAAACTCACTCAATTTATACTTTTTCTGATTTGCACATGTATAGACATGTGGTGCACTTACAGTAAAGGGAGTCGCCTACCTCTACACACCAAGTGTACTAGGAATAAGCAAAAAAAAAAAAAACCTTTTTTTTCATAGGGAACGCCAAATTAAAAATAATAGATACACATATTCTAAAATTGTTTTAAATTTTGTATCAATATATCAAATATATTATATAATAAGTCAATAAATCAAATATTTTTATAATAAGTGTTCAAAGCTAATATTAGTTTGCTTTTTGAGATCTCAAATGAAATTCGTAAAATGTATTTTATTTATCATATCTTGTCTAAAATATTTTATCGATATATATTTTGAAAATATAATAAGTTAAATGTTTCAATTTTCTTTTTTCAATATTATTCACATTGAATTTTTATTATATTTCAATGATTATGTGAACTCTTTTTTGAAAAGGTCCTTTCTTTTACCCACGTGTTTATTTATTTATTTTGTCAAAACCCCAATGTTCTTTTGGACATTTAGAAATTTAAATTAGAATAAAATGGCAAATTTCAATTTGAGTATGTATTAATATTTAATAAGTATCTAACGTGTATAATTTGGTGCCAACATCGCAGTTATTCGCAGTTAATCGGCGTGACAAATAAATGTTAATTCAATTACCAAAAATCCAAAACTAAATAATACATATCCTACAATAGGCCTGTTTACCTACTTTTTAAAAAGAAATTGGGCTTCAATGCTGATAAATTACATATTTCGTTAAATGTCAAAATAACACTTTTTGGAAATAAATCTATTTAATATATTTTATATATTTAATGAATAATAATAATAATAAAAAAATAATCTTTCAAAAAATCTAGGATATTAAAGATAGCCATTGCACAGAGCAAATTTAATTAAAATAAAATACAAATTTGGCAAGAATAAATTATTGATGTATGTGTTATTTTTTTGGCAAAAACTAGATATAGGAATTGGTGTCAATTAAAAGTTTCTTTAAAAATTTTAAAAAGATCATCGAATGCCAGTAATGCACAACTTTAGAAATAAACTGATCTTCAAATAAATTTTAGTAGCACTTTCTAAAAATCACCATCACTGTTAAAGACAATGAAATAAAAATATAAAATCTTTTTTAGAATCCTATCACAAACAGAAAAACAATGTAAAATGACAATTTTAGAAAAGTAGAAAACACAAAATTTGTGATAAATGCAAGCACTGCTCCTTTACTCTCTGAATACACTCATGGACAAAACTTAAGGAAGTTGTACCTTTTACCATGTATATCAGGATTGAGACAATAACTCTGAAAGATATTACAGTGACCTTTATTGAAGACATACGAGATAACCAATATACACTCATGGACAAAACTTAAGGAAGTTGTACATTTCAGCATGTATATCGGGATTGAGACACTAACTCTGAAAGATATTACAGTGACCTTTATTGAAGACACATGAGATAACCAAGTGAGAACAGCCTCTGTCTCTTTTAAAAGATAGACGACTGGCGGCATCAAAGACTTTCCACTTAAGTTTTGTCCATGAGTATATGTTAGGGGGTGTGTGGATATAAGGAAACCAAGGCTAGATAGGATATGGTTAATGTTGAGGAAATATGCAAATGTAGAAAATGACAGGCCATGTCATTTTTATTTTGAAAAGGTCACAAAATCACTTTTCAAAAAAGCAAAAATTATTCCAATTATCAGTGGTCCCAATTATCAGCCTTCATAACCTATTTTCATTATTTATCTCTTCTTATTCTTTCTTATCTCCACTTAGGGTATCAAGCATGTAGAGCTTGTTGATGGTGTCTGCTGGGGTTGAGTAGAGCTCATCAAAGAAGACTTGACAACCATATTGACTGGGTGAAGTAGAATGTCATTAAGCCTGGGAACACTACTCAGGCCACTGACTTAGCTCCAATATGAAATGGCCACCTCTGACATGAGGAACAGATGCCATCCATGTACAGCTGCTCCTAACATGGAGTACATCCTGTATCCCTTACAGGGTACTATCAGCACAGCCTGGGTTTTTTTAGCAAGCTTGTTACTGCTCTTCTTATTTTTCTTGAACTTTTTCTTTTGGGCTTGGAACCAGCAAAGGCAGACTTATCTTTATGTACTATATTAAAGTATAAATACAGGCAAACCTTGTTATAACAAAAAAAAAAAAAAACACTTTGGACCAAGATTTGCACGTTGTTCTAGCCACGTCGCTGTTAGAAAAGAGGCTTTTAATAAACAAGGTTCCACTATAAAACAAGGTAATAAGACCAAATCCAAATAAATAAATAGTGTGTGACGTTTCAGTAACAGCGTTGTTACCATCTTCAGACAAAAGTACTGAAATTAATGAAAATACATTCAGTACTTTTTCAGACAAAAGAATAAATGACTTAAATAAATTCTTTTGTCTGATGATGGTGACAATGTTGCCGAAACGTCACATGCTAATAAATTATTTGGATCAGGTCTTATTTTCTTTTATTATAATCTATAATCCAAATTGTGCTTTATCAAGGTTCTACTATGTACGGTGTGCCTGGTTTATTCGCTACCTGATTGGTTCTTTGCTATCAGGTGACCTTAATCAGCCAATCTCTATTGATTGTATTATTAGCCAATCAGTGTTCAATAGTTGTGTTAAAGATCTTTTTTTTTTTTAAGAGATCTATGTCAAAATTAGGATATTTCAAATGATTAGGTTACAATTTGGATTATAGCTACAAGGTAATAAGACTGCAATTCTCAACCTGCAACCCCAAAACACATTATTGACTGTATTGACTCATCCATTGATGAGCTCTACTCTTCCCCGGTAGACATCATCAAAAGTCTCAAGCTTTACAAGCTTGATACCTTAATATGATTGAGTGGAGATAAGAAAGAAGAAGAGGTAAAAAGACCAAATCCAGATAAATAGTGTGTGATGTTTCGGTAACAACGCTGTTACCAAAATTTCACACTTTTTTTTTTGGATTTGGTCTTATTACCTTGTATTAGGATATTTTGTAAAAAACTTGTGAGTGTAAAAGATAAAATTTCCTACTGACCAAATCATCCATCACCTAGAATAGTTTAGATTCCTGTCAAAGTTGCTGTCACTTGGAATGTGTGTTGCAGAGAAGAAAAGCAAACGTCTGTCTTGTCACAAGAAGTACAAGATCCTCCGGAAGGTGAGTGTCTACCAACAATACTCTGGATGATAGCAGAATTTGATGGTTGGAAGTTCAAAGCTGTCATATATATGACAATAAAACACAATTTGGTTTATAGATTATAAATACAAGGTAATAAAACCAAATAAATAAATAGTGTGTGATGTTTCGGTAACAGCGCTGTTACCGAAACGTCACACACTCCTTATTTATTTGGATTTGTGGTCCTATTATCTTATATATATACAGTAAAACCCCGCTAATACGAACCCTGGATATAGCGAATCTTCCCTTATAACGAACCCACGGCGATTCCCAATTCCGTCCATTGAAAATACCATCGTTATAACGAACTTTGCGATTTTTAAAATAATGAACTACCCCTATAACGAACCTATTTTCGGTCCCAAAATGATAAAATCTACTAAAAATACTATGCCTATAACAAACTTAAAATTGTAATTTAAAAAATTTTCAAAACAACAAAATTTTGAGCATGTTTCAGCTCACGGATCGCGATTTCAAAACAAAAAAATTAGCGGCATTGTTTGTTTTCATTTCCATTCTATTTTTGCTGTATGTTGTATAAATTTTTACACATTATACTTTTATTTAATAGAATATCTTTGCATTCGACAATTTTGAAATAGAAGAAAAATACAAATGGCTTCCAAAATAAAGAAAAGAAACAAAGAATGGCGTTCTAAAAAAAAAAAAAAAACAGTGGCAGCATGCCCTTTTAGAAGCGTTCTATATCAAGTTTAACCTAGGCTAAAACATAATTCCAAATAATTTTAAAGCCAGAAATGGTTTGAATAACAGGTTAAAAACAAAATTTAATATACACTTCAGAAGAAAATGTGGAAACTGGAATTGGAAGGAGAAAAAAAAAAACAGTTCCCCCAAGTTCCTCGTGTCTCATGGGCCACAAACAAATCGACTTATAAATTCTCAAAAACTACCACTACAGTTCTATTTTTAGAATGGAATTCTTGTTAGGTATATGAGTCATTCAGAGTTTGCGGATATTCCCTCTGGCCAGCCGTTATACCACCGATTTTGTGTTTGCAAATTGGCGTTTTTTATTCGCAATTTTACCGATCGCGCTATCGTATCAACATGTTTCACGTCCGATTTTTCTGAATTGGGTACTTTTGATTCATCTTCAATTGATTCAGAATACACGGAGCTTTACATTTCACTTTTCACTTTCAAACAACAAGGTATTAGAGGCATTTTTTCAAATAAATTTAGTATTATATTATTTGAGAAAGATGTTCTAAAATACTCTTATACCTTTAATAATGTTTTGCTTAGGGGATTTGGCTTAATTTTTAAATAATACATAGGTTTATATATAAACATGTATGCTAATGATAAGAAGAACCTATTATCAAATGACTTCTTTTGATATTCAGCATTACTGTAAAGAAATAGGTCAATTTAGGGAATTAAAACAAAGTGACCATTATTAAGTGGCTGTCTTTTCCTGTTTGTATGGCTGTTTTTTAATTATATGGTCTAAAAATTTAGAAAAGTTTACAAAAAATGGCCAAACCGTGGCTAGTGAACCAAAAGCTCTGTCCCATTGGGGTTCACTATAGAGGGGTTTTACTGTACAATAGCGCCCCATCTAAATAGCGCCTTCCTCTCTATAGCGCCCGATTTTAAACATTAAAATGTAAACCTTTTATATTAAAAAGTGACCTATCTATAGCACCCACTCTCTATAGCACCCTATTTTGGTGAGTCCCAAGAGGGGCGCTATAGACAGGTTTAACTGTATATATGAAATTTTTTGATCAAGGTTTCCTTTCAAGCATCTTTTAAATGGTCTCTAAACTCAAGCTCTACAACCATCATACCCTAATTAGATTGTTGAGTGGAGATAAAGAAGAAAATGGCTGCTCAAGGTCTTCTCATCAATCTCTTCAGTTTTTTTCTTTCCTACTCAGCATCTCCATCAAAATGTCAAGTAGAGAAAATAAGGGAGAAGACAAACTTGACGACAAAAGGAATTTATATATTTCGATCAAAATCAAGCTTATTTACATGAAAGAAATAGAGGAAAGGAGAGAAAGATGCTTAGTTATAAAATAATATAAAACAATGTGTTAGTTATCAAATGGATCATAAAAGATGTTGGGGAATATTGAAGGAAGAGAGGAAGACCTCCAATGAGCTGGTTAGAAGAGATCAAAGAAGCTACCAGAAGGTCACTAGATGAGAGTGATGGTCCCTAACAGATCAAATTGAAGAATATTTGTCCATGGAGTGACCTAAGGTTGACTTGATGGATACTAACAACAATCTGTGGATTAATTTTGCCATGATATGAAATAAAAAAAATGTGGAGAGAAATAGTTGGAAGTATAAGAATTAATTTTTCTAGGGAATATAAAAAATATTCTGAAAGAGAAGATTTTGACTTTGATGTTGGAGGGATACAGGATTACAATCTCCATAGTTTCTGATCCCCTATTGCTATAAAAAACCCAAGATGATCAAATAGTTTTGATGTCAGCTGACATCTTTCTGTAATTTCATTTTGATTCTTCTCCAGGACAGATGTCTCTTGATAAAATTATTTAATTGAATTCTGTTTGTCTTTTGCTCTCTCAGGATATTGGTGCCCTTGTTGCATTGTTATAAAATACTCTAAATGACTATAAAAAGGGTCCTTTTTATACAGTGTATTGAAGGGCAATTGGCACAAACTTAGCTCAGCTTATATTTCAATAAAGATACTTTTTTTTTAAAATTATCCCTAGTACACGTGGTACAGGCCATGATAATCATGGTGGGTAGTGGTTGGCGACTGCTTTTACTGTAAGTGCACCACATGTCTACATATGTGAAAAGCAGTTAGACTTTAAAGGAACTTGTTGCTTTAAATGGTATTGAATTGATGATATATGACCGCATTGAACAGGAGAATGGTGAATTATCCAGATAAAATTGTGTCCCACAACTGTTGAACTTTTGTTGCCCAGATCAAAGAGCACCAGCGCAAAGTGAGGAAGGAAGCCAAGAAGAACCCACAGTCCAAGAGTAAGTGTTGTACCAATACTGTAGTCTCTCTATCCCATGATGGCCTCTAAACTTGGTTAGAGATAGTCTCTCCTTGAGGTGGTGGTCTCTTATTGGAGGTTGGGTTATACAGTAGAATCTCTCCCATGAGAGACCATAGTCTATAAACATGGCTGAGTCTGGTCTCTTATTGGAGGTTGGGTTATACAGTAGTCTCCCATGAGAGATCATAGCCTATAAACATCGATAAGCCTGGTCTCTCCTGGAGGTAGTGGCCTCTTATCAAAGACCGTGTCATGTCTAGCCAAATAATGTGAAGTCTTCCAACTGAAAGACAATCCCTGATAAGTGACCCACTTCCAGGAAAGACTAACCATGTTTTTAAGCTATGTTCTCTCATGGGAGACTCTACTGTTTGTCCTCTTGCTAGAGGACATCTCTCTACAAACACAAGGTAATAACACCAAATCTAAATAAACATTTTGGTAACAACGTTGTTACCGAAATGTCACACACTATTTATTTATTTGGATTTGGTCTTATTACCTTGTGTTTATAATCTATAATCCAAACTGTGTGCCTTATCACCTCTCTACAAAGAACAGTTTTAATCACCAAAATTACCATTTTTGCTATTTAACAACTCTCTGGGAAATGACACCTCTCTCTAAATTATACATTGGCCCTGAAACTAGGTGTTGTCTTTTACAGAGAGGTAGTTCTACTGTATTTGTATTATTTAAATTCTTTATAATGTACTGTAGAACCTCCATGAGAGGACACCACCGGATAGAAAATACCTCTTTACAAATAAGTTTTCATTAACAAAATTACAATTTTTACAAATTAGCTGCTCTCTGTTAAAATGACACCTTTCATTAAAGAACACTTTGGCTCTGCAACTAGGTGTTGTCCTTTACAGAGAGGTGGTTCAACTGTGTGTATTTAACTTCTTTGTAATACAGTTAAACCTGTCTATAGCGCCCCCTCTTGGGACTCACCAAAAGGGAGTGCTATAGACAGGTCACTTTTAATGTAAAATGTTTACATTTTAATGTTTAAAATGGATGCTATAGAGAGGAAGGCGCTATTTAGAGGGGGCGCTATAGACAGGTTTAACTTGTATATTGATAGGACAGGGATGTAGATCTCAGAGGTTTGTTTATTATGGGGAGTGATTCCTCTTTTGGTGGGCCACGGTCACTAAGGGCTGATCCAATGTTAGGTTCTGGGTCTGGTCCAGAGAGGTTGTTGGGTCTTGGGGTTCCATTGGCCCAGTTATAGGGGGTGTTGTTGTTGTGACACAACATTTTGTTAAGTTCTTCGTTAGGACATAATGAGAACGAGTGGCAAAAGATAACGAGTTTGTTATCTCTCTCTTTTTGCCGCGTAAACACTGGTCGATGGTCAAGTGCAATTATACCTTTTAATAATACACCTATATCCCCCGATTTACACGATACTTTTTTTACACGTTTTCGCTTTTACACGGTTTTCCAAATAAGTTTTTTTTTTTTTTTTTTATCGCACTATACTAAATGCTACTGTGATTGAACACATGCGCTCTGTACACATCTCACGAGGAATCCCGAGCTTATGTGCTGACTACATATTTTAACACCTGTCAATGCATTTTATTTCTGTGTACACCTATCCCCCGATTTACACGTTTTTCTCAGGAACGTATCTACCGTGTAAATCGGGAGATAGGTGTACTTCTAGATCTCTGTGTTGAAGGGCATGTTGACCTGAAAGCTCAAGAAATGAAAAAAATGGTAAAAAGAAACCAAACCCTAGATTCCTTATTAATTTTATCAAAGTGTAAAAGCAGGGAAGGATCTTTATTAATATTATAACTGTAGAACGACATTTGACAATTATCCCGCATGTGTTTCTTTTGAACGAATAATCAAAATTTATTCCAAGGAGAAATAACAATTATTTATAACCTTAGGGATGAAGTATGAATTGTGAAGAGTAATGATAAACGGAAAAATAAGTCTCTTCACAATTCATTCTTTCATACTTCATCCCTAAGGTTAGAAATAATCGTTATTTCTCCTTAAAATAAATTTCAATTTTTCGTTCAAAAGAAACACATGCGGGATAACTTTCAAATGTTGTTCTACAATTATAAGCCGCATTATATTGTATTATAAATATTATACCTGTTGTAGCGCCATATATATTTCTGGGATAAATAATTTTAATAAATAAGATTTATAATTAAAGAGACAACAATTTCCTGTCACTATCTGGTCCGCTATTTGTTGACGCCAACAACAATATAATCCACTAACCGGTGTGTGTTGGTGCAGGGAAGACCAAGGACCCAGTATGCCCCAACAGCGCCCCCTTCAAGGACAAGGTGATAGAGGAGGGAGAGGCCCAGAAACGAAGGCTGGAGGAGATGAAGAAGAAACAGAAGGAGGAACGACAGAAACTGATGGAGCAGAACCGTAGCGTCAGCACACTGCTGCAGGAGGCACAGAAGAAGCTGGAAAAGTTCGAAGAGAAGCGCAGCAACGCCTGCGAAGACGACAAAACCGGGTCCTCTCAAGTCAGCACAGCCACCCGTGGCTTCAAAAAGGACTACAGCCAGGTGAGTTGGCTGCAGAGTAACTAGCTACCTTAGAAAACCTCATTGGATTTGTTGATCAACAATTTTTTTTTATCACAAAGCAATAACATCTATACATATAAAATGAAAGGATTTAAAAGCACGAATGTTTCTTTTATACATAATATAAAATTCTACTGCCCTTACTGCGATGAAAAAATATATTGGGAGGGCTTGGCTCATCAGTGATGAACCCTCCCATTATATTTTTTCATCGCAGTAAGGGCAGTAGAAGTTTGTATTATGTATAAAAGAAACATTCGTGCTTTCTCTCTCTTCTTTCTTATCTCCACACTGGGTGAAGTAGAATACGTCTGCCTTTGTCATTAAGACTGGGAGCACTACTCAGTGGCAGGCCGACTTAGCTCCAAAAGAAATGGCCGCCTCTGACATGAGGAACAGACACCATGTGCAGCTGCTCCTAACATGGAGTACAAACGCTGCTCATCCTGTATCCCTGGATCAGGAGCCCTTACAGGGTACTATCAGCCGGGCCATCTGAGCCCAGGTTTTTTAGTGAGCTTGTTACTGCTCCCCCTCCTTCTTTTTCATCCAGGCTTGGGACCGGCAAAGGCAAAGTTCATTTGTGCTTTTAATTCCTTTCATTTTATAATTTTTTCTTTTATCTTGAAGAAGGAATAAAAGTTAACAGCTACGAGTTTCTTTTATTAATGCTGTAAATTTGGCTCGTCGCCGTTAACTTTTGCTCATTCTTCAAGATGATGTCAGACGATTCCTTCTCTTGTAACTTTTTTATACCTTGCCTTCAACAGTCTGAAATTGTATGAATGAAGTATTGTGCTGTATAACTTCCAACAAGGTTTAGAACAGGCCATCTCAAGCCATTGAAGATAGAAAATAACAACAGAATCTATCCCACTTGCCCAAAATGTAGCTTGCAGCTCTAGAACACATTACATTAGATGTACTAAACAGGACCTTTGGGAGAGGCTGCTGCTTATCAATAAACAGCTTGAGGAGAAGGGACTCATGGAATATTTGTAATTTTTACACAAGGGGATAAGAAACAACAACGGAGTATTGTTCAAACAATGTAGTAGAAAAATACTCCATGAGATGACACTCTTGCTAGAGGATACCTCTCTACAGTAGAACATACTCCATGAGAGGACACTCTTGCTAGAGGACACCTCTTTACAGTATAACAACCTCCATGAGAAGACACTCCTGCTGATATTACGGTATTTGCGCAGGTGTTGGAGAGCGCAGATATCATTCTCCATGTGCTGGATGCCCGTGACCCACTGGGCACATGTTTCCCCCAGCTGGAGGAGAAGGTGCTCAACTCCCCGGAGCCCAAGAAACTTGTCTATGTCCTCAACAAGATTGGTGAGTTGTAGATCCTAGACCTTAGTGGTGGGAACTGTAAATAACTCTGACAGCCACAACTCCGGGATTGAATCCCACATTGCACACTTTTTTCTGAAGAAAAAAAAATTTCATTTCAATAGCCTAAAAGAAAATAAGATCTAATCCAAATAATTTATTAGTGTATGACGTTTCGGCAACAATATTGTCACAACATAAATGATTTTTATTCTTTTGTCTGATGATGATGGTGACAATGTTGTTGCCGAAACGTCACACACTAATAAATTATTTGGATTAGGTCGTATTTTAGCCTATTATAATCTATAATCCAAATGGTGATTTATCATTTCAATAGCCTGTTTATTTTACACAAGGTAATAATAAATTATAATAACAGCATGTTTTAAATAGTTACTGTGTTATCACTTGTTTACACACTTGATAACGATAACCTTTTAAAACATGCTGTCATTTTAATTTCTCATTCAGTACTTTTGTCTGAAGATGGTAACAATGCTCAGTTACATGAAACGTCGCACACTATTTATTTGGATTTGGTCTTTTTGCTTTGTGTTTATAATCTATAATCCAAATTGTACTTTATCAGTCTTTATTTATTTCAACACACAAAAATGCAATATCCCCAACAGAGATAATTGCATTAATTTACAATTGTTAAACAGACACAGTTATATTGATCACTATACAAGACACTATAAAAGGGGGTTGATGGAGGGATGGTCTAAACCATTGGTTTTCGACCGCTACGATCTGGGTTCGATTCCCGCATTGGGCACTTTTTTCTGATTTAAAAAAAAAATGCTCCAATGGCCCCCGATTCTTTCAAAAGTCCAACCCCACCAGCGAGTGCAAGTAACCAAACGGGGCTCTGGCATATTTGTAAGTGCAAAGTCGCGACTTCTTTTCATATGTGTAGACATGTGGTGCACTTACAGTAGAAGTAGTCGCCAACTTCTATCCACCATGATTATCATGGCTTATATTACATGTACTAGGGATAAGCAGAACTATACAAGACACAAAGAGATAGATTAGTAACCTGATCCTTTCAAGTCAGATAAATATGTCTCAATAGCCTCTAATTCTTGCAAAAGACCAACCTTACCAGTGAATGCAAGTAACCAATTGGGGCTCTGGTACACTTGTTAGCGCAAAAAGTTAATTTTCTTTCCACATGTGTAGATATGTAGTGCACTTACAGTAAAAAAATTGGTGTTAACTACTATCCACCATGATTATCATGACCTGTAAGACATGTACTTGGGATTTTTTTTTTTTTTTCTTATCCCTAGTACACGTGGTACAGACCATGATAATCATGGTGGGTAGTTAGCGACTGCTTTTACTGTAAGCGCACCACATGTCTACACATGTGAAAAGCAGTTCGACTTTGCACTTACAAATGTGCCAGAGCCCCGTTTGGTTACTTGCACTCGCTGGTGGGGTTGGACTTTTGCAAGAATCGGGGGGCCATTGGAGCATTTTTTTTTTTAAACAGAAAAAAGTGTCCAATGCGGGGATCGAACCCGGGTCGTAGTGGTCGTAAACCAAACGGTTTAACCAGCCTTCCACCGACCCCCCTCCCTAGTACACGTGGTACAGGCCATGATAATCATGGTGGGTAGTTAGCGACTGCTTTTACTGTAAGCGCACCACATGTCTACACATGTGAAAAGCAGTTCGACTTTGCACTTACAAATGCCAGAGCCCCGTTTGGTTACTTGCACTCGCTGGTGGGGTTGGACTTTTGCAAGAATCGGGGGGCCATTGGAGCATTTTTTTTTTCAAACAGAAAAAAGTGTCCAATGCGGGAATCGAACCCGGGTCCTAGTGGTCTAAAACCAAACGGTTTAACCAGCCTTCCACCGAAATGGGATAATAAATACAAGGTAATAAGACAAAATAAAATAGTGTGGCATTTAGGTAACAATGCTGTTACCGAAACGTCACACACTATTTATTTATTTAGATTTTGGTCTTATTTTACCCTCTCTGTGACAATTTGACAATTAAAACAAATTTATTGACAACTCAGTCAATATTTACAAAAATGAGGAAGAGATCACAAAAATAATTAGAGAAAATAAAAAGATAGCGAAAAGTGTGTTTGAACCAGGGACATCAGGTTCTAGACCCTCTCTGTGATTGGTGTCATGCCAGAAATGATGCTACGATGCTAACTGTGCTGTTCTGTTCCCCAGACTTGATCCCCAAGGACAACTTGGTCAGCTGGCTTCATTATCTCCGTACCAGATGTCCTACGGTGCCCTTCAAAGCTTCCACTCAGGCCCAGCGCAGGAATCTGGTAAGTTTCCCCAGTCCTGGTGGTGCTAACTACACTGTAGCCTGAAGAGATGACAGCCATTTTACACGATAAGACACAATTTGGATTATAAACACAAAGTAATAAGACCAAATCCATATAAATAAATAGTGTGCGACCTTTCAGTAACAGCATTGTAACCGAAATGTCACACACTATTTATTTATATTTGGTCTTATTACCTTGTGTTTATAATCTATAATCCAAATTGTGTGCCTTATCATTGGAGATTTGGTCTTATTACCTTGTGTTTATTATCCAAATTGTGTCTTATCAACTTCTGATACACTGTGGACAAGCTAAGACATCATGGATGCACTAACCACTGATGTCCACAGAGCCAGAAGAAGGTGAAGGTGTCCAAGGTGATGTCAGATGAACACGCCACAGGGTTCAGCTCGGCCTGTGTGGGAGCCAACCTCCTGATGAAACTGATCGGCAGTTACTGCCCCGGTGATGACCCCCGACCTGTTACCATCGGTGTAGTGGGGTTCCCCAATGTCGGCAAATCCTCCGTCATCAACAGTTTGAAGCGTTCGCGCGGACTGCGCAGTAGGAGCCACCGCTGGTGTCACTCGCTCCCTCCAGACTGTCTCCCTGGAGAAGAACATCAGCATTGTTGACTCCCCCGGTGTAGTGATGGTACCTGGCGCAACTGACGCAGGAGCCATTCTACGCAACGCCCTGCGTATCGAGACTATTGAAGATCCCATTATCCCAGCAACCTACGTTGTGCAGCGTGCCGGCAGAGAACAGGTGAGTTGGTGAAACAGTACCGCTAATATTCAAATTTTCTCTCAAATATTTTTTTTTTTAGCTTATTAATAACCTATTTCAGGGATCAGCAAACTTTTGAGTTTGGAAGAGTCAAAAATGACAATTTACAAATTTTCAAAGTTTTTAAAAAGCCACAACATTTTTTTCTTGCCAACAATAAATAGTACTCACATAAATAATATTTACGTATGGAACTATATAAAGAACCACAGCTTCACATCACAAAAGAGCCGTATGTGGCTCAAAAGCCCAGTTTACCAACCCCTGACCTATGTAGTAAAATCTACCAGAGTAAAGCTACCAGAAGGTCTCTAGATTAGCTGTGAGTGATGGTCACTAATAGACTAAATTGGAGAAGAGTCAAGCATCAGTATCACTATAAAAGGAAGTTCCAAAAATGCAATATAACAGCGGTATGGTAGATTAAACTGGCAAAACCGCTGGGAGGGTTCACCACTGATGAGCCAGGCCCTCCCTTTAATTTTTCCATTGCAGTAAGAGCAGTAGAAATTGTTTAATTTCAAAAAGAATCTTACACGTTTAAAATAGTTTCAAATTTTGATAAGAGATTAAGGTATATGCCCTTTTTATATAAACTTATCCATTGAAGTCTAATGTTTTAATGTATTGGCCATACACAAGAGTTGTTCTAATGTGAGTCATGCCCCCAGATGGCACTCCACTACCAGGTTAGAGCATTCAGCAGCCCCACAGAGCTGTTCCTCCAGCTGGCCAAGAAGATGGGACAGCTGAAGAAGGGAGGAATCCCCAACATTGATGAGGGAGCCAGGAGACTGCTGCGAGACTGGACCAGGTGAGCTTCCTTCTATATCTCTCACAGTACAGTAGCCAACTACCTCTCTGGAAATAACAACACCTAGTTGTGGAGCCAAAATGGTCTTTACAGAGAGATGTTTTCTTACTGGAGTGTTATTAAAACAGTAGAACCAACCTCTCTCTCTCTCTAAAGGACAACATCTAGTTGTGGAGACAAAATGTCCTTTAGGGAGAGGTATTCTATTACTGGAAAGTTGCTAAATACAGTAGAACTACCTCTCTGTAAAGGACAACACCTAGTTACAGAGCCAAAGTGTCCTTTAGGAAGAGATGTCTTCTTACTGGAGATTTGCTAAAAACAGTAGAACCAACCTCTTTGTGAAAGACAACACCTAGCTGTGGAGCCAAAATGTCATTTATAGAGAGGCTTCTTCTTATTGGGAAGCTTCTAAAAACAGTAGAACCAACCTCTCTGTCTAAAGGATAACACCTAGTTGTGGAGCCAAAGTGTCCTTTAGGTAGAGGTGTCCTCTTACTGGAGAGTTGCTAATAAATAAAAGAGACTCTGGAATATTGGTATGTCACAATTTGTGTGTGTGGATCATAACTATAAGGTAATAGACCAAATAAATAAATAGTGTGTGACATTTTGGTAATAACATTGTTATTGAAATGTCACACACAATTTATTTATTTGGTCTTATTACCTTGTGTTTCAGGGTAATAAATTGTGCCTAATCATAAAAAATATATAATATATTCCTGCATAGGTAGCCCCTGCACTCTTGCCTCACTAGAGTTAGTGCAGGATGTATTTACATACACAGTACTTGGCCTCCATTTCAATATAATCAACCTGACACAATCAGGCTCTTCCAGTCTTGGTGCAAAGATGTTGTCTTGGTTTAGTGCAAACCCCCACACCCGCCATAATTATCAAATATACAGTAGAACTTCCTACATGAAAGGACACTCCTGCTAGCAGACAGCTCTTTACAAAGGAGACAGTTTTCATTGCCAAAATTATCATTTTTACTATTTAGTAGCTCTCCAGTAACATTTCTACAAAGGACAGTTTTCATCACCAAAATTAATGTTCTTATCAATTAGCTACTCACCAGTTAGAAGACACTTTTAATATAAAATGTTTACATTTTAATGTTTAAAATCGGGTGCTATAGAGAGGAAGGAGCTATTTAGAGGGGGTGCTATAGACAGGTTTAACTGTATATAATTATCTTTTTTAAATAGTACAGACTGTGCACTTTTGCATGTATTGACAAGACTGCTCTACAAAGGAGACAGTTTTTTTTTTTCATCACCAAACTTACCATTTGTACTAATTATTTTTTATTTATTTATTGTTACAAAAGCACGAAGTCCAAAGGACTATTGTGCTGTGCTAGTATTATTTACATATATATGATTAATTATTTACACGATGTATTAGTAGTGTTTTGTAAATTATTGTACAAATAGTTCTAAACTTAACAAAGTTCTCATAAGATAGAGTATATACACAAAGAGAATTTGGTAATGTTTCAAAGTATCTACATACAATTTGATTAGTCAGAGGGAAAGTTAAAAGAAGATGCTCTGGTGATTCAACATCTAAGCGGCATTCACATGTTGGATCATTGATAACATTCAGTTTGAATAGGAAACTTAAGAAGGGTCCTTTGCCTGTTAAGAATAAAGTAGTGAATTTATCAGAAGATTAAAATTACTAATTACCAACTATCCAGGTAAAAGAAGAGAGTTTATATCTACATCAGTGTTGTCCATAGAAGCAGTTGTACCATATCAGTCAACACACCCCAGTGTAGCACACACAGGGAAGCTAACACTGTGTATGTTCCAGTGGGAAGATCAAGTATTTCACAGTGCCCCCAGAGTTACCCCAGGACACCGCCCACTCCCTGACTGATGACCTAATGCAGCAGGAGAGTGCCGAGCTCAGCAGTAAGTTTCTCTCTCTCTTTTTTTCTTATTCCTAGTACATGTGGTACAGGCCATGATAATCATGGTGGGTAGTTAGCGACTGCTTTTTACTGTAAGTGCACCACATGTCTACACATGTGAAAAGCAGTTTGACTTTGCACTTACAAATGTGCCAGAGCCCCGTTTGGTTAATTGCACTCGCTGGTGGGGTTGGACTTTTGCAAGAATCGGGGGCCATTGGAGCATTTTTTTTTAAACAGAAAAAAAGTGTCCAATGCGGGAATCGAACCCGGGTCGCAGTGGTCGAAAACCAAACAGTTTAACCAGCCTTCCACCGACCCCCCCATCTCTCTCTAAACTGCGCAAGGATAACACACAAAATTGTGAAGTGTTCTTTCTTCTAAACACAAGGTAATAAGACACCAAATAAATAGTGTGTGATGTTTCAGTAACAACGTTACCATCATCAGACAAAAGTAATGAATGTTGAAAAAATATCACAACATGTTTTTAAAAACTATTATTTAAATAACTATTTAAAGCAGCATGCTGTGTTATATATATATATTTCATTCAGTATGTTTAGTACTGTAGTAACAGTAGTTTATCAGTTTCGTTGATGGTAACAACGATGTTACCGAAATGTCACATACTATTTATTAGAATTTGGTCTTATTACCTTGTGTTTATAATCTATAAATGTGCTTTATCATTTCTCTCTTTGTTACAATGGTCTCCTCATCTCTCCTCCACCCTGTCTAACTGGGATATTGGAGCACACCCAGAGAGTAAATGATTACAATCGTACAAAAATATGAAAATCACTTTGCTGCCAAATAGAAGAGTTACCCTTGACAGAGCTGACTGCTATAGGGCATGTCCCCAGGTGGCGGATAGGGGAACGACCTTCAGATATGAAGGCCAGCTGCGAAACAAGCAGAATAACTCTAACAAATAAGCAGTCGCGGACCAACAGCAGCATTGTTAGAAGAGGAGTAGACCTCTTTAAAAATCCTGACTTCAAATAACCTGGTTGATAGACCTCAGCAAGGGTCCCACTCCAGGGATACGGAGGAGCTGCGTCTGTACTCATGTTAGAGTCGGCAGCAAAGGCGTCTGCTTCCATGTTAGGAACGGCCTCAAACTACAGGCAAAGTCAGACTTTCACCAAAGTGTGCCTGGATCATGGTGCCATGATCAACGAAAGCTGCACCCTTATACCCCATTCTATGAGATCATCATGGAATTTGTGTAATCTTTACACAAGGGGATAAGAAACAACAACATAGAAGAGTTAAGAAAAAGGCATCTCTCCTGATGGTACAACTAAAAGTTGCTGATGGCTTGCACTAATAAATCATTGATTTGAATAAATACACTAATAATTGATTTTAAATTATTCTATATTTAGGAATAATCAATGATTAGTTTAGATTTATTCTAACATATGGCACAAGCCATCAGCTACTTTTAGTTGCACAATTAGGAGAAGCCTTTTTCATATAATTTAACCACCTGATCCCCCAGTACAATTTCACTTTTTTTGCTATATATATATATATATTTTTTTTTCAAATAATATTAATCAGAGATCATACCAATCCTCAATATATTCTTTATTTTTAATAATATACAGTGTACACTCACGAGGACAAAACATTAAGGAAGTAAGAAATTTAAATTATTTTTGACGCATGTTTATTTATTTTTAACAAAACAATATACTGCAATGTACTATACTGCACTGTACTATACTCCTATACTGCAATAATGTGTGTTTACAGCCCTTCCCCCAGTCAATACCACCCAGTGCTTCCCCCTGCCCTCAGCCAAGGATGTGCCAGACTTCCAGCTGGTGGAACAAGAAGAGGAAGTTGCCATGGAGGAGGAGACTCCGGCCTACATGTCCCAGGCCATCAAGAAGAGGCCGGAGCAGCAGGAGGATCAGAAGAGTATCATGCCCCTCAACAACACCCAGAAGGCCGACTTCCGCAAGATGAAGAAGAAGGCAAAGAGAGCCAGTAAGTTTTGTGGCAGTTTTCTTGTGTTTTTATATTCTACTTCACCCAGTCATGAATGATTGAGTGGAGATAAGAAAGAAGAAGAAGATATTTTACTATTCCAGTAGTTGGCTGGGGTGAAATGGTCAAGATGAAATGGTCTCTAGGATGGCAAAGGTTTGCTAGAGAAGTGGTTTAAACCGTCAATATTTAGACAGCCACAACTTGGGATTGAAGACTCCAGCATGGGACACTTTTTATTTTCTTATAACAAAAAAATGCTTCAATGTACCCTGATTCTTGCAAAAGTTCAACCTCTCCAGTTAGTGCAAGAGACCAAACAGGGTTGAAGGTGTCAGTGGAAGGGTGGTCTAAACTGTTGGTTTCAACCGCAACGAACTAGGGTAGAATCCAGTATCGGATACTATATTTTTAATAACAAAAAAAAAAAAAAAGATTCAATGTACCGTTTCTTGCAAAAGTCCAACCCTACAGCAATTGCAAGTAACCAAACAGGGCTCTGGAACACTTGTAAATGCCAAAGTCTTAACTTTTTTTTTTTGCTTATCCCAAGTACACGTGGTACAGGCCATGATAATTGTGGGTAGATGTTGGCGCTGCTTTTACTGTAAGTGCACCACATGTGAAAAGCAGTTCGACTTTGCACTTACAAAAGTCAAACTACTCTTCACATGTGTAGCAGTCGCTTACTACCTCCCCACCATGATTATCATGGCCTGTACCACATGTACTTGGGATGATAATAATAAAACCAAACTGGGTCGTGGCTCAATTGAAAGTTCAATAGTCAAACTGCTTTCTATTTGTGGTGTATATATTATTATCCCCCTAGTACACGTGGTACAGGCCATGATAATCATGGTGGGTAGAAGTTGGGTACTGTAAGTGCCAGAGCCCTGTTTGGTTACTTGCACTCGCTGGTAGGGTTGGGCTTTTGCAAGAATTGGGTGCCGTTGGAGCATTTTTTTTTGGGAGCATTTGTGGTATACACTTACAGTAAAAGCAGTAGCTCACACCATGATGGCATACTTGCAATAAATACAACAATGAATTTATAAAAATGATCAAATTTCATGTTACTATTGTAAACACAAGGTAATAAGACCAAATCCAAATAAATAAATAGTGTGTGACGTTTCAGTAACAGTGTTGTTACCATCTTCAGACAAAAGTACTGAATGGTCTGGTACCGAATTTGTCTGAAGATGGTAACAACGCTGTTACTGAAAGGTCACACACTATTTATTTATTTGGATTTGGTCTTATTACCTTGTGCTTTTAATCTATAATCCAAATTGTGCCTTATCATTGGAGATTTGGTCTTATTACCTTATGTTTATAATCTATAATCCAAATTGTACCTTATCTTTGGAGATTTGGTCTTATTACCTTGTGTTTTTAATCTATAATCCAAATTGTGCCTTATCAGTCTTATTTTCTTGTATCTATTGTTACTATTATAATTAATTTAGCTCCAAGTGTAAACCCTGTTCTGTGCAGAGAAACTGGGAGACAAGCTGTCAGAGAAATTGGAAGATGCCCTGAAAGATTTCTAAGTCCCCACATCCCTGCCTGTAAACAAACCTCTGTGTGTGGGTTCTATGTACAATAAATTACATCTTTTTTTGTTGTTTTTACAAAAATAAATAAATCTTTATTTCTCATATAAACTACATTTTTGACTATTCAGCACTATATCACAGTAATTGTAAATATGGAAAATATATTCTTTAACAGATCATCAACTTTCATTCTTTCAAGATATGTTAAATTAATTGAGAAAGTAGAAAACCTAGTTATTATAAACATGATATTAGTTCTTACTGAAATATTATATAGAATTTTTTACTTCACTGGCCATTTATTCAATTTTACATAATGGCAATTTGCATAGCTTAATATTTCTATATATATCCACATGATAATATGTAAATATATAATTTATATATATATATATATATATACAATGTAATGAAACTATTCTATGGTGGAACCAATCAAATATATTGTAAATGGCCATTGTGATAACTGAAAGATATGCAAATCGAAGTTAACAAGAAGTAAAGCAGAAATTTACTACCATCATCACAAACTGGAGTAGTTAATGGAAATATACAGTTAAACATAGCGCCCCCTCTTGGGACTCACCAAAATAGGGTGCTATAGAGAGGGGGTGCTATAGACAGGTCACTTTTAATGTAAAATGTTTACATTTTAATGTGTTTAAAATCGGGCACTATAGAGAGGAAGGTGCTATTTAGAAGGGGGCGCTATAGACAGGTCACTTTTAATGTAAAATTTTTACATTTTGATGTTTAAAATCGGGTGCTATAGAGAGGAAGGTGCTATTTAGAGGGGGCGTTATAGACAGGTCACTTTTAATGTAAAATTTTTACATTTTAATGTGTGTGTTTAAAATTGGGCGCTATAGAGAGGAAGGTGCTATTTAGAGGGGGCGTTATAGACAGGTTTAACTATATACTTGACCTCTGCTGCTGTTAGTTAACTGATTAGTTAGCACAGATGGAATGTTGGTAAAAATTGAAGGAAGAGAGGAAGACCTCCAATGAACTGGCTCGAAGGGATCAAGAAAGCTACCAGAAGGTCATTAGATGAGAGTGATGGTCCCTAACAGATCAAATCAGAGAATATTTGTTGATAGAGTCATCAAAATTTGACTTGATGGACACTAACAACAAAAGTCTGCGGAAATGATATCTGATAATATATACTGTAAGAAAATAAGACCTAATCCAAATAAATTAATAGTGCGTGATGTTTCAGTAACAATGCTGTAACTGAAAATAAGACCTAACAGCATTGTTACTGAAACATCATACACAATTTATTTGGATTAGGTCTTATTGTAGCTATAATCTATAATCCAAATTGTGTTTTATCATACTGTAAAAACATATTGCCCAAAATAACAGTTCCCTATTTTATGATCTGATAATGATATTTCCTGGGTGTTACTCTTCAATCACTGACTACTCCAGTGAAGATGGTAGGTAACAAGGCTGTTACTGAAATGTCACACAAACAGATGTGGGAATAAACACAAGGTAATAAGACCAAATCCAAATAAATAGTGTGTGACATTTTGGTAACAGCATTCAAAAGTACTGAATGTACTTTTGTCTGAAGATGGTAACAATGCTGTTACTGAAACATCACACACTATTTATTTATTTGGATTAGGTCTTATTACCTTGTGTTTATAATCCAAATTGTGCCTTAACAGATATGGGAATGACAGCGAGGTCAGTTAGACCTCCATGTTGAGGAAACGACTAGCCTGCCGATAACAATTCTCCTCCAGTTGCTGCCAGAAAGCCTCCAGTCTCCCGCTGTCATTACAGCAGAACGCTCTGAAGTCCGCCATCACCTTACGCATGAAGTTCTCGTCTCCTGTGGCTTGGGATTTCCACCTCTTGGTCACCATGTAGTTCCAGGCCCATAGGAACCCCACCTAGGACATGGCATTACTGGAGTCTATGGGCAGGATTCATCACATAGCTAGGGTCAGTCTATGGGCAAGGTTACTAGAGCAATTTCTTCTTAAGGATGATAAGTTATGATTTAGGGTTATAGATTGGAAGTAAAAGGTAACAAAACCACATCTAAATTAGGTCTAGTTACCAAAACCATTTTTCTAAAAAAAAAAGAAGGCTCCAATTGCCCCCACGATTCTCGCAAAAGTCAAACCCCACCAGTGAGAGCAAGTAACCAAAGGGCTCTGGTATATTTGTAAGTGCAAAAGTCGAATCGCCTTTCACATGTGTAGACATGTGGTGCACTTACAGTAAAAGCAGTCGCCAACTTTACCCACCATGATTATCATGGCCTGTACCATGTGTACTAGGGATAATAATAGGGTCAGAGTCTATGGGCAGGGTTATCAGAATAATTTCTTAATGCTTGTTGTTGTTACTTATCCCCTTGTGTAAAGGTTACAGAAATTCCATGAGTTCATGCTCCTCGAGCTGATATATACATACAGTGGGTAAACCTCCATGAGAGGACACCTCTCTACAAAGAACAGTTTTCATTTGCAAAATTACCATTTTTACTATTTATTAACTCTCCGGTAAGAGGACACCTCTCCCTAAAGGACACTTTGGCTCTGCAATTAGGTGTCCTTTACAGGGAGGTTCTACTATATACACTAAAACCTCTCTGTAAAGAACACCTAGTTGCAGAGCAAACATGTCCTTTATGAAGAGATGTCCTCTTACCGGATTATTAATAAATAGTAAAAATGGTAATTTTGCATATGAAAACTGTTCTTTGTAGAGAGGTGTCCTCTAGTGCAAGTGTCCTCTCATGGAGGTTATTATACTGTAATTATAATTAATAATATGTAATTTAAGGATGATAAGGTATGATTTGGGATTAGAGTTGTTACCATCGTCAAAAAAGCTTTGACTGATATAGGTAACAACAATGATGTTACCAAAACATCACATTAATTTGATGCGGTCTTGTTACATTAATGACCTAAATTGTAACTATATATATATATACATTGCTATCATCTTCAGCCAATGAACAGGCTGATGGCCTAGCGAAGGAAGGATGAAAACAGGCACTGGAAACCAGTTCAATAACACAGAAAGACACATACAATAGCAAATACAAAACTTATTACAAAAACCAAAATACCCCAGCCCATATGCAACCTCAACATTAACAGAGAATTAACAACAATTTCAAGAATCAGAACAGGACATTTTAAAGGAAAGAAGATAAACCCAGACATGACTAGATCCTACAGTAACTGCAATAACTGTCACAACACCCAACTCACTCCGGACCATATATACCCGGCCATCCTTGCAGCCCTCTATATGGCAGACATCAATCCAGAAGAGGACATCCATACGGCACCTCGGTCTGCCGGTATTGTGATCAGAGTGCATGGACCGATCTGATCTGTTCCATGTACAAGACACTACCACCATCTTCAGACAAAGCTTTGTTGTTATTTGTGTTCAGCAGGTTAAGTTTTGATGACAAAGTACGGAATGAGGATAAAAAAAAAAAAGAAACATCAAACTGAAACATCACACACAATTAATTGATTATAAATCTTGCTGTGCCTTATGTTTTGACTAAAGGACCTTCAGATATTACGGGAACTTGTAACTAGAAGTCTGATGCATGAAAGGCTTGTATGCAAAAACATTCTACAACATCCTATTTGCACAATAGCACAAATAGAGGAACCACAAAGAGTTATACAGAAGTCAGTCTCCCATGAGAGCAAAACCTGGTCTCTCCTGGAGGTAGTGATCTCTTATTAGAGACTCTGTCATGTCAAGCCAAGTTATGAGGAGTCTTTCAATCCAAACATTTGGATCCAAACTACAAGATAACAAATGGGAAAAATGTTTTTTTTTTTGCTTATCCCTAGTACACGTGGTACAGGCCATGATAATAATGGTGGGTAGAAGTAGGCATCTGCTTTTACTGTAAGTACACCACATGTCTACACATGTGAGAAGCAGTTTGACTTTGCACTTACAAATGTGCCAGAGCCCCATTTGGTAACTTGCACTCGCTGGTTGGGTTGGACTTTTGGGAAAAATGTGAACTAGGAAGATAAAACAAATTTAGAGGGAGGTTATATGACTGACCTTGTACTCTGCCCCGGAGGTCATGACACAGAATTCACTCTTCTTGACTCGGGTGTAGTGGCGAGTGATGTAATCTTCATGGGATCCTGTGGCGATGGCCTCCGCCTGACACACCGCTTCAATACTTATTTCCATATAGCCATTATGCAATTAATTATGCAAATTTATTACTTTTTTTTTTTGTGTTTCTTAACATAAATTTTCTCAGTAAGGCACAATTTGGATTATAGATTATAAACACAAGGTAATATAAGACCAAATCCAAATAAATAAATATAACAAATACAGTGTACTCCGCTTATAACGAAGTCGCATTATCCATGACAATCACTTTGTTATATCCGAAGTTTGTTATATCCGCAGTTGGAAAAAAAAAAAGTTTTGTACCAATAATTTTATTTACTATTCAACTCAAAAGAGCAACACAAAGATCAATAACAACCTCATCAGGTGTTTTTGGAGAAGTAGTTTGTGATTTTCTTTTGACATTTAGAAGTCAGTAACAAGTGCTGAACACTCTTTTCGATGTTGTCCAAGTCTGACAGATGCCTATGAAGAGACTTGGACTCATCCTGACATTGAAGAAACAATCGCAGAGTTTGAATGCTCTCCAAGACCTCTTTTGGATGCGGAATGTGGACAATTGGGTCTACTTCTTCATCAACTTGGTCCGTTTCTTCTTCTTTTGCTTGAAGAATGCTCTCGACAATTTCTACATCGGATAACATGGCATTTGTAACGACGTCATTGTCAGCGTCAGCATAAGAATCGAAATCCATCTCTAACGGTATTTTTAAAAGTTCTTTCATGCGATCGAAGAGAATGCGTTTATTAAACAATTTAATTTTGTTTAAATAATGTAAAAAAATACTTATAATATGTTTGCATATTTCAAAATTGTATATTATTAACTTATTTGTTGTGTATCATTAAATTTGTGTCATTCACACGTTGTAATTTGATATATATTATGCATAATATATTAGTCAATTATAATGGTAAATGAGAAAACTTCGTTATAAACGGATAAAATAAAAATTTATACATGCAAATCACTTCGTTATAAGCGAAAATTCTTTATATCCGACTTCGCAATATCCAGAGTTCTTTTAATGGTTTAAGCCCTTCTTTTCTTTCGTGCAGACAATTTCATTCGCTATATGCGGAATTTTGCTATAACCGACTTTGTTATAAGCGGAGTACACTGTAAATGTTTCAGTGTTGTTACCATCTTCAGACAAAAGTACTGAATGAGAAATTTTACCACAGCATGTTTTAAATAGTTACTGTTATCAAGTGAATGGGGGGGGGGTCGGTGGAAGGCTGGTTAAACCGTTTGGTTTACGACCACTACGACCCGGGTTCGATCCCCGCATTGGACACTTTTTTCTGTTTAAAAAACAAAAATGCTCCAATGGCCCCCCGATTCTTGCAAAAGTCCAACCCCACCAGCGAGTGCAAGTAACCAAACGGGGCTCTGGCACATTTGTAAGTGCAAAGTCGAACTGCTTTCACATGTGTAGACATGTGGTGCGCTTACAGTATAAAGCAGTCGCTAACTACCCACCATGATTATCATGGCCTGTACCACGTGTACTAGGGATAAGCAAAAAAAAAAAAACTGTTATCAAGTGTGTAAAATTCTAATTCAGTATTTTCGTCTGAAGATGGTAACAACGCTGTTACCGAAACGTCATACACTATTTATTTGGATTTGGTCTTATTACCTTGTGTTTTAAAATTTTCCTAAATCAACTAAAAATAAAAACACTTTGAATATCCAACAAGCTATAAACTTAATAGTAATAACACTATATCCAAATGAATGAAATATTTGTGACGTTTCGGTAACAGCGTTGTTACCATCATGATATCTTGAGTTAAAGTACAATTTGGATTATAAAGTTTCCTCTATGAACTTTGAAAGTTAATTCCTTACAGATATAAAAGAAAGTATCTGAAATATTTATGCAACATATATGTATTTGCATATTGGCACAGTCTTATGCAAACGATATATAAAAACACAAGGTAATAAAGACCAAATCCAAATAAATAAATAGAGTGTGACATTTTAGTATAAGCGTTGTTACCATCGTGATATCTCGAGATAAGGCACAATTTGGATTATAGTTTAAAGCTACAAAATAATAGTGTGTGATATTTTGGTAACAGTGGTGTTACTGAAACATCGCACACCATTAATTTATTTGGATTTGGTCTTATTTTCTTATAGATCATCAATATCTCCTTCAACAAAATTCGGCATTGATATTTAAAGGCCATATTAAAGATAAGAAAAGAAAGAAATTATAAGACACATTTTGGATTATAGAATATAAACACAAGGTAATAAGATCAAATTCAAATAAATAAATAGTGTGTGATGTTTTGGTAACAATGTTATTACCTTGTGTTTATAATCCTTGATAACATTAACTATTTCAAAACATGCTGTGTTAAAATTTCTTGTTCAGTACTTTTGTCTGAAGATGGTAACAACGCTGTTACCGAAACATCACACACTATTAATTTATTTGGATTAGGTCTTAATTTCTTATAGATCAATATCTCTTTCATCAAAATTCGCCAATGATATTTAAAGGGCAAAAATTGAAGCCATATTGAAGATAACAAAGAGAGAAAAGGGGGGATTTACCGAGGGTGTAGGAGGTTGTCCCAATGCCGTGGGGGAACATGGCCCAATTCCCGCAGAGATCACCAGGATGAGAACAAAGATGGAGCCACTGATGTGGGCGTACTGCTGGCGGCCATTGGTCTGGGCGCTCTGGTCCCTGTGTGGAAGGAAGCCAAACTTGCTAAGAATGGCTTCCTGGAACTGAAGGAGTTGTTCATCTGCTCACACATCTCATCTTGTAACATTCTGTGTTTGTCCCTTTTAAACCGCTACGACCAAGGACCACTTTTTTCTGATTTACAAAAAAAAAAAAATGCTCCAATGGCCCCCGATTCTTGCAAAAGTCCAACCCCACCAGCGAGTGCAAGTAACCAAACGGAGCTCTGGCACATTTGTAAGTGCAAAAGTCGAAAAGCTTTTCTCATGTGTAGACATGTGGTGCACTTACAGTTAAAAGCAGTCGCCTACTTCTACCAACCATGTTTATCATGGCTTGTACCACGTGTACAAGGGATAAGCAAAGAATAAGTACTTTTGTCTGAAGATGGTAACAACGCTGTTACCGAAATGTCACACACTATATATTTATTTGGATTTGGTCTTATTACCTTGTGTTTATATATCTATATATATAAAAATGAATGTTTGTTGGTTTGTATGTCCGGTATACAAATTCGCAGTAGTTCACTAATTCAAACCAAAATTTCCATACATAGGTAAAAAATAACGGGGATGACGATAGTGTTACACCTGATCATCATTTCATTAAATATAAAATGCTATGTTGTTTATAAATTTAATTATTTAAATAATTTGTATTTTTTAGAATTTAATTGTAAAGACAAATTTTTGTATATATATATATATATGTAAATTCTTTTGTAAAAATTAATTAATAATAGAGAATTTGCATATGTCTTGTTAGTTAGTTAGAAATAATAGTTTGTTTTTTTGGGCAGAGAAGCTAGATGCTCTCAGGTTAGTTTTTCTCTTGTAAATATGTTTATATAATTTCTTAAAAGTCTCTAATTTAACTTTATTGTAAAAATAAATATAATTTCTTAAAAGTCTCTAATTTAACTTTATTGTAAAAATAAATATAATTTCTTCAGAGGGGTACATATGTTTTTGTTGATTAAAAAGAAAGAAAATCTTTGAAAGAGGTGTGTGTGCCATCTGTCCTTCCTTCCACCCAACATAGGTTATGGGCCTACTAGCAAGCTTTTAGCTGAATACTATAGCAACTTAAGAAAAAAGAATTGGCTAAACTTTTGGGGCCGCATTAAAAGTTTGAAATGAATGATACAAATTTCACTTTTCCAAAGCTGAATGCTTTCAACTATAATATCTGGAAGGTGGATATGAAGGTCCTTCTGATTGATAGAGGAAGCTGGGATTTTATCATTGAAGATGAACCTGATCTTCCAGCTGAGGCAACAGCCAAAGATATTAGAGAATTTAAATGGAGGAAGGATAGGGCTTTCACTACAATTTACCAAGGAGTAGAAAGAAAATACCAAACCTTGATTTCTAATGCTACTGATGGAAAAGAAGCCTGGTATATTTTAAAGCAGAATTTTGAGCCAAATTCAAGAGCCAGACTGGCTGGTTTGATTGATGAATTTTATGAACTGAAATTTGCTCCTGATGAAGAAACTATTGGAATATTTATTAAAAGAGTCCAAGAGAAAAAACAACTTATTAAAGAAGCAGGATTTGATCTACCTGAAGTACTTGTGTGTTTTCAGTTGATAAGGAAATTGCCTCAAGATTATGATGGCATTGTCCAAGTTCTATACAGACTAGAAGAAAAACAATTTAATGTTGAAAACATTGAAGCCCACTTAATAACTGAATCGGGAAGAGTTCAACAAAAGAAAAAAGATGATGGACTTGATATTGTGGCAAATGCTTATCAAACAAAAACTCCCAGGATGTACCAAGGAAATAAAAAGAAAAATTATTTTTCTACAAAAGCACAGTATAGCAGTGGTAGCATGCTGGAGCCAACAGTGCATCCAAGAACAGCAAGAACCTATGATATAAGGAATTGCTCCTTCTGTGGGAAAACTGGCCATCTTATAAAAGACTGTTTTCTTAGAAACAAAAACTCTCAAGGGCAACACTACAGAAAGGATCAGAACTACAGGGGAAAATCTTCTGCATTTCATTCAGAAATTCTAAGCTTTCACCACATTAGTGAAAGAGCAAGTGATCCAACTAGTGAATGGGGAGAATGGCTGATAGACAGCGCAGCTACATCTCATTTTTGTAAAGAAAAGGATTGGTTTGTGAACTACCAGGATATCCCCCCGATGGACGCTTTGATTGGAGATGTCGACTGCAAGTCAACAATCTTAGGTAAGGGAGATATTAACTTTGTTTTAAGAGATATAAATAACACATTTGTAGAGGTAACTCTACTTAATGTTTTATATGCACCAAACATGAGAAGGAATCTCATTAGTGGATCATGCATAGACATAGCAGGAAATAAGATAATATGGAAAAATGACAATATTTAAAAATAATGGAGAATATTTTTTCACAGCAAGACGAGTAGATAAGTTATATATTGTAAATGGATACCCTAATAGAGCCAAAGCTCAATATTATTCAGTTTCCTATAACTCAAATCTTAATCTTCTCCATAAAAGATTTTGTCATATTAATTCAGAAATTCTTAATTCTATGAGTAAAAAGAATACTGTCAAAGGATTAGAAAAAGTTCAGGGTAATCCAACCACATGTGATGTATGTAAAGTAGCTAAGATCACCAGATCATCATTTAAATTTAGCTATACAATTCTGACTAGAAAACCTTTAGAAAAAGTGCATATGGATATCTGGGGTCCTGCACCAGTGAGATCACTTGGTGGCAGTAGATATTTTCTTTCTATCATAGATGACTACTCTAGAAAGGTTAATGTTTATTTCCTAAAAGAAAAGTAAGAAGTTTTTAACTATTTTAAGCAATACTTGCATGAGTCTGAGAGAGCATTAAATGCCAAATTAAAATGTATTAGGACAGATAATGGATTAGAATTCTGTAACAAAGAATTTGAAAATTTTCTAGTAAATTTGGGTATTAAAATAGAAAGAACATCAACTTATAGTCCTGAACAAAATGGAATAGCTGAAAGGTTTAATCGAACTGCTATTGAAGGTGTTCGAGCAATGCTTTTAGATAGTGGGTTACAACCCAGATTCTGGGCAGAAGCCCTAAATACCTTTGTATACACCAAAAACAGATGTGAACATGCCCTAACAAAAGGAGTAAGTCCAATGGAATTATGGTCAGGACATAAACCATCTGTAAGACATTTTAAAATTTTTGGCTCATTAGCTTATGTACATGTCCCTAAAATAAAAAGAAATAAGTTACAACCTAAGGCCAATTCAGGCATAATGGTAGGTTATGCAACCAAAACAAAAGGTTATAGAATCTGGTTGCCAGCAGATAGAAAAGTAATAGAAACCATTCATGTATTTATTGATGAAGCTAAGAAGGGTGTGGATACTTTGTTTGGTACTGCTTCTAGAGTACAATATGTTTTTTACCCACAGGATGATAACTACCCTTATGAAAATAATGATAGTGATAACCATAATTTACATACACTTACACCAATAGACATAGCTAAATGGAAAAGACTAGAAATACCTAGAAAGACAGGACCACGAGTAGACGTATACTATTACCCCCCTTCTGGTGATCACAAATTGAGATCATTAAATGATGTACAAAAATATTGTGAAACACAAAAGCTTGAATTTAATTCTGAAATGTTTTCATTTAGACCACAAAAACCAGATATAAGCGAGGAAAATGAAGTTAAATTAGAAACAAATTGTTTAGAAGATGATTTGTACGAAAGTATTTTCCATGAGGAAATCTATAATGTAGAACTTCCTAAAAACTTTAATGATGTACAACAATCACAGGAAAAAAGGAATTGGATTAAAGCAATGGAGGATGAACTTAAGGTGATGAAAGATAGGAAAGTATGGAAATTAGTAGATCCCCCACCTCAAGGTGTGAAAATATTAGGTAATAAATGGGTATATAGCGTAAAAAGGGATGATAAAAATAATATAAAAAGATATAAAGCTAGGCTTGTAGCACAGGGTTATAGACAGAAATATGGAATAGACTACACTGACATTTTTTCACCAGTTGTAAATTTTTCAATAATTAGATTCCTATTTGTCTCATTCTGTCTCTTTATAATTTTGTGTAAATATAGCTACAGTAGAACTCCTCAAATTCGGAAGTTCTGAAATTCGGAAACTCCCAAATTCGGAAAGTATTGTAATGTTTTTTTTTACATACAAAAAATCAATTTTCACATGCTTTTATTTTGTTGATATTTCAACATTATTTTATTTTATTTTATTTACTTTTGCTTTGCTTTTATTTTATTTAATTTAATTTTTATTAGTAATTTATTTTTAATTTAAGTGTTTAATTAATTTACTTTTACCGATTATTTATAATCGCTAATTAGGGGTTTATCCCCTTTTTTAAAAGCTTAAATAAATCAACAGTTTCATTTGACCTTTGTGCTTAGTTTAGGATATTGTCCAATAAGAAGGCAGCATTATTACGTCATAAGCCATTCACGCATTTTTTATTGCAAAGTTGATTCACCTAAAGTTCAAATTATCAAACATTTTCAGACATTGTAAGTTTCAAATTCTTTTATTCAACTCTCAATTTTTTGCATTTACAAGTTTGTTCTTCAACAAAATGGCATCCAAAGAGGAGCGGCAAAAACGAGGCAAATACCGAATTCTTAAGCTTGGTGAAAAGTTAGATGTTCTTAGTGACATTAAAAAAGGATTAAGCTATACAACGATAATGCAAAAGTATAAAATTTCTAAGACAACTGTTTATGATATAAAAAAAGTCTGAGCTTAAACTTACAAAGTTTGTTGATTCTACCGAAAAAGATGTCAAAAAGTTTTCTCAAGTAAAAAATCCGTTATACGAAAATGTTGATAAAGCAGTTAACATCTGGTACGAAAGTAAGAGATTATCAGGGGTTCCTATTCGTGGTATTGAACTCCAAACAGCTGCCAGTCATTTTGCATCAAAATTGAATAATCCCACTTTTAAAGCTAGTGGTGGATGGTTGTCACGATACAGAGCCAGACATAATTTGAAAAATAAAAAAGTTGTCGGGGAAGGTCACAATGATGATATAGTTGAAGCTGTTTTGAGTGAAAAAATGGAAATCAGCAGTTCTGATGATAGTTCCTCAACTTCTGAAGACAGTTTGGAGCCGGATGTTCCCAGATGCGAAGCGTTGAAAAGTTTGGATGTTGCATTAAAATATTTGGAAAAGCGCAGTGAACCAGAAATGCTTGCAAGCTACAACACCATCAATAGTCTTCGAACTATGCTTATGAGAGAAGAAGAATCTTTGTTAAACAAGCCAAAGAAACAGACAACAATCAGCAACTTCTTTGCCAAGCCATAACTTACTTGGCCATCAATTGCATTACATACATAATAAAATATTTTACTATTTTTCATCGGTTTCATGCTCAAAACTCATAAAAGTCAAGGAACATTTGATTAAAAATCGTAATTAAAATTATGTAATGTACATATAATATTCAACCTAAAATTGTTCATATGCTTCAAAATCTTTGTCTCAGTCATCTAAATGCCTATTTATGCCACATAAATATTCACAAATCTAACTCTCTCAAATTCGGAAAATCCTCAAATTCGGAATACCTTGCGCCCCAAGCTTTCCGAATTTGAGGAGTTCTACTGTATCATGTTGTTAATCATGGGAAATGATGGTCATGGGGCCGATTGTTACACCTGATCATCATTTCATTAAATATAAAATGCTATGTTGTTTATAAATTTAATTATTTAAATAATTTGTATTTTTTAGAATTTAATTGTAAAGACAAATTTTTGTATATATATATATATATGTAAATTCTTGTGTAAAAATTAATTAATAATAGAGAATTTGCATATGTCTTGTTAGTTAGTTAGAAATAATAGTTTGTTTTTTTGGGCAGAGAAGCTAGATGCTCTCAGGTTAGTTTTTCTCTTGTAAATATGTTTATATAATTTCTTAAAAGTCTCTAATTTAACTTTATTGTAAAAATAAATATAATTTCTTCAGAGGGGTACATATGTTTTTGTTGATTAAAAAGAAAGAAAATCTTTGAAAGAGGTGTGTGTGCCATCTGTCCTTCCTTCCACCCAACAGATAGGCTATTTTAAAAAATATATAAATCAATTATTAAAACTATATATTCAAATTATTCTACTTAGCTCACGAGCAGCGCCCTCTAGAACGCAAAGGCGACCTACCGGCGGCGTGCGCCCGTTGGCTGCCAGCAAGCACATGACTTCCCTGTGCGTGCGCATGGCGGGTGGTCGGGTGGAACAGCCCTCGCCGACAGCCATGCGCACGCACAGGGAAGTCACGTGCTCGCCGGCAGCCAACGGCCTCGCGCCGCCGGCAGCCGGTCGCCTGAGCGTTCTAGACGAGAAGCTTTTTCTTAATTACAATGCAAGTCCTTAACTATATTTACAGGTTTTTAATTTATAACTATTTCACATATTTAAATATATATTTTCATTTTTTGCTATAACTGATCTAATTCGCCGTTTAAAATAACTGCTCTTGCTATATTTGCTATGTTTTATGTGTTTGAATAATACATTTAATCGTGTAAACCCGGGCGTTTCCCGGATCATTCGTCTAGTAATCTATAACCCAAATTGTGTCTTATTAATTGAGGATCTATAAAAATAAAGCTCTTCTGAGTGTAGGTTGTGTCAAAAGTTGGTTCTAATAGTTCTGAAGATCATTTGTTTAGTTAGAAGTTGATTCAGAGAACAACACATCAATCAATAGTTCAACATTTCAGTGACTTCCTGTCATTCTCTTCAGTCAGGAATGATTACGGGGGTCGGTGGAAGGCTGGTTAAACTGTTTGGTTTTCAACCACTACGACCCGGGTTCGATTCCCGCATTGGACAATTTTATTGTTTAAAAAAAAATAAATAAAAAAAAATGCTCCAATGGCCCCCTGATTCTTGCTAAAGTCCAACCCCACCAGCGAGTGCAACTAACCAAACGGGGCTCTGGCACATTTGTAAGTGCAAAGTCGAACTGCTTTCACATGTGTAGACATGTGGTGCGCTTACAGTAAAAACTACCCACCATGATAATCAATCATGGCCTGTACCACGTGTACTAGGGATAAGCAAAAAAAAAAAAGGAATGATTGATTCCTAGTTCTACTTATATATATGTATGCACAATTTTTTGAAATACAGCGCCATGTATCTTCATATACAAATAAAGGTCACTTCTCCTGTCAAAATAGATGCTAATATGCATCATCTGTTAACAGTCTCTTTTGGTAGATTGTGAAGATTCCATTTGATCCTGTGTGGATCTCATGGAATAAAGTCTGTTCTAAACTGACGAGGGCCATTAGACTGAAATTCTAGGTGGACTCAGTTTACCAAAGCTGGCGTTATGGCTTTGTCACGGACCTGAGTCCGCTAGTTTGTGTAGACGATTATTATATGGGGCTCATTTTAAGCATCTATTTTGACAAGAGAGGTGACCTTCATTTTTAATGAACAATATCTTTCCAGCAAAATTTCCACCTGTATATATACAGTTAAACCTGTCTATAGCGCCCTCTCTAAATAATGCCTCCCTCTCTATAGTACCAGATTTTAAATACATAGTACGATGCGAGATTTACATTAAAAGTGACCTGTCTATAGCACACCCTCTCTATAGCACCCTATTTTGGGGAGTCTCAAGAGGGGGGAGTAATAGACAGGTTTAACCATACATATTGTTACATCATGATTAATGGCGTATTTCTTATATTATTTTTAATATATTTGAAATTTAAATTATATATTTATTTATTTTTATATAAAATATTCTATGATATTTATTTAAAACACAGATTATTTAGATTGTCATCATTTGTATTTAGGTACACGTGTGACTTCAATGCTCTCTTTGATGTGAGAAAATAAATGGATCCCGCCTACCACCGTCATAGGTTCCAAACAGCCACCCTCCTAGGAATAAATATATTTGCCCCTGAAGACCTGCAGAACATCCCCAAGCACAAGTCAGCCTGGCGACACCTGATAAACTGGATGTCTGCTGCCACCATTAGACGTGAAGTCTAAAGACCAACCCGGATAGTTGGCGACTTTAGTATGCTCCAGGAATCCGGGTTACCTAAATAAATAATATAAAATAAATGGAGGATTCTGGAGGCTACTAAAAGTAGACTTATCTCATTATTCCCTTTTATAAATTTGTAGGATGGTTGAAACACACTCTGGTAAGATGCAAGACCCAGCACAGGAGAGAATCAAGGCTGAAGAGTCTGCCAAGCCGCAGCCTGGTGCAACAATTGGTAGAGATGCTAGTTCCGACCCAGTTGTCCTGAATCCCAACATCGACATCCCCAAGTATGATGGAACGGAAGACCCTCGCCCATGGATTGAATCTCTTGAAGAAATTGGCTTCTTGTACCATTGGGCAGACTACATTATCTCTCGTTATGCCGCCATGAACAGGACGGGAAGCGCTAAAACCTGGTTGAATTTACACAAAGCTAGTTTCACGAGCTGGGAAAATATTAAAATCCGCCTCATTCAGGATTTTTCTTTGGACGCGAATAAAGAAGAACTTAGAATGATGCTCAACAGAATGCAACACTGGAATGAACCAGCAATCAGGTTCGCGGAAGACATTCTAGTGTTGTGCAACAAGGTTGACCCCGCAATGGAAGAAGAAACAAAAATTGAACATGTTATTGGAGGACTGAAAAAAGAGTACTCATTCGCGCTCTACCTGAACCCTCCTAAAACGACCGATGACCTTCTTGTCGTGTGCAAGAAAATGGATTCTTTTGAAAAGAAGTATCGGGAACGTGTGGAGAAATCCAGAAACCTATATAACGGTCCACGCTATTCTAGACCCCAACAACAATCGAGGTACGTGCCGCCGACTGCCGCACGAAACTACCAGACCACTTCCAGGCCCCAAGCCCCTGTTTCCAATAATTACAAGAACGACTCCCCTCCTACCCCCAGACAGTATCGAAACAACTTTCCCCAGCCCTCTACCCCTAGACGTCCTTATAATCCTAACTTTGTGCCGAAACCAAACCTTCAGAGAAACACTTACAATAAAAGCCAAGAAGTGAGCAAAAATAGGACGGAAGATGGAAGACCAATCTGCTTTAAATGTAACAAGCCAGGGCACGTGGCCCGTTATTGTAGGGTCAAGTTTATAAGAATCCTAGAAGAGGATCCAGCAGATACCCAAGAGAAGGTCGAAGAAAAATGCCAAATGAATGAAATATCAGAGAAATCAGGACCTCGGCTTTATGCTGATGTATGTCATAGCACACAGACAAATATTCCTACCCGGAATAGATATTCCGTGTTGGAAGATTTAAACTAAGCGTCGCGCCTGAATCTGTCAATCAAAGCAAGTCGACCATAAACGGAATCAAGAAGTTGGACCCTAAATACAAATTAAAAATTAATGTGGACAAGATAGGGACTTTTGAAGCTTTGGTTGATACAGGTGCTGACCTCTCAGTGGTCGACCTCAGAACGGCCCTCGATACAGGCCATGGTATAAGTAAACTCGCAAAAATTTGTGCAGGACCCGATGGAAAAAAATTGGACATGGTAGGAAGTATATTTTTAAATATAAAAATTGATGACGAAACATTATCACACAACTTTGTGATATTGAAAACGCATTTACGGACATTAATTCTTGGGAGAGATTTCCTTAAGAAAATGAACGCAAAAATAGATTGTAAGCAAGAAACTATAAAATATGATTTGACGAATAATCATGACGAAATCAATTTTGAAAGGTTGAAAATAAAGAGTGCCAAGGATTCCATTGTACCGGAATGTTCCATGAAATTGATCAAGGCATTGGTAGAAACAGAGGATGGAGAATATATTATCGAAGAGAGCAGCAAAATGTTTCAAACAAATGGACTTCGCTTAGCAAGAAGCTTGATCAATGTTATAAATAGGGAAACACACATTTGGATAACTAATCCGTATCCTCGACCGTTAAAAATAATGAAAAACCAAACATTGGCTTTTGGAAGTAGTCCAGCGAAAATAAATGTGAGTCGAGAAAGAGAGGTAGAAGAGAACGAAGAACCTAGATTCCAAATAAACGAAAATCTTTCACCAAAGGAACAGAAGGAGTTAAAACAAGTTTTAGAAAGGTATGGAGATCTTTTTTCATCGAGATTAGGGAGAACCAATTTGGCAAAACATCGGATAGACACAGAAGACGCGAAGCCAATTAAACACAAGCCTTACCGGGTAAGTGCTAAAGAACGAGATATTATAAAAGAGCAAATTGACGAGATGCTTACAGAAGGCATAATTAGGCCATCTTCTAGCCCCTGGTCTTTTCCAGTAATATTGGTCAAGAAGCGAGATGGTAAATACAGATTTTTTGTGGACTACAGAAAACTGAATAATGTGACAGTGAAAGATGTCTATCCGATCCCTAGAATAGACGAAGTTATGGATACTCTCCAAGGATCTACACACTTCTCAGCAATAGACCTCAGATCTGGATATTGGCAAGTTGAAGTCGAAGAAAGAGACAAAGAGAAAACAGCTTTCACTACAGCGCATGGATTATATGAATTCAACGTGATGCCTTTTGGACTTTGTAACGCGCCTGCTACCTTTGAGAGAAATATGGAGAATATGCTTGGAAATCTGAGATGGCAAATTTGTTTGTGTTATCTGGATGATGTTATCATATATAGCCCGGATTTTCCAACGCACCTCAAAAGACTTGAAGCTGTTTTTAGATGTTTTCGTGAATCTAATTTAAGGTTAAACGACAAAAAATGCCGATTTGCTTTTGAAGAATTGGAGATTCTCGGCTATATAACGAGCAAACATGGTATAAAACCCGCGGAACATAACATCAAAGCTGTCAGAAATTTTCCTCGGCCCAAAAAGGTCAAAGAAGTACAATCCTTTTTGGGAATGTGTTCATATTATAGAAAATTTATCAAAGACTTTTCAAAAATTGCTGACCCTTTGACCAACCTTATAAAAAAAAGTGTATCATTTACCTGGACAGAAAGACAAGAGGAAGCGTTTCAAACCCTAAAAACAGCACTATTAAGTCCACCAATTTTAGGTCACTTCAATCCAAATGCACCTACTTATGTTCATACTGATGCGTCCAACATCGGCATAGGTGCAACACTTGTCCAAGACATCGGTGGTGAAGAGAAGGTGATCTCATATTTGAGTCGTACCCTAAGTAAAGCGGAGCAAAATTATTCAACCACTGAAAAAGAATGTCTGGCCGTTGTCTGGTCAATGTCAAAATTACGACCCTACCTTTATGGAAGACACTTTAAAATAGTAACAGACCATCACGCCTTATGCTGGCTCAAAAACTTGAAGGATCCAACAGGTCGATTGGCAAGATGGGCATTGAAAATTCAAGAATATGACTTCGATATAATACATAAATCGGGAAAGAAGCATCTGGACGCCGATGGCTTATCTAGGGGGCCCTTACCAGAAACTGATTGGGATGAGGATTTTGAAAGGCTATTTTTAAATCAAATAACAGACGAAGAGGATAAATTTATCGAAAGTGTTAAGAAAAACCTTAATGGAAGCAGGCGATCAATTGCGCAAAACTTTAAAGAAGAAGATGGATGCCTCTTTAAGAAAAATCCGAACCCTGAAGGCAGGGCGTGGTTGCTTGTGGTTCCAGAGAATAAAAAGAGAGAAATTATGAAAGAATATCACAATCATATGTCGAATGGCCATCTGGGTGTCGCCAGAACCATGTACCGAATAAAGAGTAAATACTTTTGGCCATCCATGCTAAAGGATGTCTCAGAATTCGTTAAGACGTGTCACCTTTGCCAAAGTAGGAAAGGCTCAAACCAATTACCTTCTGGACTACTACAGCCCATCCCCCCTGCCAACTTTCCTTTCGAAAGAATTGGAATTGACTTTGTTGGTCCACTACCATCTACGAAAAACAGGAAAAAATGGATAATCGTGCTGACGGACTACTACACTAGATATGCAGAAACAAGAGCAGTCTTGGAAGCAACAGTGAAAGAAGTTTCTAAATTTCTAGTAGAGGATATTTTTCTTCGGCACGGAGCCCCACAATATCTTATTAGTGACAGAGGCTCTCAATTTACCAGTAATTTAATGAAAGAGGTGATGAAAACGTGCAAGATTAAACATTGCTTCACAACGAGCTATCATCCCCAGACTAATGGATTGACAGAGCGGTTAAATGGAACATTGATCAATATGCTCAGTATGTATGTGAACACTGATCAGAAAAATTGGGACGAGATACTCCCATTCATCACTCACGCTTACAATACTACAATTCAGGAAACCACAGGATATTCTCCCTTTTTCCTAATGTTTGGAAGAGAACCCACGTCTCTTTTGGACGACAGGAATATCTCGGTGGACATTGACAAAGATGATTATGATGAATACATAAAACATCACTTAGACAAAATAAACAGAACAAGAAAATTAGTTATTAACAACACAATAAAGACTCAAGAAAGAATGAAAAAGAACTATGACAAGAAACACATGGAAAGAAGCTACGAACCAGGAGAATTAGTAGCAGTTTGGACACCAATTAGGAAAATAGGAAAGTGTGAGAAACTACTGAGAAAATATTTTGGCCCATATAGAATATTAAAGAAGCTGTCTAACGTAAATTACTTAATTGAGCCAAAAGATAATCCTGGCCAAGACCCATTGATTGTCCATGTCTCAAGACTCAAACCCTATTTTGAGAGAATTGATGAGGTAACTCACGAGGACGTGACGACCTCTGGAGAGGGGGAAGTGTTACATCATGATTAATGGCGTATTTCTTATATTATTTTTAATATATTTGAAATTTAAATTATATATTTATTTATTTTTTCGTGGATGGCTTTTCTTGATTTATCAAGAAATTGGGTTGGCCAAATATCTCGGAGTAAGCTAAATAAACGTTTAGTTTATTTTTACTCCACTAGATGGCGCTCTGCCATCTAAAAAGCACATGTGCTTGTGGTCAGGAGATGCCTTCTTTATTTTTAATAAAATATTCTATGATATTTATTTAAAACACAGATTATTTAGATTGTCATCATTTGTATTTAGGTACACGTGTGACTTCAATGCTCTCTTTGATGTGAGAAAATAAATGGAGGATTCTGGAGGCTACTAAAAGTAGACTTATCTCATTATTCCCTTTTATAAATTTGTAGGATGGTTGAAACACGCTCTGGTAAGATGCAAGACCCAGCACAGGAGAGAATCAAGGCTGAAGAGTCTGCCAAGCCGCAGCCTGGTGCAACAATATATACACACAATTTAAAGAGATTTAGATGAAAGATTTGCATATTCAAATGATCAAATATGTAAAGAAGGAGTGTTAACCTTTGAGGTAGAGTAAGGCAGCTTCAGGCAGGCAGTCCAGCTGGAGTGGAATGAACAATGGACCTCGGAGTGGGTCCGACTTGAAGGAGAATGGAAGGGCAAAGGGGTCGCTGGGAAGGGGGACCAGTTGGAGTCCAACATTACAGGCCTTGCGGCACCAGTTCTGGACCTGAACAAACAAACCTTCAGGAGCCATACTTGGATAACAGAAACTGAAGCATTTCAATCTATTAATAGGAATAAAATAATCTATTCTATAGAAAGTTACCATAAAAATAAAGATTTAAAATGGTGTTTATCTCTCTAGACCATGTCTCTCTATAAGAGTAGAATTTCTACGGAGTAATTGTTGATGGGAACATCACACAAAGGTAGAATGTTAACATTTAGCTGGGCTTAGTAAGACAGCAGCCTTCAGGGTACCAGGAGTACAAGACATACTGTTCTGACCAGGGTCAAACCACCCTGAGGCAGTTAACAGGACTTGGAGAGAAAACACTTAAACTAAGTGCTGCTATACTTTGACCGTATCTACAAACTAGCGGACTTAGGTTGGTGAGTCTGCAGCAAAGGCTTCCATGTTAGGAACAGACTCAAATTCATGTAATCATTACACAAGGGGATAAGAAACAACAACGGCCTCAAATTACATTCAGACGTTCACCAAGGTGTGCCTGGATCATGTGATCAGCCAAAGCTACACCCCCTTCCATGAGATCACCTCAAGGAGCATGGACTCATGGAATTTTGTTATCTTTGCAAAAGAAGATGAGAAAGTATACTGTATTGTTGTTGTTGTTGTGTCCAATGAAGAGCCTCAGATGTCCCCATGCATCTCTATCACAGCAATGTCCTCTATCTTGGGTGTGTATACTGTAGTGTTGTTGTTGTTGTGTCCAATGAAGAGCCTCAGATGTCCCCATGCATCTCTATCACAGCAATGTCCTCTATCTTGGGTGTGTATACTGTATTGTTGTTGTTGTTGTGTCCAATGAAGAGCCTCAGATGTCCCCATGCATCTCTATCACAGCAATGTCTTCTATCTTGGGTGTGTATACTGTATTGTTGTTGTCGTGTCCAATGAAGAGCTTCAGATGTCCCCATGCATCTCTATCACAGCCATGTCCTCTATCTTGGGTGTGTATACTGTATTGTTGTTGTTGTGGTGTCCAATGAAGAGCTTCAGATGTCCCCATGCATCTCTATCACAGCAATGTCCTCTATCTTGGGTGTGTATACTGTATTGTTGTTGTCGTGTCCAATAAAGAGCCTCAGATATTTCCATACATCTCTATCACAGCAATGTCCTCTATCTTGGGTGTGTATACTGTATTGTGTTGTTGTCGTGTCCAATGAAGAGCTTCAGATGTCCCCATGCATATCTCTATCACAGCAATGTCCTCTATCTTGGGTGTGTATACTGTATTGTTGTTGTCGTGTCCAATGAAGAGCCTCAGATGTCTCCATACATCTCTATCACAGCAATGTCCTCTATCTTGGGTGTGTATACTGTATTGTGTTGTTGTTGTTGTGTCCAATTAAAGAGCCTCAGATTTCTCCATACATCTCTATCACAGCAATGTCCTCTATCTTGGGTGTGTATACTGTATTGTTGTTGTCGTGTCCAATGAAGAGCCTCAGATGTCCCCATGCATCTCTATCACAGCAATGTCCTCTATCTTGGGTGTGTATACTGTATTGTGTTGTTGTCGTGTCCAATGAAGAGCCTCAGATGTCCCCATGCATCTCTATCACAGCCATGTCCTCTATCTTGGGTGTGTATACTGTATTGTTGTTGTTGTGGTGTCCAATGAAGATTCTCAGATGGTTCCATACATCTCTTTCACAGCAATGTCTTCTATCTTGGGTGTGTATACTGTATTGTTGTTGTCGTGTTCAATGAAGAGCCTCAGATGTCCCCATGCATCTCTATCACAGCAATGTCCTCTATCTTGGGTGTGTATACTGTATTGTTGTTGTTGTCGTGTCCAATGAAGAGCCTCAGATGTATCCGTACATCTCTATCACAGCAATGTCCTCTATCTTGGGTGTGTATACTGTAGTGTTGTTGTTGTCGTGTCCGATGAAGAGCCTCAGATGTCCCCATACATCTCTATCACAGCAATGTTCTCTATCTTGGGTGTGTATACTGTATTGTGTTGTTGTCGTGTCCAATGAAGAGCCTCAGATGTCTCCATACATCTCTATCACAGCAATGTCTTCTATCTTGGGTGTGTATTATGTTGTTGTCGTGTCCAATGAAGAGCCTCAGATGTCCTGATGCATCTCTATCACAGCAATGTCCAATATCTTGGGTGTTTGCTGTTTTGGGTCCATGTAAATTTTCTGCAAAGCTGTGGCCATTGCTGGACATGAGAATATGTGGGTAGGTGTTAGTTCCACCCCAGGACAATTGTCCTATAGGTTCTTGTGCCATTTGGATATATTGTCATTCCTTTATAGTGTTTCGGTCCGAGTCTTGTTATTATGCTACTTAGTGACAATCCATTGTACCATCAATGGAAGTTCAACCAACCAGTTCAGCCACTCTGTTGCCAGTAGCCACCATCCACTCCAGGGTGATCTCGTAGGCCTCCCCCGGCTGGAAGTGGTCATGGAACTTGATGTGTCCCCACTCGATCCTGTCGGACTTGGTGGCTGAGTCGATCTCTAGGTGGCACTGGTTGAACTTGGGGGCTATCGACACAATCAACATGACGTTATTTGAATACAAATGAAACACAAGGGAATAATTATGAAAAAGGCATCTCCCTATCATGCACTGAAAGTTGTGATGGCTTGAGCCATCTATCTATTGCAATCCATCAGCAACTTTCAGGTGCACAATAAGGAGATGTCTTTTTCATAATTTATGCACCTTATCCCAGTACAATACTATTTTTTCACAAGGTAATAAGTAAAAATTGGTTTTTCAAAAGCTTCAATCCGGGTTTGAGTCCCGCATTAGGCACTTTTTCCTAATTAAAATGGCCCTGTTTCTTACAAAAGTCCAACCCCGAGTGCAAGTAACCAAACGGGACTCTGGTACATTTTAAAGTGCAAAAGTCAAACTGCTTTTCACATGTGTAAACATGTGGTGCACTTACAGTAAGAGCAGTCGCTAACTTCTACCCATCATTATTATCATGGCCTGTCCCATTTACTAGGGATAATAAATTTTTAAAAAGTCAAGAAAAAGACATCTCCATATCGTACAACTGAAAGTTACTGATAGCCATCTGTCGGAATAAATATCAACTATTTGTTGATTTTTAAATATTCCAGAATTGGCCAAATACCTATTCTTGATTAATCAAGAAAAGATGACCACATATGTGATATTTAATTTGGTTCAAATTCACATAAATAGGTACTGCTCAACAAGAGCAACCTAGTTCATGATAATTGAACAATGAATAATATGTGAAGGTTATCACATATTAAACAAATTTTAATGCAGGATTTAATCCCTGTTCATGACTGTCGAGAATCGAGCGTGTTACCCTCTCAACCACCGACTTATTGTCGGGAATCGGGCGTGTTACCCTCTCAACCACCGACTTATTGTCAGGAATCGGGCGTGTTACCCTCTCAACCACCGACTTATTGTCGGGAATCGAGCGTGTTACCCTCTCAACCACCGACTTATTGTCAGGAATCGGGCGTGTTACCCTCTCAACCACCGACTTATTGTCAGGAATCGGGCGTGTTACCCTCTCAACCACCGACTTATTGTCAGGAATCGAGCGTGTTACCCTCTCATCCACCGACTTATTGTCGGGAATCGGGCGTGTTACCCTCTCAACCACCGACTTATTGTCAGGAATCGAGCGTGTTACCCTCTCATCCACCGACTTATTGTCGGGAATCGAGCGTGTTACCCTCTCATCCACCGACTTATTGTCTGGAATCGAGCGTGTTACCCTCTCATCCACCGACTTATTGTTAGGAATCGAGCGTGTTACCCTCTCATCCACCGACTTATTGTTGGGAATCGAGCGTGTTACCCTCTCATCCACCGACTTATTGTCGGGAATCGAGCGTGTTACCCTCTCATCCACCGACTTATTGTCGGGAATCGAGCGTGTTACCCTCTCATCCACCGACTTATTGTCGGGAATCGAGCGTGTTACCCTCTCATCCACCGACTATTATTATATTTAATTTGACAGATGCAGCAAGCCATCAGTAACTTTCAGTTGCACAATAAGGAGATGCCGTTTTCTTAATTTATTCACCTAATCCCAGTACAATTTCACATCTGTACTATCTGTTCACAAGGTAATAACACCAAATCCAAATAGTTTGTAAAGTTTCGGCAAGTATTGTTACCATCATCAGATAAAATACTTCAGAACTTTTCATAGCAGTAGTATAAGAGGGTGGTAGAAATAGATTTTAAATAAATACACAGTAGAACTACCTCCCTGTAAAGGACAGCTAGTTGCAGAGCCAAAGTGTCCTTTAGGGAAAAGTGTCTTCTTGCCAGAGAGTTGCTAAATAGTGAACATGGCAATTTTGGTGATGAAAACCTCCTTTGTAGAGAAGTGTCCTCTAGCATGAGTGTTCTCTCATGGAGGTTGTTCTACTGTATATATTTTAAAATTTAGTTTTAAATATAATTTTATAATATAGATACATATATTATACATAGATATATACAATCATGGATAAAACTTACGGAAATGGAATGTCTTTGTTATCGCCAGTCATCTATTTTTTTTTTTTAAGGAGACAGAGGCTGTTCACACTTGGTTATCTCGTGTGTCTTCAATAAAGGTCACTGTAATATCTTTCAGAGTTATTGTCTCAATCCCGATATACATGGTAAAAGGTGCAACTTCCTTAAGTTTTGTCCATGAGTGTATATTGGTTATCTCGTGTGTCTTCAATAAAGGTCACTGTAATATCTTTCATAGTTATTGTCTCAATCCCGATATACATGGTAAAAGGTGCAACTTCCTTAAGTTTTGTCCATGAGTGTATATTGGTTATCTCGTGTGTCTTTAATAAAGGTCACTGTAATATCTTTCAGAGTTATTGTCTCAATCCCGATATACATGCTGAAAGGTACAACTTCCTTAAGTTTTGTCCATGAGTGTATATTGGTTATCTCGTGTGTCTTCAATAAAGGTCACTTTAATATATTTCAGAGTTATTGTCTCAATCCCGATATACATGCTGAAAGGTACAACTTCCTTAAGTTTTGTCCATGAGTGTATATTGGTTATCTCGTGTGTCTTCAATAAAGGTCACTGTAATATCTTTCAGGGTTATTGTCTCAATCCCGATATACATGCTGAAAGGTACAACTTCCTTAAGTTTTGTCCATGAGTGTATATTGGTTATCTCGTGTGTCTTCAATAAAGGTCACTGTAATATCTTTCAGGGTTATTGTCTCAATCCCGATATACATGCTGAAAGGTACAACTTCCTTAAGTTTTGTCCATGAGTGTATATTGGTTATCTCGTGTGTCTTCAATAAAGGTCACTGTAATATCTTTCAGAGTTATTGTCCATGAGTGTATGTAAGTACAAACATAATGGCAATACAGTATAGCCTCACATCTCTGGATGGGTTCTGATATCTCTTCCAGGTCCGACGGAGTCTCGATGGGAGTACAGAGAGGAAGGTCCACCTGGAGCCATTCCTTCTGGAAAGTCCGATAGTCGTCATCTTCTATTTGGAAGGAGTTCTTGTCCCCATCTGGTAACACAACACTTGATCACTTTTTAATTATAACAAACAACAACAAAACTGACACCTTATATTTACTATGGAAGGCAGCTTAGGGGTGTTTAGTGAACCCATGGATATAAGCTTATAGGTCTGTAGAGGAGCATACATACAGTTACTAGAATCTGTATTAGGCGTGTAAAGATAATATTTGATGTTTTCACAAAGCTGCCGTGGAGAGGAACTTTAAATAAAACAACAACAAAAAGGCTTTATTAGGGCCCATTGCCTTGTATGGATTCGCCATACAACAACACAACAATACAGTAATTTTTTCTCCCTTTCCCCTTGTGCACGTGAGTGTTTCAAAAGGGATTTATTTACACATTCTTTTTAAAAATAAATAATTTCTACTGGCCTTACTGCAATGAAAAAATTGGTAAATGGTAGATTAAACTGGCAAAACTGCTGGGAGGGTTTACCACTGATGAGTCAGGCCCTCCCATTAATTTTTTCATTACAGTAAGGACAGTAGAAATTGTTTATTTTTAAAAAGAATCATACGCGTCTATAATATTTTAGTAGTTTGACAACACACTATTTATTTAGATATGATCTTATTACTTTATGTTTAAGAATAAATAGAGTTGTTAGTTGGAGAATAAAGATACTGATTGAACCCTATTTGCTGATTTAACGATTCTGACATGACGACGACAATTCTATTAAAAAAAAGTAAATAAAAGAGGCTCTCAGCACATTTTTTTAGTAATAAGATGAGAAAGAACATCAGGCTCCAGTGTCAGAAAAAGTGTGGAATGGTGCAGCTAACATACCTTTGGCTGAGGAAGGGATGCTGAGACTGTAGAAGTGGAATCCAAAAGTGACAGGAACACGAGGGTTTCCTGAAGCATGGATGATGTAACCTGCCTTGTGCATTTTCTGGACACAACACACGGATACAAAATACGTCTTCTTCTTTCGTATCTCCACTCAATCATATTAAGGTATCAAGCTTGTAAAGCTTGAGACTTTTGATGGTGTCTGTTGACAACCATCATGACTAGATGAAGTACGTTGAAGTAAAATGCGTCTGCCTTTGTCATTAACCCTTAACTGGACGAGTTGGGTAGATTCTACCCATGCATAAATTTAATATTGGAAAATAATATATTTTTTGTTTACTTAGAGCTACCAGCTTTCATGTATTCTAATTTTACAGTGATACAAACATTTTCCATCCATCGTTTATAAATTTCAGTTTTGGGAAGGGGGTTAAATTTGCATGTGTGGGCGGATTTCGCCCAGCCCGTCCAGAAGCGTGAGAATTTTTCGTGTCAGTGTTAGCTCGTGGCTCATACTTGAAGTATAATAATCAATCAAGTCAACAGTGAGAACCATCCCTGCCAACCCAATAAATATATATAAGTTTTAGATATTAGTCGACCACACTTTGGAAGAAATATTCCAGCAGACAATTGATTCACTTCAGTAGAATTTGTTGATAAGTTGAAAGAACATGGCCTTACATATTTAGGAACGATGAGAAAGAACAAACCTTAGATTCACCACAATTTCAACCGCATCCTAATAGAGAATCAGGAACCTCTATTTTTGGTTTCTCTGGAACAACCACTTTAGTCTCCTATGTTCCAAAAAAAAAAAAAAAAGAAAATCGGTAATCAGATTGATAAAAAAGGTAAAAAAGAAAGGAGTCATTTTATTGTTGATCTTGGAAGAGCGTTGACTGATGAACACCTGACACACGTAATTTCAATTCTCTCCCTCTGGAATTACAGACGACAATTCAAGAAGAATGATGGTTCAAGTAAACTAAGTGAATCTACGATTCCACAACAATCTGATACTCCAAAAAGGTGCTACAAATTTCCATCAAAAAGCGCAGTAAAAAATAAAACCCCTTTGCTCTGTATGTCAACTAAGCGTTTGCAATAAACATTTCTTTCTAATTTTTGAAAACTGTAAATAGATTATATTCAGAATTTTTAAAAGTCAAAATCTGTATATTAACCCTTAACTGGACGGGTGGATTTTTCTTACGTAACTGGACGGGTTGGGTAGATTGAACCCACTTATGTAACTTTATGAAATAAGCGCTAAATAATGATTGAAATCATTATTAATAAAAATATTTAATTAATACATAGTTAATATACATATTTTGACTTTTAAAAATTCTGAATATAATCTATTTACAGTTTTCACAAATGTATAAGAAATGTTTTTGCAAACGCTTAGTTGACATACAGAGCAAAGGGTTTTTATTTTTTTTTACTGCATTTTTTGATAGACATTTGTAGCACCTTTTTGGAGTATCAGATTGTTGTGGCATCGTAGTTTAACTTGGATTACTTGAACCAACATTCTTCTTGAATTGTCGTCTGTAATTCCAGCGGGAGAGAATTGAGATTACGTGTGGCCAGGTGTTCATCAGTCAATGCTCTCCCAAGATCAACAATAAAATGACTCCTTTCTTTTTTACCATTCTTATCAATCTGATTAGCGATTTTTTTTTTTTTAATTTTTTTTTGGGAACATAGGAGACTAAAGTGGTTGTTCAAGAGAAATCAAAAATAGATGTTCCTGATTCTCTATTAGGGTGCAGTTGAAATTGTGGGGAATCTAAGGTTTGTTCTTTTTCATTGTTCCTAAATATGTAAGGCCATGTTCTTTCAACTTATCAACAAATTAAAAGAAAATTTAGGTCTTGTTTTCTTTTATTATAATCTATAATCCAAATTGTGCTTTATCATTATCAACAAATTCTACTGAAGTGAATCAATTGTCTGCTGGAATATTTCTTCCAAAGTGTGGTTGACTAATTTCTAAAACATATATATATTTTGGGTTGGCAGGTATAGTTCTCTCTGTCGACTTGATTGATAATTATACTTATCCAAAGAAAGAAGTGTTATTCTATAAAAGGAAGCTAAAAATAGTGGAAGATAGAGACTCAAGTATGAGCCACGAGCTAACACTGACACAAAAAATTCACACGCTTCTGGACGGGCTGGGCAGAATCGGCTCCAAAATTCAAATTTAACCCCCCTCCCAAAACTGAAATTTATAAACGATGGATGGAAAATGTTTGTATCACTGTAAAATTAGAATACATGAAAGCTGGTAGCTCTAAGTAAACGAAAAATATATATTTTTCCTATATTAAGTTTATGTATGGGTAGAATCTACCCAACCCGTCCAGTTAAGGGTTAACTATATATCAATTAAATATTTTTTTAAATATTGATTTTAATTATTATTTAGCACTTATTTCATAAAGTTACATAGGTGGGTTGAATCTACCCAACCCGTCCAGTTACGTAAGAAAAATCCACCCGTCCAGTTAAGGGTTAAGACTGGGAGCACACTACTCAGTGGCAGGCCGACTTAGCTCCAAAAGAATTGGCCGCCTCTGACATGAGGAACAGATGCCATGTGCAGCCATTCCTAACATGGAGTACAAACGCTGCTCATCCTGTATCCCTGGATTAGGAGCCCTTACAAGGTACTATCAGCCGGGCCAGCTGAGCCCAGGTTTACAACATACGTGAAGGGGTGTAACCTTCAAATTTATGATTTCTGGGGGAACAATCTTTCAAAAAAACTCACAATTGACCAGTTCACTTGTATTTTAATCCATAGCATTATAAATAAATATATCAGCTTTTCACATGTGTAGACATGTGGTGCACTTACAGTAAAAGCAGTCGCCTACTTCTACCCACCATGATTATCATTGCCTGTACCACGTGTACTAGGGATAAGCAAAAAATAAATAAAATAAAAATATATGTACAATAAAACTTCTCTCTAAAGGACACCTGGTTACACAGCAAAAGTGTCCTTTATACCGGAAAATTGCTAGTTAGTAATACTGGTAAATTTTGACAATGAAAACTGTCCTTTGTAGAGAGGTGTTCTCTAGCGTGAGTGTCCTCTCATGGAGGTTATACTGTATATGTCTAATACGATTTGATAAGCAACAATTTGTGTTTTGTTTCAATTTATATTTAAAAGGATTCTACCTCTCAATAATCCCTTGTATTAGTGATAAGGCACAATTTGGATTATTAACACAAGGTAATACCACCAAATCCAAATAAGTACAAGGTGGGATCAATAAATAAGGTGAATTATAATGTATTAAAAAAAATAAGAACGATATTAAAAATTAGGACTTGATTTATTCAAAATAATCACCTTGGCTTTCTATACATCGTCTCCATCATTCTGGCAACTTGTAAATACCCTCTTTATAGGCACTCTTAGGAAGAGTGGGAAAATAATCTTGCACCACTTTCTGGACATCTTCATCCGAGTCAAGTCGCTTTCCCTTTAACTCCTTCTTTAGTAATCCAAAAAGGAAATAGTCAGAGGGGGCTATGTCTGGACTATATGCAGGATGTTCTAAAACTTCAAAACCTAATTTAATGATTGTAGATACAGTTTTACATGATGTATGCGGCCTTGCATTATCATGAAGGAAGAGAACACCTTTACTAAGCTTCCCTCTTCTTTTGTTTCTTATACCGGGCTTTAGCTTATTTACAAGAATGTCACAATAAAGGTCGCTGTTCATACGTTGCCTTGAGGATAAAAAATCAAGACAGATTGGTCCATCAACATCCCAAAAAATTGTTAACAAAACTTTACCGGCCGAACGTTGAGACCTGATTTTTTTTTGGTCTTGGAGAGTCACCTCGTTTCCATTCCATAGATGCACGTTTTGTCGAAGGATCATAATGATAACACCAACTCTCATCTCCAGTTACAATTTGGTCAAGGAAATGATCACCTTCCTCTTCATACCGCTTTAACAGAGCCTTTGAAACCCGAATACGGTTAAGTTTATGGTCCAAATTAAGGAAATATGGAATCCATCTCCAGCATATTTTTCTAAATTGCAATTGTTCTTTGATAATGGTGTGCACAGTTCCATAGCTTATATTCAAATTGTCGCCTATGGTAAAAATGGATATTTTTCTATCCTCCAAAATTAAGTTTTCAACCGCATTTATCGTGCTTGGCGTCGCTGTAACACTTGGTCGTCCAGGTCGCTCAATATCGGTACATGTAATTCGTCCATTTTTGAACTCGTTAACCCATTTATAAATGTTTTTTTTTTTAGACAAACAAGACTCACCATAGATATTTTCCATTCTTTGGCATATTTGAGATGTTTGAATACCTTCTGCATTCAAGAAACGAATAACTGCACGTTGTACAAGCGTGGTGAAATCCTTCAAGGGAGCTTCCATTTTAGTTTATTTATAAGTCTCGCGCCGCGCGTGGGAAAAAAGAACAGAACACCTTAAATAGTCTCTCGATGTTATATTTTAATATTCTGTGGTTTAAATTATTTTTGCTTTTTTTAATTTTTAAGAAATAAGATAATTCACCTTATTTATTGATCCCCCCTTGTAGTATGTGACATTTCGGTAACAGCGTTGTTATCATCCTCAGACAAAAGTACTGAGTTTCCTTCTTAATCAGCACTTCTGAGAATTTTATTCAGTACTTTTGTCTGATGATGATAACAACATACTAATTGGTAAAAGATTATGGTAACAATGCTGTCTTATCGAAACATCACTCACAACTTATTTGGATTTGTTCTTATTACCTTGTACTTCTAATCAATAAATCAAATTTTTTGTACCCCTCATTTTTGATAAAAAAGGAAATTATTCGAATACAAAAAACCTGTCTCCAGGAACTAAGGATAAAAAAAGGTACAATATTTGAATTATAGATTAAAAAGACAGGTTATAAGTCCAATTATTTGGATTTGGCCTTATTACCTTCTTGTGTTTCCAAGGTTACAAAAGGAAGCTCTCAAAATACAAAAGATCCACTACCTCTAGGAACTAAAGATAAAAAAAGGAAGATCTTAGAACTACAAAAGCCCTACTACCTCAAGGCACTAAGGATAAAAAAGGAAGTGATAAAGCACAATTTGGATTATAGATTATAGCTATAAGAAAATAAGACAAAATCCAAATAATTTAATAGTATGTGACGTTTCGGTAATAGCATTGTTACCATCATCATTGCATTTATTCTTTTGTCAGATGATGGTAACAACGCTGTTACTGAAACGTCACACACTATTATTTGGATTTGGTCTTATTATCTTGTAGATAAAAAAAAGAAGTTCTCCCAATACAAAGAGCCACTACCTCCAGGAAGCACAAGGCCTGCTCCTCGTCCTCAATTCCCTGAAGATGGTCCTTGAGCCAGAGGACAGCGTAGAAGCTGAGGAAGGTGTTGGGAGGAAGGCCTGGGTGTTTGTTGATGAACTGTAGGCCGTCACTGGAACATCACACACATTTATAGAATACTTTTTCCTCTGCTTAACATTATATATATATATATATATATTTTATATAAAAATATTATTTTATTTTAAATTATAATTTCATAGATAAAATACTCTGCTAAATCGACCACCAGAGGTCGCCGTTTTCACTATAAAAACTTGTTGTTGTTTTATCCCAATGGCCTTCCAACAAGACTTAATTTCCAGTACGCCTCCTAGAGTACCCTTGAAAACGGAAGCCAATATTGACTCAGCAGTGACCATACTAAATGATAAAATCTACAACAGCTACTCAAAAAACACAGTTATATCATCCTCTTCATCAAAACAGAACCCCTCGACCAAGGCCTTGATAAAAGAAAAGAATAAAGCTCGTAAGAGATGGCAAGCAACCTGGGATCCAGCCCATAGAGCCACTTATTTAAACCTACAGGGAAAAGTTAACAAAGCCCTCAAATCCGACTCCACCGAGAACTGGAATCAATTCATACACAAGATTGAATCAAGCCCAAAGGACTTCTGGAGAAAAACAAAACCCATCAGGAAAAAAACGGAAAGGATCTCAAGTTTAGTAACGAGCGGCAAAACCTTATTGACCGACAAAGAAATCGGAAATGAACTTGCAGAACACTTCTCCAACCAGTTCTCCAAGGAAAAAGAAGACCAACCAAATATAACTTATAATCACCAACAAGAAAAAATGCTCACAATGACGACACCAAATGAAGTCAAAGAAGTAATTAAATACTTAGCTAACCACAAAGCTCCTGGCCATGACAATATCACTCCGCAAATGGCCAAGAATCTTCCCATCAAATGGATTGTATTTCTAGCTGGAGTATTCAACGCCGCACTGCACTTGTGTTACTACCCCAAAGTCTGGAAGCATGCTATCATAATTCCAATTCCAAAAAAATCCGCTAAATCCCCTGAAGATCTAAGACCTATCAGCCTCCTCTCCACCATCGGCAAAATTTACGAAAGAATTATTCTACGTAGACTTCAGATGTACTTGGACAACTCTAACTTCATCATCCCGCAGCAATTCGGATTTAGAAGGGGGCACTCAACAACTCACCAACTCATTGCAGTTCTGGACTATATCCAGATAAGAAGATCCCACAAGGAAGTGGTAGGTGCTGTCTTTCTAGATTTTGCGAAAGCATTTGATAAAGTTTGGCATAATGGCCTTATAAAGAAACTCACAAAACACCAGTTTCCAAGTGACATTATCAAATTTATGCAGAATTATCTACAGGGCAGGACATTTTCAGTCAAGCAAGGACATTTTATAACTGAACCAAAGCCAATCCAGACTGGAGTACCTCAAGGCTCTATCCTCGGACCCTACCTTTTCAATATTTACATTAATGACATCCCACTGCACTCTAAATGTAAACTTAAGCTCTTCGCCGATGACACAGCAATTTTATTAAACTCCAAATCAGTCAACCTATTGGTTACTCAGCTTCAGAATTACCTAAATGACATAATCAAATGGTGCGATGAGTGGAAACTAGACATTAACCCAACTAAGTCTCAAGCAATAGTTTTTCCCCCAAGAGATAACAAAAAATTCAAGCCACAAACCAACTTGACAGTAAACTCAAGCACTATTAGTTGGGCCGACCATGCCAAGTATCTTGGTGTCACTTTGGATTCGAAATTAAAATTTAACCTACATGTCCAAAACACCATAAGAAAGGCAAAGATAGCCAAAATATCTCTATCAAGTCTGCTTAATTTTAAAAGTAATTTAACAGCAAGCATAAATTCACGTTGTACAAAACCTGTATTCTACCCATCATCACGTACGCACTACCAGTCTGGGGCAAATATATCACACCTACGGATAAAAAAAGAATAGATGCCTTCATGAGGATTTGCTTACGAACCACTATAGGAGCCCCATTCAATCTTTCAAACAAAATTCTCAAAGAAGATCTCAACCAGCCTAATATAGAAGAGATTTATCAAGACTCTGCGACAAGACTATTCTCGCAATTTCAAAAATCCTCAAATCCAACTATACAAGAAATTGTTCAAAACCAAGGTGACCTCAGCCACCGAATCCGACGACCTGGACCCAATGGCAAGCTGACAGCCAAACACCCAACAACTACCCTCCTGTAAGGTTCGGGGGGCCACTCCAGCATCACAACTCGCCATGTGTAAATAATATGGACAAGGTGACTCGCGAGCTGTGCTCGAATGTAACACCTGCAAATTGAGATGAAATAAATAAAAAAAAATCCCAATGGCCGGCTCAAAACTTTTGTACATTATGTAAATAATCTTTTGTTTTCCTTATTCTACTCACCTTAAGCCAGGTATTACTTTTATCAAATTATGTCTTTTTTTATATATTCCTTTAGCTCAATTAAAGCTATTTTTAATAACTATTTTTATTAATATTATTATTGCCACGACTGCATCACCAATACCATTTAGTACTAAAAAGAACCAGCAAATAATTCCATAGTATAATCCTCAACATGATCGAAAAAACAACAGAAATCTCTCTCATTTTTATTTAAAACATATATATATATATATATTTATTTTTTTTTGTGCTTATCCCTAGTACATGTGGTACAGGCCATGATAATCATGGTGGGTAGTTAGCGACTGCTTTTACTGTAAGCGCACCACATGTCTACACATGTGAAAAGCAGTTCGACTTTGCACTTACAAATGTGCCAGAGCCCCATTTGGTTACTTGCACTCGCTGGTGAGGTTGGACTTTTGCAAGAATCGAGGGGGTTTGGAGCATTTTTCTATTTAAACAAAAAAAAGTGTCCAATGCGGGAATCGAACCCCGGGTCGTAGTGGTCGAAAACCAAACGGTTTAACCAGCCTTCCACTGACCCCCCTTTAACATTATATAAATACACAAGGTGACCAAATCCAAATAAATAAATAGTGTGTGATGTTTCGGTAACAGCGTTGTTACCATCTTCAGACAAAAGTACTGAATGAGAAATTTTACCACAGCATGTTTTAAATAGTTACTGTTTAACTATGATGTAACTATTTAAAACATACTGTGGTAAAATTTCCCATTCAGTACTTTTGTCTGATTATGGTAACAACGCTGTAACCGAAACATCATACACTATTAATTTATTTGGATTAGGTCTTATTACCTTGTGTTTATTATAGTTTTTGGATATTCAAAGTGTTGCTATTTTCCCTTTTTTTTTTTTAGTTGATTTAGGAAAATTTTAGAAACACAAAAAAATGTAATAAATTTGCATAATTAATTGCATAATGGCTATGTCTATGTTGAAGAGTAAGAGTTTGACTCTCAGTAAGAAGTAAGTTTTCTTCTTTCTTATCTCCACTCAATCACACTAAGGTATCAAGCTTGTAAAGCTTGTTGATGGTGTCTGCCGGGGAAGAGTAGAGCTCATCAATGGATGAGTCAATACAGTCAATTATGTATCTTTACAGTGGAGTGAACCCAGGAGGAGCTCTGAACATCAGAAATAGACAGCACCAAACAACACTAACAAGATTTAGAACAGGCCATCTCAAGCCATTGAAGATAGAAAATAATAACAAAATCTACCCCACTTGCCCATAATGTAGTTTGATACCTGCAGCTCCAGAACACATTTTGGCTTGCATTAGATGCACTAAACAGGACCTTTGGGAGAGGCCGCTGCTCATCATAAAACAGCTCGAGGAGCATGAACTCATGGAATTTGTGTAATCTTTACACAAGGGGATAAGAAACAACAACAACATAATATGTCTTGGGGTTGCAGGCTGACACTTAGTACATAGTGGGAAAACCCTGCAACCATTCTGTCATTGTCCGACCAGACTTATATCTGGAAATCAAAGACTGTTGTTCTCTTGGGAGGAAGAAGTAAATGAAAGAATTGAGTACATGGGATTCTTCATGGACTCCACAACATCAGTGACGGTTGATTGGAGGGAGAGATTTCTGAGGGAGGATTCCGGCAACTGCAGAGAGTTGAGCCTGGAACACACAGATCTACAGTTAGCAAGAGAACATCTTTTTTAGAGTGATAAGGCACAATTTGGATTATAAACACAAGGTAATAAGACCAATGATAAGGTTCAATTTGGATTAAAGATTATAAACACAAGGTAACAAGACCAAATCTCCAATGATAAGGCACAATTTGGATTATAGATTATAAAAACAAGGTAATAAGACCAAATCTCCAATGATAAGGCACAATTTGTGTATCTAAATGAATAGTGTGTGACGTTTCGGTAACAACGTTGTTACCGAAATGTCACACTATTCATTTATTTGTATTTGGTCTTATTACCTTGTTTCTTTTTTTTAGTGCTTCTAACAATGGATAGGTCAAAGTCATGGGATTCCGAAGGTTCAATAACCAGAACAAATCTCAATAAATAGCGTGTCATATTTCAGAATCAGCATTGTTGCTTGAAGATTTGGCATTGAAATGGTTGGAGATTCTCAATTTCTTAATGGTCCTTCATATATGATAAGGTTCAATTTGGATTATAGATTATAAACATAAGGTAATAAGACCAAATCTCCAATGATAAGGTTCAATTTGGATTATAGATTGTAAACACAAGGTGATAAGACCAAATCTCCAATGATAAGGCACACAATTTGGATTATTCTATATACAGTTACGAGCGTCATTCCTCATCGGCCTCTGTCACCGTTTGCTTTTTTTTTGGAATGGCGCCCTCCTATTGGTTGGCTATGATCACGCCACCTTTGCCCCCCCCCCCCCATCATGCCTCCCCCACTCGCTTTTCCATTTTTTCCGTGTTGGAGCGGGTCGCTCCTTAAATAAATGCATATACAGTAGAACTTGGATAATTCGAACTTCTTTAATTCGAAAACCTCTTTAATTCGAATATTTATCTTGGTCCCTAGAATTTGAAATAAATAAAATTTCCGTTTTTAATTCGAATTTTTGGATAATTCGAATTTTTTTATGGTCCCTTGGGGTTCGAATTATCCAAGTTCGACTGTATTAGTTAATAACAAAATGGAATCCTCTCTTTCTTTTTCCCAGTATGAGACGCCTACGGAAGCCAACAGTACATAGACAGATAAAGCACATACGCTATAGTTATTAACTAATATATGCATTTATTTAAGGCGCCAATTTATAATTGTAACAAATAGTATTTGAATAAAAACATTCAATCGGGTAAAACACGGGCGTTGCCCGGGTCATTCGGCCAGTAGATTATAAACACAAGGTAATAAGACCAAATCTCCAATGATAAGGTACAATTTGGATTATAGATTAGAAACATAAGGTAATAAGACCAAATCTCCAATGATATAAGGTCCAATTTGGATTATAGATTATAAACACAAGGTAATAAGACCAAATCTCCAATGATAAGGTACAATTTGGATTATAGATTAGAAACATAAGGTAACAAGACCAAATCCAAATGGATAAATACTGTGTGACATTTTGGTATGAGCGTTGTTACTATCAGACAAAAGTACTGAATGAAGTTTATTCAATACTTTAGTCTGATGATAGTACCCATACTGTTACTATACTTACTCAATAAAGATAATGCAATTGTACAAAATATCATATTTTTGTGTAATTTTGTGTAATCTTTGTACAAGGGGTTAAGAAATAACAACAATACAATTTCACAATTGTACTATGATAAGGCACAATTTGGATTATAGATTATAAACACAAGGTAATAAATAAGACTAAATTCAAATAAATAGTGTGTGATGTTGTTGTTGTTTCTTATCCCCTTGTGTAAAGATTACACAAATTCCATGATCTTATGGAATGGGGTGTAGGGGTGCAGCTTTCGTTGATCATGGCACCATGATCCAGGCACACTTTGGTGAAAGTCTGACTTTGCCTGTAATTTGAGGCTGTTCCTAACATGGAAACAGATGTCTTTGCCTCCAACTCTAACATGAGTACAGATGCAGCTCCTCCATATCCCTGGAGAGAGACCCTTGCTGAGGTCTATCAACCAGGTCAGTTGAACTCAGGATTTTTAAAGAGGTCTACTCCACTTCTAAAAATGCTGCTGTTGGTCCGCGACTGCTTATTTGTCAGAGTTATTCTGCTTGTTTTGCAGCTGGCCTTCATATCTGAAGGTGGTTCCCCTATCTGCCACCTGGGGACGCGCCCTATAGCAGTCAGCTCTGCCAAGGGAGTTTATAGATGTTGTTTGACCATTCCCTCTTTTTTAAATTCCCCTTTAAATGATTCATATTTACTCCTTATAAGTGGCTATTTTTATTGCGATTAAATCTTTAAGCATTTATTATTTACTAGCGGATGTACCCGGCTTCGCCCGGGTTTTACCCGAGTAAAGGTTTGTCTAACGAACATTTGTTAAAACAATTCTCTATAAACTTATAAAAAAAAAAAAGAAGATATATTTTGATAATTTGAAACTCGTAAATTTGAATATCTTGATAAAGTGAACATTTTTTCCCGGTCCCTGTGTGCCGTGTCATACTGAATTTTGTCTTTCCTAATTTTCTACATTACAAAAGCATCGTTTTATCTAGTGAACAATTTTTTCCCAGTCACTTGAAAAATACTCGATAAGTTGAATAAAATCAATATTAATTGGTTCCCTCGGTAATTGGAAGTTAAAGGAATAGTATCTTTGCCTTGGAATTGTATCATTATTCTTGTCTCAAATAAATTGCCGTGTCATCCTGAGATAATCTTACTTTTGATAAATAATATTTAAGATAATAAACTTAGTGATAATAAAACTTATAGATAAAAAACTTGTTATCATCGTCGCAATGGTGGCGCTGCTTGCGAGTTAAATCTACAAATATGCAAATAACTCTAAAGATATTCAAGAAATTATTTTTCGGAAACCTTCCCAGTACTATACTAAATAACTTCCCAAAGTTTCATGGCGTTCCAATGAGTGGTTTGGTCAGGCATAAAGGACAGACATACACACACACACATACATTCATTTGTATATATTTATTATTTATTTGCAAAAAGTAAATTGTTTATTTATATAGTCAAAGCTAATAAGGAACTTTTATGATTTTTTGTTATAACAAAAAAATTTGAATATTAATATTTAAAATTAAAATATAAAAAAAATTAATTGGAATCTTTATTATATAAACTCACAGAATATATATTAATTTATTAGTTTTACAGAATGAATTATTTTTTGGCGCTTAGATGCGTTTTCAATATTCAGAAACTCATTGTTGGTACATCAATTAAAAATTCAAATTCATAATAAAACTTAAATATCAGAAAATAAATCTCATCGATAATGCATACAAATTTTATAATGGATTCAAAAATGAAATTTTTACATAATATTATTTTGGAAAACTTCAACGAAGTGTATATGATAATTGAAGAAGGGATTGATGTAAATTTTAAATTTGACATGAATTTAATGAGTAACTACTTAAGATATTTAAAGAGTCAACCTATTAGATTTGAAAGAAAACTTGAAAGACTTAGGAATTCAATCGATGATTTGGATTCCCCACTGCATCTAGCTGCCGCTCTAGGTAACGAATATCTTTGTAGGAAATTATTAGACAAGGGTGCAGACATAAATGCTAGGAATGGGAATATAATAACTCCACTTCAGAAAGCTATCAATACTAACAATTTTCAAATATTCCAATACCTGATTATTGCAGGAGCAGATTGTAATCTACCTGATTGTTGGGGAAGAACACCATTAATGAATGCCTCTAAAAAATGTGATACAAACTTCTTAAATTATCTTTTAAAAATCAAGCTTGATTTAGAAGCGATCTGCCAAAACACGCTTTCAGCAATCTTTTATTCAATTCAATCGAGGAAATTTCTAAATTTCAAGTTATTGTTAGAAGCTGGAGCTGATATAGGCAAAAAGGATGTATCTAATAGAACACTTTTACATCATGCATGCTTATATGAGTCTCGAGAAGTGGCAAGTTTCTTGATCAAATCAGGAGCTGATGTTAATGAAAAAGATATTCGGGGTGATGCACCTTTAGCTATGACAACATCAAATCAAAGCAATAAATTAGCAAAAATGTTAATACAAGCTGGCGCTTTAATAAATGCAAAGAATAAAAAATGTGAGACCGCGTTGTATAAAGCTTCTCGTACTTCAAATCAAGTCATCATTCACACTCTTTTAGATGCTGGAGCTGATGCTAATATTAAAAGCACAAATGAAATTTTACCTTTTACTCTATCTGCATTTGAAAATATGATATTAATAAAAGCCCATGATATCAGTGCAAATATAATTACAAAACGATTATTAAGATATTCTACTCATTTTAATATTTTTGCATTTTTGAGATCCATTCAAATCAGGAATAGAATTTTCGAAAATCTACCATTTATAAAATTAATGATATTATATTTTGTTCTATGGCACCCAACATATAGTTTGCCTGAAAATATTCAGTTACCAAATAATCTAATTGAATGGATGAATAGCTGCAAGAGTCAAGTTGCTATAATGGAGAATCATTTTCTTGGTGAATCCAATATTACATTGCTTAGTTTCTTGTTAGAAAATGACCAAAACAGGTTAGCGGGCTATCTATCCAATGAATCAACAGGTCTACGTGTGAATATGGAATTGAACATGCCTTTTTATAAGCAACAATTTCCAAACTACTTTGAAATGCTTCAAGAACGTTTTTCTGAAGGCATTGAGAAAGAAAAATTGCGTTCAAAATTATTATTGGTTGCCAAGGAACTGATTTTGATAAGATTAAACAAATTCAATATATTGAGATTTGTCAATCAAATTCATTTTTGGAATTCAGAGTGTTATATATCAGAACAAAAATAAAATGACAATAACTTAGTTATTTGTTTTGAATATATTTGTGTTGAAGTACAACTAGTACTGTATTGTAAAATAGATGAACTTGTACTTGAAGGCGCTAATTTGTACCTATTTGTATGTAAATGCATATTTAATCCCTATAATACCTTAAAATATATATCATAAATTAATGTAATAAATTTCAATGAATATTTTTCTCTTTTGAAAATTATATTTGTTTACTTTTGCCACGTGTGTTTTGTAATCACTTTTTTATATTCACCTCTGGTGCTTCACTTCCATCATTAATTGACAATATGACCCAGAATAAGTATATTGCTACGGCGTTTTATGGTTTCCACAAGTCCATATCTCAGAAGAAGGCCAAGTGACACTCACTCCTCAATTTCTTACTGCTACTCTTTTTGTGTTGTTTTTCTTGCTTCCCTCTTTCTCTTTCTTGTTTTTTTTATATTTTTCTTCTGTATATATCGTTATTTCCTTTGTTTCACTGCATACCTCTGGTGAATCCTGTATAGGGTCAGTGACCCTAAATAAAGGCTTTTTGTTGTTGTTGTTGTATATTCAACTCTGATATTGAACATAGTTTAAGATTTTGTTTTAATGAATACTAATCATTAGCTGGTTTTTTTAGTTTTATAAATTAAATTGCTGAGTCAAATGGTTTATTGATATATCGGAGTTAGAATAAATTTTTCATGGTTTTTAAATTTGGTGATAAAAAAACTTTTAAAAATTAAGTACTTGCTCATTTTTGATATGATCTTTCCTATTTTAAAATATTGTGTGTAAATAATAAATACACCTATCCCCCGATTTACACGGTAGATACGTTCCTGAGAAAAACGTGTAAATCGGGGGATAGGTGTACACAGAAATAAAATGCATTGACAGGTTAAAATATGTAGTCAGCACATAAGCTCGGGATTCCTCGTGAGATGTGTACACAGCGCATGTGTTCAATCACAGTAGCATTTAGTATAGTGCGATAAAAACAACAACAACAAAAAAAAATTATTTGGAAGACCATGTAGAAGCGAAAACGTGTAAAACAAGTACCATGTAAATCGGGGGATAGGTGTAACTGTTTTTTTTAATACATTGATCTTTTTATTTCTGTAAAATATAGATACTTCGGCCAGAGTTAGAGTTTTTTTCACAATGTTTCAACAAAATATTTTGTTTTGTCAGGAGAAACAAATAAAAATAAAGCATTTGTAAGGCGTTAAAAATTGTTCTATTTTTTTACAGAACGATTTTTAACGCCCTGCCAAATGTCTTATTCTTATTTACCTCTTCCGAGGAAGACAAAAGATTTTTGTTGAGAAAACTGGCCGTCTATATTTTACAGAAATATGAATGCCAGCCAGGCAACCTTCAAGGTTGATTTTCAAGTCTTTTTGTATCTTATTGGTAAAAAATAGTCTCTTGATAATCTATATATATAAAAATGAATGTATGTGTGTGTGTCTGTCTGTCCTTTATGCCTGACCAAACCACTCATTGTAACGCCATGAAACTTTGGGACGTTATTTAGTATAGTACTGGGAAGGTTTCTAGCAAATAAAATTTTTGAAATAACTTTTCGCCTAAAAATAATCAAGATAAATATTCTACATTATAATGTATTATAAGTTACTTTAAGTATTATTTACGAACGGAAAGATACGTCCAGGGTAGCCTAGTGGACATGGCATCTGCCCGGTAAGCGGAAGGTTGTGGGTTCTATTCCCGCCCCTGGACACTTTTATTTTTCCGTTCGCCATTACTCTTCATATTTTCACCCTTTCATACTTCATCCAAAAAAAGTTAGAAATAGTAAATATTTCTCTTTGAAATAAATATTGATTTTTCACAGAAAAGAAACTTATGCGGTGAAACTTTAAGTGTTGTTTTATAAATATTCTAATTTATCTGTTATAATTCAACAATCTGCTCTAAATATTATCATGATGATACGATGATTTTGTAATGTAGAAAATTAGGAAAGACAAAATTCAGGATGACACAGCAATTTATTTGAGACAAGAATAATGATACAATTCCAAGGCAAGATACTATTCCTTTAACTTGCAATTACCGAGGAAACCAATTAATATTGATTTTATTCAACTTATTGAGTATTTTTCAAGGGCCACGGGGAAAAAATGTTCACTTTATCGAGAGATTCGTTAGACAAACCTTTACTCGGGTAAAACCCGGGCGAAGCCGGGTACATCCGCTAGTTATTGAATAAAGATATCAACATCTTGATTATTAATTATTAGTTCATTATCCGGTTATATAGAAGGATATAGAATGATAGCCAGTTCTCTCTAAGACTTGGTGAGTCTTTGCTTTATCTCTCTCTATATAAAAGCCTATGTATGTATGTTTTTCGGCTATACATATCCTCAGAACATAACTAATATGGTTATAATATCAACAGAATATGTATATATGTTATATAAAAATATTATTTTATTTTAAATTATAATTTCATAGATTGAAATACTCTGCTAAATCGACCGCCAGAGCTCACTCTTCCCCTATAAAAACTTGTTGTTTTATCCCAATGGCCGGCTCTAATCTTTGTTGTTGTTGTTTCTTATCCCCTTGTGTAAAAATTACACGAATTCCATGAGTTCATGCTCCTCGAGCTTTATCTCATGGAATGGGGTGTAGCTTTCGTTGATCATGGCACCATGATCCAGGCACACTTTGGTGAAAGTCTGACTTTGCCTGTAGTTTGAGGCCGTTCCTAACATGGAAGCAGATGCCTTTGCTGCTGACTCTAACATGAGTACAGACGCAGCTCCTCCGTATCCCTGGAGTGGGACCCTGTAAATAATGTATATGTAAATAATCTTTTGTTTTCTTTATTCTACTCGCCTTAAGCCAGGCAGTACTTTTATCAAATTATGTCATTTTTACATATTTCTTTAGTTCAATTAAATTGCTGATCAAAACTATTTTTCATTATCATACTTTAAAGATTTCAACCACAACTGCATTACATTACCATAATCTTCAACATGATCTAAATTCAAGCAGGAAATCTCATTTCTATTCATTTTTATAACATATGTGTGTAAAATTAAAATTCAGGCGTTGGTATTAAAATCGAAAAGGCATATCCTGACCACGTTCACATGAACCATTTAGATGTCAGAGAGCCATTTAATGGAACAGAAATCAACTAATTGTTTTCTGATATTTAGCCAACCCATTTTTTTGATAAATCAAAAGAAGCCAACTATGAACGCGTTTGGTACTATTTATTTAATTGATTCAAAAATAATGGCCAATTTCATTAACCCTTCTTCTTCTTCTTCTTTCATATCTCCACTCAATCATATTAGGGCATCAAGCTTGTAAAGCTTGAGACCATCATGACTGGGTGAAGTATAATGCGTCTGCCTTTGTCATTACTAGACTGGGAGCACTACTCAGTGGCAGGCCGACTTAGCTCCAAAAGAAATGGCCGCCTCTGACATGAGGAACAGACGCCATGTGCAGCCGCTCCTAACAATGGAGTACAAATGCTGCTCATCCTGTATCCCTGGATCAGGAGCCCTTACAGGGTGCTATCAGCCGGGCCAGCTGAGCCCAGGTTTTTTAATGAGCTTGTTACTGCTCCCCCTCCTCCTTTTTCATTCGGGCTTGGGACCGGCAAAGTTTCATTAACCCAAATTCAATCATTGATAATTGCAATTGATTATTTTTAAATATTTGCAAGTAATATATCGTTATAAAGCTTATTTCTTGCTCTGTCACTTTATCCACCAATATATTTTGTGTGATACCAGGCTGTATTAAAAATGCTTTCAAAACAGGAAATCCGCATAATTTTGCTTCATGGAGTTCAAACTCGGCCAAAATGCTGCGGAAACAATTCGAAATGTCATCAGCGCATGAGGCAAGGGTATAACCTCTGAACGCACCACCCGCAGGTGGTCCGAAAAATTTATCAATGGCCATACCAGGCTTGGAGATGAAGAGAGCCGTGGGACGTCCATCCGTTGTTGACAACGACCAATTAAAGGCAATAATCGAGGCGGATACACGCAAAATTACACTATGTCCGCGCTTATGTCCATAGTTTTCTTGAAAACCATTTCTGAGATTCCATCTTTCAGTGCTGCGTATATAAGCAGAATCGTCCAATACAGTATTAGAGCTCTTAGAAGCGGTCTGGTGGATTAAATTGACGAAACCGGTGGGAGGGTTCACCACTGATGAGCCAAGCCCTCCCAATATATTTTTTTCATCGCAGTAAGGGCAGTAGAAGTTTATATTATGTATAAAAGAAATGGATTTGGATTTGGTCTTATTACCTTGTATTTATCCCTATATATATAAAAGTCAGTGTATGTATGTGGGTATCTATGTCGGCTATACACGTCCACAATACGTAACTAATCTGACTGAAATTTTAACAGTATATAGAGTAGAATCTGGAAAAATTTCAGGTCTCTATCCCGAATATTCTTCGAGTTATTTGCAAATTGCGTTGCAAATTTGCCTTTTCGCTCGCAAGCAGCGCCTCTAGCGGTGAAGATGGGAGGTAATATCAGATGACCTAATGTACATGTAAAACGTGTTTTGACAGGACATAGAGAAAAATCTGGAAAATATATTTATTGGATTTTTAGCCAATAAAAAATAAAATTACAGGTTCTGGGCAAAAATAGTTGTTTTTTTAGTCAGAAAATGATGATGACAATATTGCTGTATCATGTTTGATTATCAGATACAAAATTATATCGGGAAAAATTCCAAAAAGCTGAGACCACGGGTGAAGCCAGTTCATTTTTAGTGTGCAGGAACAAAATTCTAACAGAAAAACATTCATTCGAGCACAAGACACAAAGCCAGATCATCTCTTTATAAAAATATCGCTTCTCTGACACAAAGTTTGGAGCTGGACGTTTCACAAGAGTGACATCCACGGCGCCAATTTATAATTGTAACGAATAGTATTTGAATAAAAACATTTAATCGGGTAAAATCTGGGCGTTGCCCGGGTCATTCGGCTAGTTATGTATAAAAGAAACATTCGTGCTTTTAAATCCTTCCATTTTATAATGTCTTTGTATTATGTATAAGGTAAATGCATTATGTATTAGTATGAATTTGTGATTTCCCTCACTATGTACTAAGTGTCAACCTGCAACAACCCCAAAACAAATTATTGACTGTATTGACTCATCCATTGATGAGCTTTACTCTTTACCGGCAGACAGCATCAAAAGTCTCAAGCTCTACAGACTTGATACCCTAATATGATTGAGTGGAGATAAGAAAGAAGAAGATGTACACCCATACCTCGCTTTGCGTCGGGGTTACGTTCCAAAAAAAACACGACGCAAAGTGAAAATATGTGAAGGCGCAATCAAAAACAAAGGTGTTGCCATATTTTAGGAAAAAAAATTCAAAGACTCAATCCAAAACAACTTCGAAAACATAACGACGCACAGTGAAAATCAGTAAAAATTAAGCAGCGACGCAACTTCGAAAAAAACACAAAATGAAATGACGCAAAGCGAGGTATTGGTGTATTCGCCAAGTAATAAGAAAAACACAAACTTTTGGGACAACCTCATATTTGCACACTCCTGGGTGTAAATAGGAACTCACATGTCTTCAGTGGAGGAGGATGTGGTTGTGGTTCCACTCTCCTGTACTCTCTCTAGGGAGGAGTTGGAGCCACTCTGCTGCATCCCCACAATGGCTCAGTCATGTCTCAGTAAACTTCTATAAATGGTAACATCATGATAAGGTACAATTTGGATTATAGATTATAAACACAAGGTAATTACACCAAATCTCCAATGATAAGACACAATTTGGATTATTCTATATACAGCTACAAGCGTCATGCGTTCTTAATAATTCTTCATCTCTGTCACCGTTTGCTTTTTTTTAAAAATAGCGCTCTCCTATTGGTTGGCTACGGTCACGCCACCTTTGCCCCCCCCCCCCCACTCGCAGTTTGGTTTTTGTAACTATTGTGTTGGAGCGGGTCGCTCCTTAAATAAATGCATATATTAGTTAATAACTAAATGGAATCCTCTCTTTCTTTTTCCCAGTAAGAGACGCCTATGGAAGCCAACAGTACATAGACAGATAAAGCACATAGGCTATAGTTATTAACTAACATATGCATTTATTTAAGGCGCCAATTTATAATTGTAACAAATAGTATTTGAATAAAAACATTCAATCGGGTAAAACACGGGCGTTGCCCGGGTCATTCGGCTAGTAGATTATAAACACAAGGTAATAAGACCAAATTTCCAATGATAAGGTACAATTTGGATTATCAACATATATAGTCACGACCGTCATGGGTTCTGTCACGGATGCGCGCGCATCATCATTATGATCATTATCATTATCTAATGATAATAATAATAATAATAATTATTATTATTATCCATCCATTATATATATATAGTCACGACCGTCAAGGGCCGGCCGGTTCTGTCACGGATGCGCGCGCACAGGGAGGTCACGTGCTCGCCGGCAGCCAACGGGCGCGCGCCGCCGGCATTACGTCATAGATTATAAACACAAGGTAATAAGGCCAAATAAAAAAATAGTGTGTGATAAGGCACAATTTGGATTATCTACTTATATAATTGCCTTATTCTCTCTGTGTGAAGTTCACTGTGTGAAGTTCACGGATAGATTTTGGTCAGAATGGATAAAATAAAAAAGTGTCAAGGGATGGGAATCGAACCCACGACCTTCCGCTTACCAGGCAGATGCCATGACCACTAGGCTACCCTGGACATATTTTTCCGTTCACATTTTTAGTTTTATATTTTCAAGACACACAGTTTGGGGCGGGACGTTTCACAAGAGAGACATCCACGGCGCCAATTTATAATTGTAACGAATAGTATTTTAATTAAAACATTTTAAAAATATATACGCACTCGGGTAAAACCCGGGGGTTGCCCGGGCCATTCGTCTAGTAGATTATAAACACAAGGTGATAAGACCAAATCTCCAATGATAAGGTACAATTTGGATTATAGATTATAAACACAAGGTAATAAGACCAAATCTCCAATGATAAGGTACAATTTGGATTATAGATTATAAACACAAGGTAATAAGACCAAATCTCCAATGATAAGGTACAATTTGGATTATAGATTATAAACACAAGGTGATAAGACCAAATCTCCAATGATAAGGTACAATTTAGATTATAGATTATAAACACAAGGTAATAAGACCAAATCTCCAATGATAAGGTACAATTTGGATTATAGATTATAAACACAAGACCAAATCTCCAATGATAAGGTACAATTTGGATTATAGATTATAAACACAAGGTAATAAGACCAAATTTCCAATGATAAGGTACAATTTGGATTATAGATTATAAACACAAGGTAATAAGACCAAATCTCCAATGATAAGGTACAATTTGGATTATAGATTATAAACACAAGGTGATAAGACCAAATCCAAATAAATATATAGTGTGTGATGTTTTTTTAGTACATTTTAGTATGTCATACACTATCAATTTATTTGGATTTATTCTTATTTTCTATATATTTTTTTATTATCCCTAGTACCTGTGGTACAGGCCATGATAATCATGGTGAATGCTTTCAAAGTGACTGCTTTTACTGTAAGTACACCACATGTCTATACATGTGAAAAGCAGTTCGACTTTTCGCTTACAAATGTGCCAGAGCCTCGTCTGGTTACTTGCACTCGCTTGTGGGGTTGGACTTTTGCAAAATTCAGGGGCCATTGTAGAATTTTTTTTTTTAATTAGAAAAAAAAAAGTGCCCAATGTGGGATTCGATCAAGGGTCGTAGCGGCTGAATACCAATTGTTTAGAACACTCTACCACCGACACCCATGGTCTTATTATCTTGTAGGTATAATCTATAATCCAAATTGTGCCTTATATCAAGAGGAATAAGTAAAAACAAACAGCCACATCAACCAATAGTTTAACTCCCAACATTTCAGTGACTTCCTGTCACTTTCTTCAGTCGGGAATGTTTACTTTGAATCCTGGTTTTACTTATATATGTGATAATCTGTATATAGCAATATGTAACCCCACCACAACCTATGCAATGTATCGTCAAAAGGTTTAATTAAAGTTATGCTTCGCGAAAAGGGAATAACAATCAACAGGATTGCATCATTCAGGAAGTAAAGGTCACTGCCCAGGACCCCCCCATAAAACTAAAGTTCAAAGACCTTCTTCTTCCTGGAAGATTGCAATCATGGCGACAATGGAGGTGCTAAGCCAATCACAGTTAAGCATGATAAATCAACAACCAATCACCTTTAAGCATGACCAACTAATAGCGAATCAGAAGCAAACACGTAGAATGATCTCCACCAATGAGAAGCCGAGAGAGTTAATGACGATGATCTCGGACAAGAAGTTAAGAGAAGGTAGGTGACCGGGCTAGAAGCAAGGTGCGCTCAACTTGGGCTCCAACCAAGGTAGTGTCCTCTCAATTATGTGAAAGGCAAAGTACCTCCTCCAGTCTGATCACTCTCTCCCTTTCGCAAAGTCCATGTTCTATCCCATCCAGGTGTGTTCGTTATTCCCTTGTGGAAATCCACCATTCGACCAAGACTGCATCATCAATTCACCAATCCCACAGTAAGTCGACAGGAGTCAACAGGATCCCACAGTAAGTCGACAGGATTCAACCCGAATATTATATATACATACACCATTTTCTGAAATACAGCATCACCTATATAAGTAGAACTAGGGTTCAAAGTAACCATTCCACTGAAGACAGGAAGTCATTGAAATGTCAGGAGTTAAATTATAAATTGATATGGCTGTGTTTTTTTCTCTGTGAATCTACTTCTAACCAACAAATGATCTTCAAAACTAAAAACAAATAATTTCTAAAAAAAGCCATCTCCTTATCGTGCAACTGAAAGTTGCTGATGGCTTGCGCAATCTATCGGAATAAATATCAACTATTCTCATTGATTTTTAATTATTCCACAATTGGCCAAATACCCATTCTTGAATAATCAAGAAAAGCTAACCACGGACACATTTTGGGCTGTTGGTTCTCATCAGCGTGGTGCAAGATTTATTCCGATAGATGGCACAAACCATCAGAAACTTTCAGTTGCATGATAAGGAGATGCCTTTGTCATAATTTATGCACTTTATCCCAATACAATGTCACATTTGTACTATTAAAAAAAAAAAAAAACAAAAAAAAAACAAGGAAGCCATAATACCTTGGTGAGAGAGGCAGCTGGGATCACAGGCTGTGTAGGTAGGTTGCTGAACAGGACCTGCGCGCAAGGAAACACCAAGTTCAATATATAACACATACCTAAACATATAGCGTGTGAGGATTCACTCATCAAGGTAAGACAGGGTTAGATTGGAGGTGAGAAACACAATCAGCATTCTGGTTAGCTCGATGAACAATTCCAACAAGAGTTTTAGTTCAATGTTAATCACAAATCTACAAAAAATACTTCAAAGTACAATTTTGATTATAGATACAAGGTAATAAGACACCAAATCCAAATAAATGAATAGTGTGTGACATTTCAGTAACAGCAATGTTACCATCTCCAGACAAAAGTACTGAATGAGAAATTTTATCACAGAAAGTTTTAAATAGTTACTGTTTAACTATGTTGTAACTATTTAAAACATGCTGTGGTAAAATTTCTCATTCAGTACTTTTGTCTGAAGATGGTAACATCGCTGTTACTGAAATGTCACACACCATTTATTTGGATTTGGTCTTATTAACCTTGTGTTTATAATCATAAGGAAAAAAGAACAAAAAAGAAAATTATAGGTGAAGTGTTTCGGTAAAAGTGTGGTTACCATCTTCAGACAAAATTACCAAATCTATTTTTCATCAAGTTATTCAGAGTTATATATATTTATAAATTATAATAAATAAAAAAAATTGAAATAGTAAAAATAAGTAGTAAAAAATGTTCAAAAGAGTAACAAAATAATTAATTAAGTTAAAGGTGATAAGTCACAATTTGGATTATAGATTATAAACACAGGCTTTGGTTTTATTACCTTGTGTTTAATTAAGTTTAAAATAATATATGGTACAAAAGTTGGATACTTTTGTCTGATGTTAGTAACAGCACTGTTACTGAAATGTCACACACTTTATTTGGATTTGGTCTTATTACCTTGTGTTTCGATACAAGAAAATAAGACCACAAATCCAAATAAATTAATAGTGTGTGATGTTTCGGTAACGCTGGTACAGAAACGTCACACACTATTTATTTATTTGGATTTGGTCTTATTACCTTGTGTTTCTAATCTATAATCCAAATTGTAACTTTAGTTAAGAATTAGAAACATAGGGCAACAACACCATATCCAAATGCTTAAACCGTATGTGATATTTTGGTAACAACAATGTTGCCGAAACCACATACAGTTTGATCATTTAGATTGGATGAGGTCCTTTTTATACCTTTTATAAATGAATAGGATTGAAAAATAAAGAAAAACTGAAAGCTCTACAAAATCACTGATAGTACAGACCAGGGGTCGGCAAACTGTGGCTCCTTAGTTCCATATGCAAATATTATTTATGCAAGAATATACTATTTTTTGTTGGCAATAAAAGCATTTTGTGGCTCTTTGAAAATATTATTTTGTAATTTTTGACTCTTCCACCTCAAAAAAAGATTACCGACCCCTGATACAGACTATTGAAGCAAATAGAAAAATTACATAAACTCAATAGAAATTAACAAACAGTTGTAACAGGATTTAAAAAGTGAACCTTACCAAACCTTAAAATTCCAAAATGGACAAAAAAAAATTACAAAACCTGTACAAGTGCCATGCCATAGAAACCTTCTCAGATCATATTCTGCCAGAAGTAACAACCACAAAGGACCAGAACACTCATGGACAAACCTTAAGAAAATGGAAAGTCTTTAATGTCACTGTTCTTCTATATTTTTGACGGAGACAGAGGCTTGAAACTTAAGTCTCATATTTTGATATTGTCAATTAAAAAAAAGGGTCAAATATAGATATTTAAAAATGTAATAGTTATGCAAATTCAGTTATATATTTGCATATCTAACCATTCATGGATATATGTACACTGATGGACAAAACTTGAGGAAGTAGAAAGTCTTTGATGTCACCAGTCGTCTATTTTTTTGAGGGGACAGAGACTATTAAAACTTGGTTATCTCGTGTGTCTTCAATAAAGGTCACTGTAATATCTTTCAGAGTTATTGTCTCAATCCCAATATACATGCTAAAAGGTACAACTTCCTTAAGTTTTGTCCATGAGTGTATATTGGTTATCTTGTGTATCTTCAATAAAGGTCACTGTAATATCTTTCAGAGTTATTGTCTCAATCCCAATATACATGCTGAAAGGTACAACTTCCTTAAGTTTTGTCCATGAGTGGATATTGGTTATCTCGTGTGTCTTCAATAACGGTCACTGTAATATCTTTCAGAGTTATTGTCTCAATCCCAATATACATGCTGAAAGATACAACTTCCTTAAGTTTTGTCCATGAGTGTATATATCCATAAAATCTATTTCTACAGTCCTTATACTGCTATGAATAAAAATGAGAAGAGGGAGGGTATGGGTTATCAGCGGTGAACCCTCCCAGTAGTTTCTCCATTTTTGATGAGCCAAGCCTTCCCTCTTTCAATTTGTATTCAACGCAGTACAAAGGCTGTAGAAATATCTTTGATATATATATATTAACACAAAGCAATAACGCGCCATCTATACATATAAAATAAAATGATTTAAAAGCGCGAATGTTTCTTTTATACATAAAATGAACTTCTACTGTCCTTACTGCGATGAAAAAATATATTGGGATGGCTTGGCTCATCAGTGGTGAACTCTCCCAGCGGTTTCGCCAATTTAATGGCGAAACCGCTGGAAGGGTTCACCACTGATGAGCCAAGCCCTCCCAATATATTTTTTCATCGCAGTAAGGACAGTAGAAGTTCATTTTATGTATAAAAGAAACATTTGCGCTTTTAAATCATTTTATTATATATATATATATATATGTAAATATTTGTGACTATAAATAAAAGGCGTGTGATTGAAAAAAAAGTTTGTCAGACGGTTGATTGTTCTCTTTTCTTTATGCAAAACAATATCATCTGCATATTGGCGTGTACAGATCATCATAGAAACGTTACAGAATTAGACAGGATCTGACCAGCGATGGGAAGAAAGAGAGCAAACACCTTATCGAAGGAAGACTCATTAGAAGAAAGAAGAAATCTGAATCTCCCTTTTGAATTGATCCCGAGATATGATCCTGTCGACTTCTGTAAGGTTTCTATGATGATCTGTACACGCCAATATGCAGATGATATTGTTTTGCGTAAAGAAAAGAGAACCCGTCTGACTAACTAACTTTTTTCAATCACTTTTATTTATGGTTACAAATATTTACAAAATTCCTGACAGCGTAAAAATTTACATCTATTAATAATTTAGAAGCAGAATGTGACATATATATAATAATAATAAAATCCCACTTTACTCTACAAACACCTTAATTATTCAAATCTATGCCAATGCCAAATTTTAGTCAATAGTAGGAAAAATAGATGTGGAGTTCCCATAATCCTGTGTTACCCCCTGTAAGTAACCAAGATTGGATCTACCTCTCTGTAAAGGACAACACCTAGTTGCAGAGCCAAAGTGTCCTTCAGAGAGAGGGATGACCTTTTACTGGAGAGTTGCTATTTAGTAATATTGGGTAATTTTGGCGATAAAAACTGTCTTTTGTAGAGAGGTCTCCACTATCCTGAGCATTCTCTCATGGAGGTTGTTCTACTGAATCCGATGAGGTATATCAAGGACAATATCTTTTTTTTTTTCACCTGTGGTACATGCTTATCCCTAGTACACGTGGTACAGGCCATGATAATCATGGTGAGAGAAGTAGGTGACTGCTTTTAATGTAAATGCACCACATGTCTACATATGTGAAAAACAGTTTGACTTTTTCGCTTACAAGAGTGCCATAGCCCTGTTTGGTTTCTTGCACTCACTGGGGGGGTTAGACTTTTGTAAGAATAGGCCTCTATTGGAGCATTATTTTAATTAGAAAAAAATTCCCCAATGCAGGATTCGAACCTGAGTCATAGTGGGCGAAACCTAATGGTTAAGAACATTTGTCAAAGGATCACTTGGACACAGATATGTTTAGAATATACTTATGCTTACTGGAAGAAACAACTAGATCAATGCTTCTTATAAATATATCTTATACATCACGTGTTTATCTCTCAGAGGGGGCTGGTGGGCACTTGTGATCGAATCCTTTTTTTTTTTGCTTATCCCTAGTACACGTGGTACAGGCCATGATAATCATGGTGGGTAGTTAGCGACTGATTTTTAATTTAAGCGCACCACATGTCTACACATGTGAAAGCAGTTCGACTTTGCACTTACAAATGTGCCAGAGCCCCCGTTTGGTTACTTGCACTCGCTGGTGGGGTTGGACTTTTGCAAGAATCGGGGGGCCAACAGAAAAAAGTGTCCAATGCGGGAATCGGACCCAGGTCGTAGCGGTCGAAAACCAAATGGTTTAACCAGCCTTCCACCGACCCCCCTGATGGAATCCTGGAATTGAGAACTTTTTCTAAAGAAAAAAAAAATATATTGCTTCAATGGCCCCAGATACTTATAGAATTTTGAACCCACCAAGTAAGTGCAAGTAACTAAAAGGGGCTCTGACATATTTGTAACTAAAAAAAAGTCAAACAGTTTTCAACATGTGTGGATATGTGGTGCACTTACAGTAAAAGCATTATCATGACCTGTATCATGTATACTTGGAGCATATAAGAAAAAAAATCTGTCCTTGCTTCTCTAGTTTTGCATATATGCAATTAAAATAGCATGATGATCAAAATAATGATGTTAGTATTTCTTCAAATGGTGTACACCTAAGGCTTTTGTCTTTTTTTCCTCCTATTTTTTTTTAGATTTTGGATGGATGCCTAAAATATTACTCACAGTCAAAATTCTAAACTATTATAGACGCGTATGATTCTTTTTAAAAATAAACAATTTCTACTGTCCTTACTGCAATGGAAAAATTAATGGGAGGGCCTGGCTCATCAGTGGTGAACCCTCCCAGCGGTTTCGCCAGTTTAATCTACCATACCGCTGTTTACCGTACCGCCATTTGTTTATTTTTAAAAAGAATCATACGCGTCTATAATAGTTTTGAATTTTGATAACAGATGGCATGCTAATGTATCATAATATTATTTACAGTGTAAATAAAAATTAAACATACAGTAAAACCCCTCTATAGCAAACTACAAACCTTTGGTTCACTATAGCCATGGTTCATCATAGCCATGGTTCATTATAGCCATGGTTCACTATAGCCATGGTTCATTATAGCCATAGTTCACTGTATTATAAAAAGGAGTTTATTTCAGTTTTGTCATAACTGAAGGTTCGCTATATCCCAGGTTCATTTTAGTGAGGTTTTACTGTAGTTTTTCAATCAAAAATTTTTCATAAGTTGTAAAAAGTAAAAATAAATTGCAGTTATGATAAGGTACAATTTGAATTATAGATTAGAAATACTAGAGGTAATAAGACCAAATCTAAATAAATAAATAGTCTTTAACGTTTCGATAACAGTGTTGTTATCAAAACATCACACACAATTCATTTATTTGGATTTGGTCTTATTACCTTGTATTTCTAATCAGTAGTTAATAGCATTATATCATCTTGGTGAAAATTGCAGACATTCTTATATAAAAAATTTCATGCAGTTAATCAAATACCAAGCCAATATCAAAAGATACAATAATTTGCACAATATATCAATCACAAATAAAAAGGGAACAAGATTTTTAAAAAGGTTGCACAAAAATTAACAAAGAAAAAACAATAAAAATTCACAATAACAAAAAAAGAAAATTAAAGTTAAACCTGTCTATACCACTCCCTCTTGGGACTCACCAAAATAGGGTGCTATAAAGTGGGGGTGCTATAGACAGGTCACTTTTTATGCAAATCGCATCGTACTACATATTTAAAAATCGGATGCTATAGAGAGGGAGGCGCTATAGACAGGTTTAACTGTATAATTTTTGATGTCTGTAAAAAGCAAATTCTCTCAAATTAAAATCCACTTTCCACTCAAAATATCAAAAAAAATAAAACCAAATAATTTACTTACATTTCTATCAAAGTCAACTATAAATGTGGGGGGTTTCGGAAAAGGCAAATATTAGTCACCAAATTTACATACTTACAAATTTTCATAAATGGCATAACACTTTAAACAATGATGACTAATTTTTTTTCTTTTGGCTTTTAAATATCAAGTTTTTAATTAATTTTTAGTATTTTTAAATCCATTGATCTCTCGTTGATTGATACCAAAAGATTAATTTGAAGCAAACATTATTTGCATATGGAAAACAAAACAAACAAAAAAAGCAAAAAGCATAAGTGCAGGTGAGCAGAGAGTAGACAAAAAGTGCAAAGAATTAATAATAAGGTACAATTTGGATTATACCTTTATAACATCAGGTAACAAAACCACATGCAAATACATAAATTATGTGTGCCTGTTTTGGTAACAATTTTGTCTGAAGATGGTAACAACCAAGTTACTGAAATGTTATGATGCATTAGCCCACCATCTGTTATCAAATTTCGAAACTATTATAGACGCGTATGATTCTTTTTTAAAAATAAATAATTTCTACTGTCCATACTGCAATTGGTAGATTAAACTGGCGAAACCGCTGGGAGGATTCACCATTGATGAGCCAGGCCCTACCATTAATTTTATCATTGCAGTAAGGACAGTAGAAATTGTTTATTTTTTAAAAAAGAATCATACGCGTCTATAATAGTTTCGAATTTTGATTACTGAAATATCATGCAAATAAACTATTACCCTTAGTAAATGTGGTACAGGCTATGATAATCATGGTGGGTAGTAGATGGCGGCTACTTGTAAGTACACCATCTGTCTATCAATGTGAAACGTCTGCCTGTCTCTCAATACAACTAATTCACCAACTAGGTAAAAATGTGCACAGTTTGGCTTTTGCACTTACAAATGTGCAAGAGCTTTATTTGGTTACATGCACTCACTGGTGGGGTTGGACTTTTGCAAGTATCAGGGGGCCATTGAAACAATTATTATTCTGAAATAAATGCCCAATGCAGGATTTAATCTCAAGTCCTGGCAATGACCCCCCACTTACAAAATTCAGCTATTTGGATGTGGTTTTGTTACCATATGTAGAATTCTGGGAGAGAATGGAAACGGATGAGTTTGAAAAAAGATGTAGGGAAGAAGAAGAGGAGAGATTACATTCTATTGAGGAATGAATGATGTTAAGAAAGATGATAAGGCACAATTTGGATTACAAATTATAAACACAAGGTAATAAGACCTAATCCTAATAAATAAATAGTGTGTGACATTTCGGTAACAGCATTTTTACCATCTTCAGACAAAAGTACTGAATGAGAAAGTTGTGGTAAAATTTCTCATTCGGTACTTTTGTCTGAAGATGGTAACAACACTGTTACCGAAACGTCACACACTATTTATTTTTTTGGATTTGGTCTTATTACCTTGTGTTAAGAAAGATGGAAAATTTGCCAGGAGGAAATTGATAGCATAAGGCTCCTCTCTCGTCAAATTAAATGTTATTGTGAAAATTCCATTATATCCTGTGTGGATCTCATGGAATAAAGTCCGCCCTAGACTGACGAGGGCCATTAGCCCGAAACCATGGTCTCCAGGTGAACATTTTTCAGTTTGCCAAAGCTGGTGTTACAGCTTTGTTACCAAACTGAGGCTGCTAGTTTGCAGCAATGGTCAATAGATTGTGTCTATTTTTGATGTTTAATTTAACAAGAAAGGAGCTAAATGCTTTTTTAGAAGTGAATGATGATAAGGCACAATTTGGATTATAGATTATAAACACAAGGTTAATAAGACCTAATCCAAATAAAAAAAATAGTGTATGACGTTTCAGTAACAGCGTTGTTACCATCTTCAGACAAAAGTATTGAATTCAATACAATCATTTAGTACTTTTGTCTATAGATGATAACAACGCTGTTACCGAAACGTCACACACTATTTATTTATTTGGATTTGGTCTTATTTACCTTGTATTTAGAAGTGATTGATATACAAGAAAATAAAGACCTAATCCAAATAATTTATTAGTGTGTGAAGTTTCGGTAACAGCGTTGTTATCATCTATAGACAAACGTACTAAATGATTGCATTGAATTCAATATTTTTGTCTGAAGATGGTAACAACGCTGTTACTGAAACGTCACACACTATTTATTTATTTGGATTTGGTCTTTATTTTCTGGTATTATAATCTATAATCTTTAATTAAAAAGGCAAATATTGGATCAAAAAATCATATATTTTACCAATATTTCAGTTGGCTGAATGCCAACCTTTATCAAGGTATTATAATATATTTGATGTGTGTCAACAACAAACTGTCAACAAAGGAGTTTGTTGTTGAAACACATTAAATATGTTATAATACCTTGATAAAGGTTGGTGTTCAGCCAACTGAAATATTGGTAAAATATATGATTTTTTGATCCAATATATGCCTTTTTAATTAAAGATTTATCTATGGATTGCTCTATTTTCAAAACAATCTATAATCTAAATTGTGCTTTATCAGAAGTGAATGATGTTAAAGAAAGTAGATGAAAAAAAAAAAAAAGTTGAAGTTAAAATGATGTTAGCGGCACATAACACATGTGCTCACACATGCGGCAGAAATATAATGCTTGCCTCAGCTGCAATGGCAGGTGACACTCTTCCACTCCCACCTCCGCCAACATCCGACCTAGAAACGGCTGTTCTGGACCGCGGACGATCGTACATCTTATTGCTGCCTAATCTCTCGCGGAACGCAGGGTTGTTGGTGAGAGTCTGACCCAAGCTGAAGCGACGACTGCTCGAAGACATTCCTGAATTCTGAAAAAGATTTGGGGGATTAAAAAACAAGAGGTTAGAAAATAATAATAACAACAAAAAATAGTTGATCATGTTGAGACATGATCAACTAATACATGTGCAGAACAAAAGACACAGACACAAAAAGAACATATACAAAATTGACTACATGTACATACATGAAACATTTTTGTAGATTGCTGGTTTATAGTGCAAACAGAAAAAACAATAAAGCAAAACAGATATGGGTCACATAAAGTGCTACACAGAAAGAATATACAGAAATAAAGAAATAAATTTTAATATGAAAAAAAAAAAAAAAACTTGCAAATTTCAATTTTATGTGTTCCATTTTATTCAACTTTTCAAATTTTTTTTTTCTATTGTGTGGAAAAGTATATTTTGGTCAGAAGAAAGACGTTTATCTTTGGTAAAACATAGAAATGGTAAATTATCCATCTCAATATGATACTTTTTTTGGGGCAGAAAACATTGCTGGAATTTGTACTTTGGGAGAGATTTGATTTTTAGACTATTGAAATTCTGAAACTAATACAGCGTTTTCCATTGGCATTTCAATTTATAAAAAATGTGAACTATTTAAAATTATTCTAATACAGTAGCCAACCTCTCTGTAAAGGACAATACCTGGTTACAGATCTAAAGTGTCCTTTATGGAGAGGTGTCCTCTTACTGAAAAGTTGCTAACAAGTAAAAATGGTCATTTTGGTGAGGGAAACTGTTCTTTGTATAGAGGGGAGTGTTCTCTCATGGAGGTTCTACTGTAATAAAGAAAAATGGAAGCTAGCAGGACATGTACTCCAAGGATCAATGAAAGATCATCTATTGACCTTACTTCTTTTTTCTTATCTCCGCTCAACAATCATATCAGGGTATCAAGCCTGTAGAGCTTGTTGATGGTGTCTGCCAGGGAAGAGTAGAGCTCATCAATGGATGAGCCAATACAGTCAATAATGTGAGGCTTGGGGTTGTTGTAGGTTGACACTTAGTACATAGTGGGAAAACTTTGCAACCATTCTGGAAAGTCATTGTCTGTAGATGACTAGAATAGAGTCTGGAAATCAAGGACTGTTGCTTCCTTGCGAGGATAGAATTGGTGTTTGTCCTTTCTGCTCCGTACCAGTCATTGTAGCATTAACCATACTGATTTGGTTTTGTCACTAACTCTAACTGTGTTAGGGCAACACCTAGTTGCAGTGCCAAAGTGTTCTTTAGTGAGAGGTATCCTCTTACCAGAGAGCTCACTAAGAGTAGAAATGACAGTTTTGGTGATACAAACTGTCTTTTTGTAGAGAAATGTCCTCTAGAGGTAGTGTCCTCTCTTTAAGGTTGTTCTACTGTATTGGCGATAAAAACTGTCCTTTGTAGAGAGGTGTCCTCTAGAGGTAGTGTCCTCTTTTGAAGGTTGTACTACTGTATACTACTTACCTTGATAATTGATTGTATAGATCCCACCCAACCCCCTATGTGAACATCACCACATATAGGTATAGAATGCATAAAGTCCATTAGAGCTTGTTCTTTGATCAGTTAGATTAACCCTAAGTGTTCCACAAATCCTGTGCCTAGTATGTCCATTACAGGAGATATGTACAAGAAGTTTTGACTCTTTCTTACAATTGGTAGGTCTATATTAGTATATTAAAAATAAAGAAGGCATCTCCTGACCACGAGCACATGTGCTTTTTAGATGGCAGAGCGCCATCTAGTGGAGCAAAAATAAACTAAACGTTTATTTAGCTTGCTCCGTGATATTTGGCCAACCCATGGCGCTCTGCCATCTAAAAAGCACATGTGCTCGTGGTCAGGAGATGCCTTCTTTATTTTTAATATCAACACCTGACCCACTTATCTTTTATTTTTTCTTTTGTTTTTTTCATATTAGTATATATAATTTAGTATTTAGAATAGTAAGACATTTTTCCAGGAGGAGATATTGATCTATAAAAGGAGAGAAAGGTCACTTCTCCTATGAAAATGGATACTACCATAAATTCCATACCAAAATGATTACCACTTTGCGGCTTTCTTGCGACTCCTACTCTCTGATCCAGCGAACTAGGGACAGCTTAGAGCAGCTTTTAATATATAATCTATAAAAAGAGAGCAAAGTCACTTCTCCCATCAAAATAGATACTAAAATTAAGTGCTATCTATTGACCATAAACTAGCAAACTCAAGTCAATGATAAAGCCACGACACCAGCTTATATATTATACGGGCAGAATTTCTATTTATATTTGGGCCATAGAATTGGCCTTTGAGAGAGGCCACTGCTTATTATAAAACAGCTTGAGGAGCATGGACCCATGGATATGGGATAAGAAACAAGAGAATTGGCCTGTGGTCACTTTAACAGAAAAACACCTCTTTGGAAAATTGTGAAAATCCCATGAATGGCCGGTGTTTATTGTGAAATCAAGGCCATTCCTAGACTGATGAGGGCCATTATCCTGAAATACATATTCCATTCTGGGTTTGCCAAAGCTGATGTTGCGAATTTGTCCCCGCCCCAAGTTTGCTAGTTTGCAGAACTAATCCATGGTCTTTAATTTAAGTGTCTATTTTTACTGGAGAGATGAACGTTCTTTTTTAGTATTCACCATTATAATTATCATATTTCTAGAACAACAGTCTTTGATTTCCAGAATTTAGTCTGGTCATCTACGGACAATGACTTTCCAGAATGGTTGCAAGGTACTATGTACTAAGTGCAATTCTCAACCTGCAACCCCAAGACATATTATTGACTCATCCATTGATGAGCTTTACTCTTCCCTGGCAGACACCATCAAAAGTCTCAAGCTTTACAAGCTTGATACCTTAGTGTGATTGAGTGGAGATAAGAAAGAAGAAGAAGATTATCATTTTTTTTGTATATATAAAAAAAGGCATTACTAGATCTGTGATAGAGAAAACAAATTTTTTTTTTTCAAAAATTTCGAGTAATTGTTCCCTTTTTATTAACTTATGATACAATTGATAAGTCACAATTTGGATTATAGATTATACACACAAGGTAATAAGATACCAAATACAAATAAATAAATAGTATGTGTGACGTTTCGGTAACAGCGTTGTTGTCATCTTCAGACAAAAGTATTGAATTCAATACAATCAATCCGTACTTTTGTCTGTAGATGATAACAATGCTGTTACCTGAAACGTCACACACTATTTATTTATTTGGATTTGGTCTTATTACCTTGAACTTATGATACAATAAACTTGCAAAATAAATAGTATGAAAATTAAAAACTATTATAGATGCGTATGATTCTTTTAAAAATAAAACAATTTCTACTGTCCTTACTGCAATGGAAAAATTAAAGGGAGGGCCTTTGCATCATAATAAATAGTATATTGTGCAATAAATTGATAAAGAGAGGAACAACCCCTCGAAATATTTGGAAAATTCAACTTTTTTTTTTCCTTCACAGATCCAGATATGCCTTTTATATATACACCAATACCTCACTTTGCATCGTTTCGTTTTGCATTTTTTTCGAAGTTGCGTCGCTGCTTAATTTTAACTGATTTTCACTGTGCGTTGTTAGATTTTTGAAGTTGCGTTGTTTTGGATTCGAGTCTTTAATTTTTTTTTTTTTTTGATCTCTGCGGGGGTTGGGCCACGGCACTGGGACAACCTCCTACACCCTCGGTAAACTTTCTCTCTTTTCCTTATCTTTAATATGGCTTCAATTTTGGTCCTTTAAATATCAATGCCAAATTTTGATGAAGGAGATATTGATCTATAAGAAATTAAGACCTAATCCAAATAAATTAATGGTATGTGACGTTTCAGTAACAGCAATGTTACCAAAATATCACACACTATTATTTTGTAGCTTTAAACTATAATCCAAATTGTGCCTTATCTCGAGATATCACAATGGTAACAACGCTGTTACCAAAATGTCACACACTATTAATTTATTTGGATTCAAGTCTTATTGCCTTGTTGTTTTTATATATTGTTTGCGTAAGACTGTGTCAATATGCAAATACACCAATACCTCGCTTTGCGTCATTGCGTTTTGCATTTTTTTCAAAGTTGCGCCGCTGCTTAATTTTTACTGATTTTCACTGTGCGTCCTTAGATTTTCAAAGTTGCGTTGTTTTGGATTCGAATCTTTAATTAAAAAAAAAAATTTTTTTTCCTAAAATATGGCAACACATTTTTTTTTTATTACGGCTTCACATATTTTCACTTTGCGTCGTTTCAATTTGCGTCGTGTTTTTTTGGAACGTAACCCCGACGCAAAGCGAGGTATGGGTGTATATATATATATATATAGTGGCCTCTTCGGGCCCCCCACCCCACTTTTTTATATAAATATATTCAATGGATCACCTTTAGACTCAAATTATCTTTTTTTTATTTGATCAAAACAACTGGAATTCAATTATATCTTTTTGAAAAATGGAAGTAGGTTTGGTCTTTTTTAAGTAGGGAGATTATTCTTGTTTAGCTAATAGATACCTTTGTAGAATTTTGATTTCAACACATAGAAATGGGACACTGAGTGGTTCATAACCTACTCTCAGTTATTATCATACAATTATGGGGGTTGCCTCACACATACATATGAATGGGGAATTTATTTCCAACAAACTGGGGAAATTTTGAACTAATATGGGTATTGGTTCTGCCAAATTTGGGAATTGTGATGCACAGAATTTGGGAGTTGTATTGCATAGAATTTGGGAATTGTATTGCATAGAATTTGGGAATTGTGTTGCATAGAATTTGGGAATTGTGTTGCATAGAATTTGGAGGTTGTCTTGCATATAATTTGGGATTTGTGTTGCATAGAATTTGGGAATTGTGTTGCATAGAATTTGGGAATTGTGTTTGCATAGAATTTGGAGGTTGTCTTGCATATAATTTGGGATTTATGTTGCATAGAATTTGGGAATTGTATTGCATATAATTTGGGAATTGTGTTGCATAGAATTTGGAGGTTGTCTTGCATATAATTTGGGATTTGTGTTGCATAGAATTTGGGAATTGTGTGGCACAGATTTTGGGAGTTGTGTTGCAAAGAATTTGGGAATTGTGTTGCATAGAATTTGGAGGTTGTCTTGCATATAATTTGGGATTTGTGTTGCATAGAATTTGGGAATTGTGTTGCATAGAATTTGGGAATTGTGTTGCATAGAATTTGGAGGTTGTCTTGCATAGAATTTGGAGGTTGTCTTGCATAGAATTTGGAGGTTGTCTTGCATAGAATTTGGAGGTTGTCTTGCATAGAATTTGGGAATTATGTTGCATAGAATTTGGGAATTGTGTTGCATATAATTTGGAGGTTGTCTTGCATTAATTTGGAGGTTGTCTTGCATAGAATTTGGAGGTTGTGTTGCATAGAATTTGGGAATTGTGTTGCATAGAATTTGGAGGTTGTCTTGCATATAATTTGGGATTTGTGTTGCATAGAATTTGGGATTTGTGTTGCATAGAATTTGGGAATTGTCTTGCATAGAATTTGGAGGTTGTCTTGCATATAATTTGGGATTTGTGTTGCATAGAATTTGGGAATTGTGTTGCATAGAATTTGGGAATTATGTTGCATATAATTTGGGAATTGTGTTGCATAGAATTTAGGAATTGTGTTGCATATAATTTGGAGGTTGTCTTGCATATAATTTGGAGGTTGTCTTGCATAGAATTTGGAGGTTGTGTTGCATAGAATTTGGGAATTGTGTTGCATAGAATTTGGGAATTGTGTTGCATAGAATTTGGGAATTGTGTTGCATAAAATTTGGGAGTTGTGTTGCATAGAATTTGGGAATTGTGTTGAATAGAATTTGGGAGTTGTGTTGCATAGAATTTGGAAGTTGTGTTGCATAGAATTTGGGAATTGTGTTGCAGAGAATTTGGGAGTTGTGTTGCATAGAATTTGGAAGTTGTGTTGCATAGAATTTGGGAATTGTGTTGCATAAAATTTGGGAGTTGTGTTGCATAGAATTTGGGAGTTGTATTGCAGAAAATTTGGGAGTTGTGTTGCAGAGAATTTGGGAGTTGTGTTGCATAGAATTTGGGAGTTGTGTTGCATTGAATTTGGGAGTTGTGTTGCATAAAATTTGGGAGTTGTGTTGCATAGAATTTGGAAGTTGTGTTGCTTAGAATTTGGGAGTTTTGTTGCATAGAATTTGGGAGTTGTGTTGCATAGAATTTGGGAGTTGTGTTGCATAGAATTTTGGAATTGTGTTGCATAAAATTTGAGAATTGTCATGCACAGATTTTGAGAGTTGTTGTGCACATACAAATTTGGGAGTTGTGTTGCACAGATTTTGAGAGTTGTGGTGCACACACAAATTTGGGAGTTGATTCTAATAAATTTGGAAAGCGATGTTTTTCAAATTTGAGAGTTGTTTTGCAAAATTTCTGAGAAGTTGTGTTATACCAAAAGGAGAAGTTGTGTTACTCAAAATTGAGGGATATAGACTCGGGCATTGAGAGACCTGGGAACTAGATATTACAAACAAAACAATTCATTTCCAAACAACTTTCTAATGTCAAAGATCTAAGCCTTTTTGGGGGGTTTAATGATTAAAATAATAATATTCTGTAAAATAAGAACAAATAGAATACTGAAGGTGATATTTCATGGGTAGTTTGAATATCTGTGACAATAAATTTACTGGAAATGTGTTTCTTTTCAATAATTACATTAAATATTATTTATACAGACCTTACTGCATTAATAAAAGTTATTGAATTCAATTACTTTTATCTACTACAGTATAACTTACCTGTAAAGGACAACATCTAATTGCAAAGATAAAATGTCTTTTAGGGAGAGGTGTCCTCTTAATGGAGAGTTGCTAAATAGTAAAAATGGTAATTTTGCAAATGAAAACTGTCTTTTATAGAGGTGTCCCCTAGTGTGAGTGTCTTCTCATGGAGGTTCTACTGTACTACTGAATTCAATAACTTTTATCATTGCAGTAAGGTCTGTAGAGATAATCTATTTGATGTTATGATAAAGCACAATTTGGATTATAGATTATAAACACAAGGTAATGAGACCAAATCCAAATAAATAAATAGTGTGTGACGTTTGGTTAACAGCATTGTTACTGAACCGTCACACACTATTTATTTGGATTTGGTCTTATTACTTTGTGTATATTTGATGTAATTATTGGAAAGAAACACCTCACCAGTAAATTTGATTATTACAAATTGTATCGATAGATGGCAATTAAATTTATAAGTTTTAATATCATTATCAAAGCCACATAAGGAAAACAAACCTGCAGTGAAGAGATCGCAGGCTACCTCACAAAATTGTGAAAAAGTCTGAAACTGGAGGTAATGAGTGTTTGCAAATTTGGCTGGATGACTTGGGGGTGAAGCCTACCTGTGATGGAAGACTTACCTTGGATTTGGAGCGATGGGTGACGAGAAGACGAATGCGATTAATGGCCTCAAAGACTTTGACGAAGCCTTCACGCTGTCCGGCACATTCCTCTGGTGAGAGTGGAGAGTAGATGTCACAGCGCTGACTTTGTCCGTCGATGATCAGTCGCGTGGCTTGTTGGACTCCCGGTAGCAAGAGAAGTCTGAGTCTCCAGAACTTGAGTCCCTGAAGAGAAACCACAGTTATTATAATTATCATGGGTGTCAGTGGAAAGATGGTCTAAACCATTGGTTTTCGACCACTACGACCCAGGGTTTAATTCCCACATTGTGCACTTTTCTTCAGATTTAAAAAAAAAAATGTTCCAAAAGATTTTACAGTGACCTTTATTGAAGACACACAAGATAACCAATATACACTCATGGACAAAACTTAAGGAAGTTGTACCTTTCAGCATGTATATCAAAATAATGCTCCAATGGCCCCTGATTCTTGCATAAGTCCAACCCCACCAGCGAGTGAAAGTAACTAAACAGGGCTCTGTCACATTTGTAAATGTAAAGTTAAACTGCTTTTCAAATGTGTAGACATGTGGTGCACTTACAGTAAAAGCAGTCACCTACTTCTACCCACCATGATTATCATGGCCTGTACCACGTGTACTAGGGATAAGCAAAACAAAAAAATGATTGTCATCATCCCAAGTAAGTACATGGGATACTGCAGCCATAATAATAATTATTTATTTATTATCATCAAATCAGATGTGATATCCCCATAAGAGATTCTTGCATCAAGCAAAAATACTAAATTCAGTGAACAATTAATATATACAGTTATCAGCATCATAATCAATTCTTTCTTAATCAATTCTGTCACCGTTTGCTTTGTGAATGGAATAAATACCCAAATATGGCCATTTCTCATAACCATCGGTGGTTCAGTGGTAGAATGCTCGCCTGCCACGCGGGCGACCCGGATTCGATTCCCGGCCGATGCATTTTTTTTTTTTTTTTTTACAATTTTTAAAACTCATTTATATATTATACAAGAATGACATCCACGGCGCCAATTTATAATTGTAACGAATAGTATTTGAATAAAAGCATTTAAACGGGTAAAACCTGGGCGTTGCCCGGGTCATTCGGCTAGTTTTATACATAAACAATTGGTGAATTACAAGGTTTGAGTAGAATTTATTATAGCTAGAGAAGAATTAACTCATGGAATTCAAGTAATCTTTACACAAGGGGATAAGAAACAACAACAACAACAGAAGTTATTATAATCATGGTAGGTAGTTAACAACTGTTCTTACAGAGTGTACATTTTACACATGTAGAGGGCAGTTCCATGGAATTTGTGTCATTTTTACACAAAACAACAACAACAGAAAGAAGTTCAACTTTTTCACTTGAAAATATGTTAGAACCCTATTTGATCATTTCCCCTCACTGGTGGGGATGGACTTTTTCAAGGGCCATTGTAATAATTACAGTAAAATCTCCATGAGAGTACACTCACACTAACGGACACCTCTCTATAAAGGACAGTTTTCATTTGCAAAATTACCATTTTTACTATTTATCAACTCTACGGTAAGTGGACACTTCTCCCTAAAGGACAGTTTGGCTCTTTAATTAGGTGTCCTTTACAGGGAGGTTCTACTGTATTTAACACACACAATTCAGAAACAAAGTGTTTAATGTGAGATTCAAACCCAGGTCGTGGATGTTGGGAACTCAATGGTTTATACCAACCTACCCCTACAGAAGTAAGAATTTCATTTGTCAAAGGTGCAGGTTGGTGGAGAGGGTGTATACATTGTCAACTTTCAACACCTACACTCATGGACAAAACTTAAGGAAGTTGTACCTTTTAGCATGTATATCGGGATTGAGACAATAACTCTGAAAGATATTACAGTGACCTTTATTGAAGACATACGAGATAACCAATATACACTCATGGACAAAACTTAAGGAAGTTGTACCTTTTAGCATGTATATCGGGATTGAGACAATAACTCTGAAAGATATTACAGTGACCTTTATTGAAGACATACGAGATAACCAATATACACTCATGGACAAAACTTAAGGAAGTTGTACCTTTTAGCATGTATATCGGGATTCAGACAATAACTCTGAAAGATATTACAGTGACCTTTATTGAAGACATAAGAGATAACCAATATACACTCATAGACAAAACTTACCGAAGTTGTACCTTTCAGCATGTATATCGGGATTGAGACAATAACTCTGAAAGATATTACAGTGACCTTTATTGAAGACACACGAGATAACCAAGTGTGAACAAAATTGACTCTGACTCCTTCAAAAAAATAGATTACTGAATGCATAAAAGACTTTCCACATCCTAAGTTTTGTCCATGAGTGTATTTTCCAGGAATGAATGCTGCACATTGAGTACTATTTTCACCATTTTAAAGGCCCCCACAATACGTGAACAAGATCAACTTAAACAATGGGTGCAAAGCAAAACAAAAAAAGCTAAAACTGCAAATATCAAACTGCTTTCTACAGAGGTAGTAGACATACACAGTATACAGTAGAACATACTCCACAAGAGGACAGTTTCCATCACCAATACAGTAGAACATACTCCACAAGAGGACAGTTTCCATCACCAATACAGTAGAACATACTCCACAAGAGGACAGTTTCCATCACCAATACAGTAGAACATACTCCACAAGAGGACAGTTTCCATCACCAATACAGTAGAACATACTCCACAAGAGGACAGTTTCCATCACCAATACAGTAGAACATACTCCACAAGAGGACAGTTTCCATCACCAATACAGTAGAACATACTCCACAAGAGGACAGTTTCCATCACCAATACAGTAGAACATACTCCATGAGAGGACAGTTTCCATCACCAATACAGTAGAACATACTCCACAAGAGGACAGTTTCCATCACCAATACAGTAGAACATACTCCACAAGAGGACAGTTTCCATCACCAATACAGTAGAACATACTCCACAAGAGGACAGTTTCCATCACCAATACAGTAGAACATACTCCACAAGAGGACAGTTTCCATCACCAATACAGTAGAACAACCTCCATGAGAGGACACTCTCGCTAGAGGAAACCTCTCTACAAAGGACAGTTTCCATCACCAATACAGTAGAACAACCTCCATGAGAGGACACTCCTGCTAGAGGACACCTCTCTACAAAGTACAGTTTCATCACCAATACAGTAGAACAACCTCCATGAGAGGACACTCCTGCTAGAGGACACCTCTCTACAAAGGACAGTTTCCATCACCAATACAGTAGAACAACCTCCATGAGAGGACACTCCTGCTAGAGGACACCTCTCTACAAAGGACAGTTTCCATCACCAATACAGTAGAACAACCTCCATGAGAGGACACTCCTGCTAGAGGACACCTCTCTACAAAGGACAGTTTCCATCACCAATACAGTAGAACAACCTCCATGAGAGGACACCTCTCTACAAAGGACAGTTTCCATCACCAATACAGTAGAACAACCTCCATGAGAGGACACTCCCGCTAGAGGACACCTCTCTACAAAGGACAGTTTCCATCACCAATACAGTAGAACAACCTCCATGAGAGGACACTCCTGCTAGAGGACACCTCTCTACAAAGGACAGTTTCCATCACCAATACAGTAGAACAACCTCCATGAGAGGACACTCCTGCTAGAGGACACCTCTCTACAAAGGACAGTTTCCATCACCAATACAGTAGAACAACCTCCATGAGAGGACACTCCCGCTAGAGGACACCTCTCTACAAAGGACAGTTTTCCATCACCAATACAGTAGAACAACCTCCATGAGAGGACACCTCTCTACAAAGGACAGTTTCCATCACCAATACAGTAGAACAACCTCCATGAGAGGACACTCCTGCTAGAGGACACCTCTCTACAAAGAACAGTTTCCATCACCAATAGAGTAGAACATACTCCATGAGAGGACACTCTCGCTAGAGGAACCTCTCTACAAAGGACAGTTTCCATCACCAATACAGTAGAACATACTCCACAAGAGGACAGTTTCCATCACCAATACAGTAGAACAACCTCCATGAGAGGACACTCCTGCTAGAGGACACCTCTCTATAAAGGACAGTTTCCATCACCAATACAGTAGAACATACTCCACAAGAGGACAGTTTCCATCACCAATACAGTAGAACAACCTCCATGAGAGGACACCTCTCTACAAAGGACAGTTTCCATCACCAATACAGTAGAACAACCTCCATGAGAGGACACTCCTGCTAGAGGAAATCTCTCTACAAAGGACAGTTTCCATCACCAATACAGTAGAACAACCTCCATGAGAGGACACTCCTGCTAGAGGACACCTCTCTACAAAGGACAGTTTCCATCACCAATACAGTAGAACAACCTCCATGAGAGGACACTCCCACTAGAGGACACCTCTCTACAAAGGACAGATTCCATCACCAATACAGTAGAACAACCTCCATGAGAGGACACCTCTCTACAAAGGACAGTTTCCATCACCAATACAGTAGAACAACCTCCATGAGAGGACACTCCTGCTAGAGGAAACCTCTCTACAAAGGACAGTTTCCATCACCAATACAGTAGAACATACTCCACAAGAGGACAGTTTCCATCACCAATACAGTAGAACATACTCCACAAGAGGACAGTTTCCATCACCAATACAGTAGAACATACTCCACAAGAGGACAGTTTCCATCACCAATACAGTAGTACAACCTCCATGAGAGGACACACCCGCTAGAGGACACCTCTCTACAAAGGACAGTTTCCATCACCAATACAGTAGAACAACCTCCATGAGAGGACACTCCCACTAGAGGACACCTCTCTACAAAGGACAGTTTCCATCACCAATACGGTAGTACAACCTCCATGAGAGGACACTCCTGCTAGAGGACACCTCTCTACAAAGGACAGTTTCCATCACCAATACAGTAGAACAACCTCCATGAGAGGACACTCCTGCTAGAGGACACCTCTCTACAAAGGACAGTTTCCATCACCAATACAGTAGAACAACCTCCATGAGAGGACACTCCTGCTAGAGGAAACCTCTCTACAAAGGACAGTTTCCATCACCAATACAGTAGAACAACCTCCATGAGAGGACACTCCCGCTAGAGGACACCTCTCTACAAAGGACAGTTTCCATCACCAATACAGTAGAACAACCTCCATGAGAGGACACTCCCACTAGAGGACACCTCTCTACAAAGGACAGTTTCAATCACCAATACAGTAGAACAACCTCCATGAGAGGACACTCCTGCTAGAGGACACCTCTCTACAAAGGACAGTTTCCATCACCAATACAGTAGAACAACCTCCATGAGAGGACACTCCTGCTAGAGGACACCTCTCTACAAAGGACAGTTTCCATCACCAATACAGTAGAACATACTCCATGAGAGGACACTCCAGCTAGAGGACATCTCTCTACAAAGGACAGTTTCCATCACCAATACAGTAGAACATACTCCACAAGAGGACAGTTTCCATCACCAATACAGTAGAACATACTCCATGAGAGGACACTCCTGCTAGAGGAAACTTCTCTACAAAGGACAGTTTCCATCACCAATACAGTAGAACATACTCCACAAGAGGACAGTTTCCATCACCAATACAGTAGAACAACCTCCATGAGAGGACACTCCTGCTAGAGGACACCTCTCTACAAAGGACAGTTTCCATCACCAATACAGTAGAACAACCTCCATGAGAGGACACTCCTGCTAGAGGACACCTCTCTACAAAGGACAGTTTCCATCACCAATACAGTAGAACAACCTCCATGAGAGGACACCTCTCTACAAAGGACAGTTTCCATCACCAATACAGTAGAACAACCTCCATGAGAGGACACTCCCGCTAGAGGACACCTCTCTACAAAGGACAGTTTCCATCACCAATACAGTAGAACAACCTCCATGAGAGGACACTCCTGCTAGAGGACACCTCTCTACAAAGGACAGTTTCCATCACCAATACAGTAGAACAACCTCCATGAGAGGACACTCCTGCTAGAGGACACCTCTCTACAAAGGACAGTTTCCATCACCAATACAGTAGAACAACCTCCATGAGAGGACACTCCCGCTAGAGGACACCTCTCTACAAAGGACAGTTTCCATCACCAATACAGTAGAACAACCTCCATGAGAGGACACTCCTGCTAGAGGACACCTCTCTACAAAGGACAGTTTCCATCACCAATACAGTAGAACAACCTCCATGAGAGGACACTCCTGCTAGAGGACACCTCTCTACAAAGGACAGTTTCCATCACCAATACAGTAGAACAACCTCCATGAGAGGACACTCCTGCTAGAGGACACCTCTCTACAAAGGACAGTTTCCATCACCAATAGAGTAGAACATACTCCATGAGAGGACACTCTCGCTAGAGGAACCTCTCTACAAAGGACAGTTTCCATCACCAATACAGTAGAACATACTCCACAAGAGGACAGTTTCCATCACCAATACAGTAGAACAACCTCCATGAGAGGACACTCCTGCTAGAGGACACCTCTCTATAAAGGACAGTTTCCATCACCAATACAGTAGAACATACTCCACAAGAGGACAGTTTCCATCACCAATACAGTAGAACAACCTCCATGAGAGGACACCTCTCTACAAAGGACAGTTTCCATCACCAATACAGTAGAACAACCTCCATGAGAGGACACTCCTGCTAGAGGAAACCTCTCTACAAAGGACAGTTTCCATCACCAATACAGTAGAACAACCTCCATGAGAGGACACTCCTGCTAGAGGACACCTCTCTACAAAGGACAGTTTCCATCACCAATACAGTAGAACAACCTCCATGAGAGGACACTCCCACTAGAGGACACCTCTCTACAAAGGACAGATTCCATCACCAATACAGTAGAACAACCTCCATGAGAGGACACCTCTCTACAAAGGACAGTTTCCATCACCAATACAGTAGAACAACCTCCATGAGAGGACACTCCTGCTAGAGGAAACCTCTCTACAAAGGACAGTTTCCATCACCAATACAGTAGTACAACCTCCATGAGAGGACACACCCGCTAGAGGACACCTCTCTACAAAGGACAGTTTCCATCACCAATACAGTAGAACAACCTCCATGAGAGGACACTCCCACTAGAGGACACCTCTCTACAAAGGACAGTTTCCATCACCAATACGGTAGTACAACCTCCATGAGAGGACACTCCTGCTAGAGGACACCTCTCTACAAAGGACAGTTTCCATCACCAATACAGTAGAACAACCTCCATGAGAGGACACTCATGCTAGAGGACACCTCTCTACAAAGGACAGTTTCCATCACCAATACAGTAGAACAACCTCCATGAGAGGACACTCCTGCTAGAGAAAACCTCTCTACAAAGGACAGTTTCCATCACCAATACAGTAGAACAACCTCCATGAGAGGACACTCCCGCTAGAGGACACCTCTCTACAAAGGACAGTTTCCATCACCAATACAGTAGAACAACCTCCATGAGAGGACACTCCCACTAGAGGACACCTCTCTACAAAGGACAGTTTCCATCACCAATACAGTAGAACAACCTCCATGAGAGGACACTCCTGCTAGAGGACACCTCTCTACAAAGGACAGTTTCCATCACCAATACAGTAGAACAACCTCCATGAGAGGACACTCCTGCTAGAGGACACCTCTCTACAAAGGACAGTTTCCATCACCAATACAGTAGAACATACTCCATGAGAGGACACTCCAGCTAGAGGACATCTCTCTACAAAGGACAGTTTCCATCACCAATACAGTAGAACATACTCCACAAGAGGACAGTTTCCATCACCAATACAGTAGAACATACTCCACAAGAGGACAGTTTCCATCACCAATACAGTAGAACATACTCCACAAGAGGACAGTTTCCATCACCAATACAGTAGAACAACCTCCATGAGAGGACACTCCTGCTAGAGGAAACTTCTCTACAAAGGACAGTTTCCATCACCAATACAGTAGAACATACTCCACAAGAGGACAGTTTCCATCACCAATACAGTAGAACATACTCCACAAGAGGACAGTTTCCATCACCAATACAGTAGAACAACCTCCATGAGAGGACACTCCTGCTAGAGGACACCTCTCTACAAAGGACAGTTTCCATCACCAATACAGTAGAACATACTCCATGAGAGGACACTCCAGCTAGAGGACATCTCTCTACAAAGGACAGTTTCCATCACCAATACAGTAGAACATACTCCACAAGAGGACAGTTTCCATCACCAATACAGTAGAACATACTCCACAAGAGGACAGTTTCCATCACCAATACAGTAGAACATACTCCACAAGAGGACAGTTTCCATCACCAATACAGTAGAACATACTCCACAAGAGGACAGTTTCCATCACCAATACAGTAGAACATACTCCACAAGAGGACAGTTTCCATCACCAATACAGTAGAACATACTCCACAAGAGGACAGTTTCCATCACCAATACAGTAGAACATACTCCACAAGAGGACAGTTTCCATCACCAATACAGTAGAACATACTCCATGAGAGGACACTCCTGCTAGAGGAAACTTCTCTACAAAGGACAGTTTCCATCACCAATACAGTAGAACATACTCCACAAGAGGACAGTTTCCATCACCAATACAGTAGAACATACTCCATGAGAGGGCACTCCTGCTAGAGGAAACTTCTCTACAAAGGACAGTTTCCATCACCAATACAGTAGAACATACTCCACAAGAGGACAGTTTCCATCACCAATACAGTAGAACATACTCCACAAGAGGACAGTTTCCATCACCAATACAGTAGAACATACTCCACAAGAGGACAGTTTCCATCACCAATACAGTAGAACATACTCCACAAGAGGACAGTTTCCATCACCAATACAGTAGAACATACTCCACAAGAGGACAGTTTCCATCACCAATACAGTAGAACATACTCCATGAGAGGACAGTTTCCATCACCAATACAGTAGAACATACTCCATGAGAGGACACTCCTGCTAGAGGAAACTTCTCTACAAAGGACAGTTTCCATCACCAATACAGTAGAACATACTCCATGAGAGGACACTCCTGCTAGAGGAAACTTCTCTACAAAGGACAGTTTCCATCACCAATACAGTAGAACATACTCCATGAGAGGACACTCCTGCTAGAGGAAACTTCTCTACAAAGGACAGTTTCCATCACCAATACAGTAGAACATACTCCATGAGAGGACACTCCTGCTAGAGGAAACTTCTCTACAAAGGACAGTTTCCATCACCAATACAGTAGAACATACTCCACAAGAGGACAGTTTCCATCACCAATACAGTAGAACATACTCCACAAGAGGACAGTTTCCATCACCAATACAGTAGAACATACTCCACAAGAGGACAGTTTCCATCACCAATACAGTAGAACATACTCCATGAGAGGACACTCCTGCTAGAGGAAACTTCTCTACAAAGGACAGTTTGCATTGCTAAAAATTCCAATTGTTTCTACTTAGCAACTCTCCAGTAAGAGGATACTTCTCTCTCTCTAAAAAACACTTTGGCTTTGCAACTAGGTGTTGTGCTTCACAGATAGTTTATCTACTATATTTACAAATATTCAAATCTGTAATTACCCATCACATGGTCATATTATGGCAATGTAATGATGTAGTATAGGAGACATACATCATGTAGTTCGTAGATGCCATCTCCCCGGGTACAGATGTAGTGCTCCAAGTAGTTCCACTTGTAGTTCTCCAACATCTCCGTAGAGAAATCCACCCAGGAGACTCCATAGGTTAGACTGTCTGGTGCGTGGAAGCGGTAACTGTAGTGGTAGGACTTGTTTACCAGGTAGGGATGTCTGGACACACAGCCTGCTGGTGTGCATGGCGGTAAATATGCAAAATTGGAAAAGAAAAGGAAAGGGGGCATAGTCAAAAATGATAAAGTACAAATGATAAACAAATAAACACAAGGTAATAAGATCAAATCCAAATAAATAAATAATTTGTCAACACACTATTTATTTATTTGGTCTTATTACCTTGTGTTTATAATCTATAATCCAAATTGTGACTTATCAATAAACAATTAACAAAGATTGTCTCTTAAATTGGCAACAAAGTGTTATAGGACAATATGCAAATATAATTATGCAAAAAAAAGTTACATAGTTACAATGGGAAAGATGTAAAAAGGGAACAATTATGATAATTGGTGTCAACAAGTCTTCTTCTTCTTCTTTCTCATCTCCACACTGGGTGAAGTAGAATGCGTCTGCCTTTGTCATTAAGACTGGGAGCACTACTCAGTGGCAGGCCGACTTAGCTCCAAAAGAAATGGCCGCCTCTGACATGAGGAACAGATGCCATGTGCAGCCGCTCCTAACATGGAGTACAAACACTGCCCATCCTGTTTCCCTGGATTAGTACCCCTTACAGGGTACTATCAGCCGGGCCAGCTGAGCCCAGATTTTTTAGTGAGCTTGTTACTGCTCCCCTTCCTTCTTTTTCATCCGGGCTTGGGACCGGCAAGGGCGGAGTGTCAACAAGTAAGTTATAAAAGGTGAAATGAGAATAAAACAGAGTGTAGTTGACACTACAATATGTAGATAGTGCTGACTACATGATTGGAGTCTTACCTAGGACGGTACTGAGTGACTGTGATGGTGTCTGGCTCCTTGTAGATTAACCGATGGAAGATACGGCCGATGCTCATCCAGGTTTCCTATAGATCACACAACCATTGGATTATTTTAACTATTTTTTAATTTAGGAGATATTATTTACAATTATTTATTTATTGATATCAATCATATACAGTAAAATCTCTCTATAGTGAACCCCACAGGACTGAACTTGTGGTTCACCATAGCCATGGTTTGTTATAGCCATAGTTCCCTGTGAGGCTTGGTGGAAGGGTGGTCTAAACCGATGGCTTTCGACCACTACGACCCGGGTTCGATTCCCGCATTGGGCACTTTTTTTCTTTTCACTTAAAAAAACAAAAAATACTCCAATGGCCCCAGATTCTTGCAAAGTCCAATCCCACCAGCGAGTGCAAGTAACCAAACGGGGCTCTGGTACATTTGTAAGTACAAAGTTGAACTGCTTTTCTACATCTGTAGACATGTGGGGCACTTACAGTAAAAACAGTCGCCTACTTCTAACCACCATGATTATCATGGCCTGTACCACGTGTACTAGGGATAAGCAAAAAAAAGTTCTCTGTATTATAAAATAAAAAATAGGGTTTATTTAGGTACGTTATAAGGGAAAGTTTGTAATATCCACAGTTCATTTCAGCTCGGTTTTATTGTATATATAGTACAGTAGAACTAACCTCCCTGTAAAGGACATCACCTAATTGCAGAGGCAAACTGTCCTTTAGGGAGAGGTGTCCTCTTACTGGAGATTTGCTAAATTGTAAAAATGGTAATTTTGCAAATGAAAACTGCCTTTTGTAGAGAGGTGTCCACTAGGGAGGTGTCAGCTAAAGGGAGGTTCTATTGTATTATAAAAAATGCAGTAAAACCTTCATAAGAAGACACTTGTTAGAGGACACCTCTCTAAAAAAGGACAGTTTACAATGCCAAAATCATCATTTTTTTTACTATTGGTAAAGGGGACATATTTTAAACACATCCAAAAAAAGGAGTTAATACATTTTTACCAGGAAGAGTTGCCTCTTTTTATAAATATAATCCTCACTCAACAGTTCAAATTCTAATATTTATTTGAAAAAAAATATATATATATACAATTTTTCTGATAATTATTGAAAAATGTTTTTTTTTTTGCTTATCCCTAGTACACGTGGTACAGGCCATGATAATCATGGTGGGTAGAAGTAGGCGACTGTTTTTACTGTAAGTGCACCACATGTCTATTTATGTTAAAAGCAGTTTAATTTTGCACTTACAAATGTGCCAGAGCCCCGTTTGGTTACTTGCACTTGCTGGTGGGGTTGGACTTTTGCAAGAATTGGGTGCCATTGGACACTTTTTTTTTAAATCAGAAAAAAAAGTGTCCAATGCGGGAATCGAACCCGGGTCGTCGAGGTCAAAAACCAACGGTTTAGATCATCCTTCCACCGACCCCCACTGGAAATATGTGATAAATACCAGCTCATATTTTATAATGCATACATTGCACATTTGGTTTATTCTGTCCTTTATAGAGAGGTGTTCTCTAGTGCGAGTGTCCTTTCATGAAGGTTTTTCTACTGTACCATTAGTTGGTGATGATTAGGTACAATTTGGATTTTACATTAGAAACACAAGATAATAAGACCACAAATCCAAATAAATAAATAGTGTGTAACGTTTCTGTAACAACATTGTTACTGAAATGTCACACACTATTTATTTATTTGGAGATTTGGTATTATTACCTTGTGTTTATAATCTATAATCCAAATTGTACCTTATCAAGAAAACACATGTTGATATCAGAGTCTGTTGCAATAAAAATAAACTAGACATAAATCACAACACATGTTTCTGGTTGGTTTCCCAATAAAAAAAGACAGCAGATCACAGTCTAGTAACAGAAATGGTAAGTATCAGCTGCTTGGTCTTGTTAGTGGGTCTGCTGTTTGTACTGGAAGGTAAGTACAGTAAAACTTCTCTATACCGAATCCTGAAACTGAATCTGTGGTTCACTATAGCCATGGTTCATTATAGCCATAGTTCACTGTATTATAAAATGGGGATTATTTCAAGTTCATTATAAGGGAAAGTCACTATATCCCTGGTTCATTTTAACAGGATTTTACTACATATTTTCTGTCTTCTATGATAAAGCACAATTTAGAGTATAGATTATAAAACAAGAAAATAAGACCTAATCCAAATAATTTATTAGTGTGTGACGTCTTGGCAACAACATTGTCACCATCATCAGACAAAAAAATAAATGATAAAAAATATCACAGCAAGTTCTTAAATAGTTTTTTTTTTTTTTACTTATCCTTTTAGTCTAAATTAGACAAGATCTTGGATGTCGTGCTCATAAAGAAGTTCAAGAACTCTTCTTGGTTCTCTGTACAGGGATCTCTCTCTTAAATAGTAGTCATCAAGTGTTTAAACAAGATAACAGATAAGGAAAAATAGTTTTTTTAAGACAACTTGAAATATTCTTCTACAATAAAAAGATAACAGTACTATTTAAGAACTTGCTGTGATATTTTTTTCTCATTTATTCTTTTGTCTGATGATGTTGACAATGTTGTTGCCAAAACGTCACACACTAATACATTATTTGGATTAGGTCTTATTTTCTTGTATTCTAGATGGAAATTTTATCAGGAGAATATATATATGTCATAATTTGTATAGTTAATGCCCAAGAGATATAATTTATTTTCTTCAAAATAAGTATGTAAATATGTTAAGCTTGTGTTAAAATGTAAATATGCAAATTTATCCATCTATAAAAACGGTACAAAAAATAAAGGTGGCAGACATTGCGGGTACGCTGTTCGCTTGGCTGGAGCTAATTCTTGGGGATTAAAGACACAACGCTTGCACCCTTTCATTTGACCACGGCAGCTACGACATATATATATATAAATAGGTTGCATTAGCATATGCAATCTGTTATAAGAAATATGAACTATTTTTGATGCATATTATTCTTTTAAAAATAAACAATTTTCTACTGTCCTTACTGCAATGAAAAAAATGAATGGGAGGACCTGGCTCATCAGTGGTGAACCCTCCCAGCGATTTCGCCAGTTTAATCTACCATACCACTGTTATATTGCATTTTTCGATCTTCCTTTTATAGTTATACTGATACTAGACTCTTGGAATGGGTATTTTAGATTAACTATGGACATAAGTTTTGAGGACAGTAAAAATACATATAATTATAAATATATAATTAATATAAATATATAAAATGCATCATAATATCCTTGTTTAGAAAACTAATTCTTTTGTCTGATGATGGTAACAATGCTGAAACATCACACACTATTAAATTATTTGGATTAGGTCTTATTTTCTAGTATCTAAGATTCCATTAGAAGAGAAAATTGAAAGTAAAATATAATAATAAGATATTTATTTAGAAAGAAACACATTGCTACTGTGATAAAGCACAATTTGGATTATAGATTATAATAAAAGAAAATAAGACCTAATCCAAATAATTTATTAGGATTAGGTCTTATTTTCTTTTATTACATTGCTACTGTTTATATTCTTTTACTTATATTAGATAGCAATTTTCTCTTCTCTTCTATGTATTTCTACTGTCTTCAAAGCTTATGTCCATAGTTCATTTAAAATACCCTTTCCAAGAGTCTTAGATTCAGTATCAGTATGAAAGAAAAACTGAAAAATGCAATAAAAACAAGGTAATAAGACCAAATCCAAATAAATAAACAGTGTGTGACGCTTCAGGTAACAGCGTGTTACCATCTATACTGAATGGAGAAATAAGTACATTCAGTACTTTTGTCTGAAGATGGTAACAATGCTGTTACCGAAACGTCACACACTATTTATTTATTTGGATTTGGTCTTATTACTTTGTTTTTATAATCTATAATCCAAATTGTGCCTTATCATTGGAGATTTGGTCTTATTACCTTGTGTTTATAATCTATAATCCAAATTGTGCTTTAACTGCAAAATGCAATATTACTCTCCAGTAAGAGGACATCTCACTTTAAAGGACACTTTTGCTCTTCATTTAGGTGTTGTCCTTTACAGAGAGGTTCTATTCTAATAATAATATTCTCTGTGTGTGTGAAGCAATTAGTGATCTTCTTCTTTCTTATATCCACTCAATCATATCAGGGTATCAAGCTTGTAGAGCTTGTTGATGGTGTCTCCTGGGGATAAGTTGAGCTCATCAATGGATGAGTCAATACAGTCAATAATTTATATTACAGTATAATGCGGCTTATGATTGTAAAACGACATTTGAAAACCATCCTGCATGTGTTTCTTTTAGACAAAAAATCTAATTTATTTTTCATACTTCATCCCTAAGGTTAGAAATAATTGTTATTTCTCGATTTTTCATTTAAAAGAAACACACGCGGGATGGTTTTCAAATGTCGTTTTACAGTCAATAATGTGTTTTAGGGTTGCAGGTTGAGAATTGCGATTAGTGATGAATAATGATGATGGATGTTGCAGCTTCCGGCCAATTGCCGCGATGCCAGAACCAACAAGGATTCTGTTTGGTTGAAAGTATTTGCAGAGATCTCAACCTGGTGTACCTTGGCAAATGTGACCAGGACAGGAAAGGCTTTGCCTGCTGTTCAGGTGGAAGTCCTACAACTACCACATCTGAATAAATGATGTGTGGAAATATGATCTAATAAAAATTCTAACAATATTTGTGTTGTCTGGTCACTTTGTGATTCTTTATTCCACAATTTAACCTTAGAAACACATATGGTAACAAGACCACACCCAAACAAGACAACACTTGAGTCATACAGGGGAACTTAGAGACAGCAGGAACATAATTGGTTATCAAAATTTGAAACTATTTTAAACGCGTAAGATTCTTTTTGAAATTAAACAATTTCTACTGCCCTTACTGCAATGGAAAAATTAGAGGGAGGGCCTGGCTCATCAGTGGTGAACCCTCCCAGCGGTTTCGCCAGTTTAAAACTCTCAAAAATTCACCTTCAATGGATACCCTCACATGTTGGAATTGAAGGCAATGAAGCTGCTGATGCGTTAGCAAAAAAAGGCACAAAAGAACCCTTGCCATGGAAAAATAAACTTACTTTTAAAGAAATAGAAACAGTAGCCAAACAAAAATAAACAAGAACTGAAGGATCCCACCTAAGCACAGTTGGTACAGTGGGGTGAACCCAGGAGGAGCTCTGAACATCAGAAATAGACAGCATCAAACAACACTAACAAGATTTAGAACAGGCCATCTCAAGCCATTGAAGATAGAAAATAATAACAAAATCTACCCCACTTGCCCAAAATGTAGCTTGGTACCTGCAGCTCCAGAACACATTTTGGCTTGCATTAGATACACTAAACAGGACCTTTGGGAGAGGACGCTGTTTATCATAAAACAGCTCGAGGAGCATGAACTAATGGAATTCGTGTAATCTTTACACAAGGGGATAAGAAACAACAACAACAGACCACACCCAAATAGATAATACAGTATTATACCTCACACAAGGCAATAAGACCCAATCCAAATAAATAAATAGCATGTGACGTTTCTGTAACAGCATTGTTACCATCTTAAGACAAAAGTACAGAATGTATGTCTGAAGATGGTAACAATGCTGTTACCGAAATGTCACAAACTATTTATTTATTTGGATTTGGTGTCTTATTACCTTGTTTTTATAATCTATAATCCAAATTGTACCTTATCAAATTTGAGAACTAATTGTACTAGGGTGATTTTATCTGATTTAGTATTAAAAATGATCAGATTAATTTTTTTTTAAAAGATAAATAATAAAATTATATTCAGTAGAACCTCCCTTTAGCGTAAATTTTTCTACAAAGGACAGTTTTCATTTGCAAAATTACCTTTTTTACTATTTAGAAACTCTCCGGTAAGAGGACACCTATCCCTAAAGGACACTTTGGCTCTGCAATTAGGTGTTGTCCTTGATAGGGAGGTTCTACTGTATCACATATTGCCCTGATAATGATTGTGCAAATTTGAGGTGTGCAAATTGCAGTTTTAGATTATGACACATAAATTGCATATACTATTTTTTTTTAGAAATAAGGTGAAGCCATCAAATTATAATATAAATTGAAAGTACCACATGCTAACATTAGGTTTCATTTCAACATCTGTGAGGTTGATTTCCCAATAAAACTGTAGCAGATCATCACAGTCTGTTAAAAAAGATGGCGAGAATCAGCTGCTTGGTGTTGTTTGTCGGCCTGCTCTTTGTACTGGAAGGTAAGTATGGGGTGTTGTGATGTCTTACAATTCCATCTCTATTATGAAAAATGGCATCTCCTTATCGTGTAACTGAAAGTTGCTGATGGCTTGCGCCATCTATCAGAATAAATATCAACTATTCTCGTTGATTTTTTTAATTATTCCAGAATTGGCCAAATACCCATTCTTGATTAATCAAGAAAAGCTAACCACGGATGCGTTTCGGGCTGTTGGCCCTCATCAGTGTGGTGCAAGCTGTACCTCAACGACCAAAAAATTGGTCATTCAGGCATCCTGAAAAATCATGAAACGGGTAGTTAAGGCCAGAATTCTGTCTCTGTCAGGTTTGTCTTAATTCTTTATGTCTTGAAATCAGATGGAATCAGCCATGTATACACCCACCTGGTCTTAATATAAACTTATAAATGAATAAAACAAAGCATCAAGGGCTGCGTATCTTTATTACAATGCCATCTATTATTGGTAATCTGAACTATTTATGCCACCTATAATTATTTATATACATGACAATTTCACTTTTGTACTATTTGGTACTATTTTGGTCGTTGAGGTACAATATGCACCAAACATACATGTTTAGAAACAAGGTAATAAGACCAAATCCAAATAAATAAATAGTGTGTGACGTTTCGGTAACAGCCTTGTTACCATCTTCAGACAAAAGTACTGAATGAGAAATTTTACCACAGCATGGTTTAAATAGTTGTTTTCTGTATTATCACTTGTTTATACACTTGATAACAGTAACTATTTAAAACATGCTGTAGTAAAATTTCTCATTCAGTACTTTTGTCTGAAGATGGTAACAAGGCTGTTACCGAAACGTCACACACTATTTATTTATTTGGAATCGGTCTTATTACCTTGTTTTATACATGGTTAGCTTTTCTTGATGGCTAATCCTTGACTAATTAAAAAAATAACAATTAATTGATATTTTATTCCGACAGATATTGATAGCCATCAGAAATTTTAGTTGAACAATCAGGAGATGCCTTTTTCTTAATTTATTCAACCTTTCCCAGTACAATTTCACATCTGTGTGTGTACTATCTTTTATAATAATTATGGATGTTTTGCAGCCTCAGCCCAAATGGACCGATGTCAGGAACAACAAGGACAATGTGTGAGCCAAATAATCTGCAAGGGAGCCGGACGAGAGATCATTGGAAAATGCGACCCACACAGGGAAGGCTTCGTGTGCTGCAAAAATGTAATTGGATTTCCTCCTCCAAGGGATTAAACGACAAACAAACAAATAAAGAATTAATTAACGGAGAATATTTATTTTTAGTGTATAGATTGTGTTTGTAATACGTTATACAGTTAAATCTGTCTATAGCGCCCCCTCTAAATAGCACCTTCCTCTCTATAGCACCTGATTTTAAACATTAAAATGTGTAAACATTTTACATTAAAAGTGACCTGTATATAGCACCCCCCTCTCTTTAGCACCCTATTTTGGTGAGTCCCATTAAAAGTGAACTGTCTATAGCACCCTACTTTGGTGAGTTCCAAGAGGGGACGCTATAGACAGGTTTAACTGTATTCAAATTGTAACCTTATTTATAACATGTGAATAAACTTCTGAATTCTTTGTCTCTTTAACTCTTTGTCTATCTGAACAAAAATGATGATAGCAACAAATAAATTAGCATGACAACTGCTTTTCAACATTAGCAGTAATGGTACACAATGTGGATACTTCCAATACTGGTGTGTAACACTCCTAACACCTCATGAATATACACTCATGGACAAAACTTAAGGAATTTCTAAAAGAGGTAAAATCTTCCCAATTACATTCGTGGTAAAAGCAAAACATACAGGAGATAAGTTTCTTAACAAATTTAATATAACATCAAGCTTTCGGGCAAAGAGAGGCCCTTCTACAGGATCAAATGTATAAGAAAAGTGATTAAGGAAGTTGTACATTTTACCATGTATATCGGGATTGAGACAATAACTCTGAAAGATATTACAGTGACCTTTATTGAAGACACACGAGATAACCAATATACACTCATGGACAAAACTTAAGGAAGTTGTACCTTTTTCCATGTATATCTGGATTGAGACAATAACTCTGAAAGATATTACAGTGACCTTTATTGAAGACACATGAGATAACCCTTCCAGACCAGCATCCCTCTTTTGCCAGTTCAGCAGCCAATTCATTGCCCTCAATTAGAGAGCGTCCCTTGACCCAGTACAATTTTGGGGGCCTATCCATTTCACCTAGCAGATCCGCTACTTCATGTGCCATCTGTCCCTTCTCCAAGCAAATGGAGATGAGGGCAAACATTGGTACAGTGGAGTGAACCCAGGAGGAGCTCTGAACATCAGAAATAGACAATATCAAACAAAACTAACAAGATTTAGAACAGGCCATCTCAAGCCGTTAAAGATAGAAAATAACAACAAAATCTACCCCACTTGCCTAAAATGTAGCTTGGCACCTGCAGCTCCAGAAAACATTTTGGCTTCCATTAGATGCACTAAACAGGACCTTTGGGAGAGGCCGCTGCTTATCATAAAACAGCTCGAAGAGCATGAACTCATGCAATTTGTGTAATCTTTACACAAGGGGATAAGAAACAACAGCAACAGACCACACCCAAATAGATAATACAGTATTATACTTGGTGTTTGGATTATCCCTATATAAAAGTCAGTTTATGTATGTATGTATGTATGTATGTATGTATGTATGTATGTATGTATGTATGTATGTATGTATGTGGGTATCTATGTTGGCTATACACGTCCACAATACGTAACTAATCTGACTGAAATTTTAACAGTATATAGAGTAGAATCTGGAAAAACTTATAGTGAAAATTTCAGGTCTCTATCCCGAATATTCTTCGAGTTATTTGCAAATTTGCGTGGAATTTTGCCCTTTAGCTCGAAAGTAGTGCCTCTAGCGGAGAAAATGCGAAGTAATGGTCCAATGACCTAAGTCGTGGCGCCATCTATGTACAATATATATCCTCTTTTTTAAATTTACATTCTGTTTAAAAATTATTATATTTAGTTATTCATTCAATTTTTAATTTCTTATCCAATTATAATACATAGATTCAAAAACCATACATCCAATCGCCGTGAAATTTTGGGATATTATTAGGTATATCCCCGGAAAGGTTTTCGAAAAATAATTTCTTGAATATCTTGAATATCCTTAGTTATTTGCAGATTTGTAGCTTTAACTCGCAAGCAGCGCCACCTTGCGACGGAGATAGGCTTAGGTCTTCCCCACCCCCTGTCGAGAGAACCCACCGACCAATCAGAGGGGTCAAGATGTCCTGGCACGCGGGGGCAGAGTTGGTGACACAGCTGTGCCAAGTAGACAAGAAAAAAGCCTCGCGGGGGCTTGCCCAAGATGACCTTCGGGAACTTCGTCCATCTTCCATAAACGACCATGATTTTATTCAACTTATCGAGTATTTTTCAAGGGACCGGGAAAAATGTTCACTAGATAAAACGATGATTTTGTAATGTAGAAATTTAGGAAAGACAAAATTCAGGATGACACGGTACACAGGGACCGGGAAAAAATGATCACTTTATCGAGAGATTCAAATTTACGAGTTTCAAATTATCAAAATATATCTATTATTTTTTTATAAGTTTATAGAGAATTGTTTTAACAAATGTTCGTTAGACAAACCTTTACTCGGGTAAAACCCGGGCAAAGCCGGGTACATCCGCTAGTAGATTATAAACACAAGGCAATAAGACCCAATCCAAATAAATAAATAGCATGTGACGTTTCTGTGACAGCATTGTACCATCTTCAGACAAAAGTACAGAATGTATGTCTGAAGATGGTAACAATGCTGTTGCCAAAATGTCACACACTATTTATTTAGATTTGGTCTTATTACCTTGTTTTTATAATCTATAATCCAAATTGTACCTTATCAAATTTGAGAACTAATTGTACTAGGGTGATTTTATCTGATTTAGTATTAAAAATGATCAGATTAATTTTTTTAAAAAGATAAATAATAAAATTATATTCAGTAGAACCTCCCTTTGGCGTAAATTTTTCTACAAAGGACAGTTTTCATTTGCAAAATTACCTTTTTTACTATTTAGAAACTCTCCGGTAAGAGGACACCTATCCCTAAAGGACACTTTGGCTCTGTAATTAGGTGTTGTCCTTGATAGGGAGGTTCTACTGTATCACATATTGCCCTGATAATGATTGTGCAAATTTGTGATGTGCAAATTGCAGCTTTAGATTATGACACATAAATTGCATATCCAATTTTTTTTTTTTAGAAATAAGGTGGAGCCATCAAATTATAATATAAATTGCAAGTACCACATGCTAACATTAGGTTTCATTTCAACATCTGTGAGGTTGATTTCCCAATAAAACTGTAGCAGATCATCACAGTCTGTTAACAAAGATGGCAAGAATCAGCTGCTTGGTGTTGTTTGTCGGCCTGCTCTTTGTACTGGAAGGTAGGTATGGGGTGTTGTGATGTCTTACAATTCCATCTCTATTATGAAAAATGGCATCTCCTTATCGTGTAACTGAAAGTTGCTGATGGCTTGCGCCATCTATCAGAATAAATATCAACTATTCTCATTGATTTTTTTAATTATTCCAGAATTGGCCAAATACCCGTTCTTGATTAAACAAGAAAAGCTAACCAGGGATGTGTTTCGGGCTGTTGGCCCTCATCAGCGTGGTGCAAGCTCTACCTCAACGACCAGAAAAACTGGCCATTCAGGCATCCTGAAAATCATGAAACGGGTAGTTAAGGCCAGAATTCTGTCTCTGTCAGGTTTGTCTTAATTCTTTATGTCTTGAAATCAGATGGAATCAGCCATGTATACACCCACTTAGACTTAATATAAACTTGCTGCATTAGAACGACATCTATTATTACAATTATTTTATTTCCAAAGCAATATATCCCGCAAGGGATACTTGCGCCAAACAAGGAGAAAAGTTTATTTACATAAGTTATTTACATTATTCAACGCATGAAAACATTAGAGATCCAGATTTTGTAGAAAGTTTAGAATGTATTTACAAAATGAATTGAACTTTAAATATGATTTTTTATCGGAAATCAAATTATTAAGTTCACAAACAACTAGTTCATTCTTCATTCTATAATCTTGAAATGCTGGGCAATCGATCAGTAGATGTCTTGAGGTTTGTTCCTCAATACCACAAAAGCAACTTGAATCCTTCACTGCCTTTATTCTATTTTAAAATCTTTTGAAATTTCCGTGGTTTGTAACAAATTGAGTATTATAAAAATTGATTGGCCATAAATATTGAAAATCTATTATTGGTAATCTGAACTATTTATGCCACATATGATTATTTATATACATGACAATTTCACTTTTGTACTATTTGGTACTATTAGGTACAATTTGTACCACACATACATGGTAAGCTTTTCTTGATAGCTATCCTTGACTAATTAAAACAAATCAAAGATTAATTTAATATTTATTCCGACAGATATCGCTAGCCATCAGCAACTTTTTGTTGAACAATCAGGAGATGCCTTTTTCTTAATATATCCAACTTTTCCCAGTACAATTTCACTTCTGTACTATCTTTTATAATAATTATGGATGTTGCAGCCTCAGCCCAAATGACCCGATGTCAGGAACGACAAGGAGAATGTGTGAGCCAATTAATCTGCAATGGAACCAGACGAGAGATCATTGGAGAATGTGACCCACCCAAGGAAGGCTCCGTATGCTGCAAAATGTAATTGGATTTCCTCCCCCAAGAGATTAAAGGACAAACAAACAAATAAAGAATTCATTAACGGAGAATATTTATTTTTGGTGTATAGATTGGTGACCTTTGTGTTTGTAATCATTATACAGTTAAACCTGTCTATAGCGCCCCCTCTAAATAGTGCCTTCCACTCTATAGTGCCCGATTTTAAACATTATAATGTAAACATTTTACATCAAAAGTGGCCTGTCTATAGAAACCCCTCTCTATAGCACCCTATTTTGGTTAGTTCCAAGAGAGGGCTTTATAGACAGGTTTAACTCTATTCAAATTGTAACCTTATATATAACATGTGAATAAACTTCTGAATTCTTTGTCTCTTTAACTCTTTGTCTATCTGAACAATGATGATATAAACAAATGAATTAGCATGACAAAAAGTGACTGCTTTTTAACACTAGCGGTAATGGATACGTCCAACACTGGTGTGTAACAATCCTAACACCTCATGAATATACACTCATGGACAAAACTTAAGGAAGTTGTACCTTTTACATGTATATTGGGATTCAGACAATAATTCTGAAAGATATTTGAAAAAGCTACCTTAACAATGATGTTATTTAAAAACTAGAATGACTCTCATCAATGTTGGTTATATTCCAACACTGTAGCTAGCTTAATAATGATGATATTTCAACACTAGAATGGCTAAACAATAGTGGTTATATTCCAACACTAGCTAGCTTAACAATGGTGATATATTTAACAATACAATGATGATATATATAACAATTAGAATGACTCTCAACAATGTTGGTTATATTCCAACTCTGTAGCTAGCTTAACAATGAAAATATTTCAACTCTAGAATGGCTCAACAATGGTGGTTATATAGCAACACTGTAGCTAGCTTAACAATGAAGATATTTCAACACTAGAATGGCTCAACAATGGTGGTTATATAGCAACACTGTAGCTAGCTTAACAATGAAGATATTTCAACACTAGAATGACTCAACAATGGTGGTTATATACCAACACTGTAGCTAGCTTAACAATGAAGATATTTCAACACTAGAATGGCTCAACAATGGTGGTTATATACCAACACTGTAGCTAGCTTGACAATGGTGATATATCAATACTAGGATGGCTCAACAATGGTGGTTATATACCAACACTGTAGCTAGCTTAACAATGGTGATATATCAATACTAGAATGGCTCAACAATGGTGTTTATATACCAACACTGTAGCTAGCTTAACAATGGTGAAATTTCAACACTAGAATGGCTCAACAATGGTGGTTATATACCAACACTGTAGCAAGCTTAACAATGAGGATATTTCAACACTAGAATGGCTCAACAATGGTGGTTATATACCAACACTTTAGCTAGCTTAACAATGGTGATATATCAACACTAGAATGGCTCAACAATGGTGGTTATATACCAACACTGTAGCTAGCTTAACAATGAAGATATTTCAAACTAGAATGGCTCAACAATGGTGGTTATATTCCAACACTGTAGCTAGCTTAACAATGGTGATATTTCAATACTAGAATGGCTCAACAATGGTGGTTATATACCAACACTGTAGCTAGCTTAACAATGAAGATATTTCAACACTAGAATGGCTCAACAATGGTGGTTATATACCAACACTGTAGCTAGCTTAACAATGAAGATATTTCAACACTAGAATGGCTCAAAAATGGTGGTTATATACCAACACTGTAGCTAGCTTAACAATGGTGATATATCAATACTAGAATGGCTCAACAATGGTGGTTATATACCAACACTGTAGCTAGCTTAACAATGGTGATATATCTATACTAGAATGGCTCAACCATGGTGGTTATATACCAACACTGTAGCTAGTTTAACAATGGTGATATTTCAATACTAGAATGGCTCAACAATGGTGATTATATACCAACACTGTAGCTAGCTTAACAATGGTGATAATGATTACTAGAATGGCTCAACAATGGTGGTTTTATACCAACACTGTAGCTAGCTTAACAATGGTGATATTTTAATACAAGAATGGCTCAACAATGGTGGTTATATACCAACACTGTAGCTAGCTTAACAATGGTTATATATCAATACTAGAATGGCTCAACAATGGTGGTTATATACCAACACTGTAGCTAGCTTAACAATGGTGATATATCAATACTAGAATGGCTCAACAATGGTGGTTGTGTACTAACACTGTAGCTAGCTTAACAATGAAGATATTTCAACACTAGAATGGCTCAACAATGGTGGTTATATACCAACACTGTAGCTAGCTTAACAATGGTTATATATCAATACTAGAATGGCTCAACAATGATGGTTATATACCAACACTGTAGCTAGCTTAACAATGGTGATATTTCAATTCTAGAATGGCTCAACAATGGTGGTTTTATACCAACACTGTAGCTAGCTTAACAATGGTGATATATCAATACTAGAATGGCTCAACAATGGTGTTTATATACCAACACTGTAGCTAGCTTAACAATGGTGATATATCAATACTAGAATGGCTCAACAATGGTGGTTATATACCAACACTGTAGCTAGCTTAACAATGGTGATATATCAACACTAGAATGGCTCAACAATGGTGGTTTTATACCAACACTGTAGCTAGCTTAACAATGAAGATATTTCAACACTAGAATGGCTCAACAATGGTGGTTATATACCAACACTGTAGCTAGCTTAACAATGGTGATATATCAATACTAGAATGGCTCAACAATGGTGGTTATATACCAACACTGTAGCTAGCTTAACAATGGTGATATATCAATACTAGAATGGCTCAACAATGGTGGTTATATACCAACACTGTAGCTAGCTTAACAATGGTGATAATCAATACTAGAATAGCTCAACAATGGTGGTTTTATACCAACACTGTAGCTAGCTTAACAATGGTGATATTTCAATACTAGAATGGCTCAACAATGGTGGTTATATACCAACACTGTAGCTAGCTTAACAATGGTGATAATCAATACTAGAATGGCTCAACAATGGTGGTTATATACCAACACTGTAGCTAGCTTAACAAGGGTGATATATCAATACTAGAATGGCTTAACAATGGTGGTTATATACCAACACTGTAGCTAGCTTAACAATGAAGATATTTCAACACTAGAATGGCTCAACAATGGTGGTTATATACCAACACTGTAGCTAGCTTAACAATGGAGATATTTCAATACTAGAATGGCTCAACAATTGTGGTTATATACCAACACTGTAGCTAGCTTAACAATGAATATATTTCAACACTAGAATGGCTCAACAAAGGTGGTTATATACCAGCACTCTAGCTAGCTTAACAATGAAGATATTTGAACACTAGAATGGCTCAACAATGGTGGTTATATACCAACACTGTAGCTAGCTTAACAATGAAAAAATTTCAACTCTAGAATGGCTCAACAATGGTGATATATCAACACTAGAATGGCTCAACAATGGTGGTTATATACCAACACTGTAGCTAGCTTAACAATGAAGATATTTCAAACTAGAATGGCTCAACAATGGTGGTTATATTCCAACACTGTAGCTAGCTTAACAATGGTGATATATCTATACTAGAATGGCTCAACCATGGTGGTTATATACCAACACTGTAGCTAGTTTAACAATGGTGATATTTCAATACTAGAATGGCTCAACAATGGTGATTATATACCAACACTGTAGCTAGCTTAACAATGGTGATAATCATTACTAGAATGGCTCAACAATGGTGGTTTTATACCAACACTGTAGCTAGCTTAACAATGGTGATATTTTAATACAAGAATGGCTCAACAATGGTGGTTATATACCAACACTGTAGCTAGCTTAACAATGGTTATATATCAATACTAGAATGGCTCAACAATGGTGGTTATATACCAACACTGTAGCTAGCTTAACAATGGTGATATATCAATACTAGAATGGCTCAACAATGGTGGTTGTGTACTAACACTGTAGCTAGCTTAACAATGAAGATATTTCAACACTAGAATGGCTCAACAATGGTGGTTATATACCAACACTGTAGCTAGCTTAACAATGGTTATATATCAATACTAGAATGGCTCAACAATGATGGTTATATACCAACACTGTAGCTAGCTTAACAATGGTGATATTTCAATTCTAGAATGGCTCAACAATGGTGGTTTTATACCAACACTGTAGCTAGCTTAACAATGGTGATATATCAATACTAGAATGGCTCAACAATGGTGTTTATATACCAACACTGTAGCTAGCTTAACAATGGTGATATATCAATACTAGAATGGCTCAACAATGGTGGTTATATACCAACACTGTAGCTAGCTTAACAATGGTGATATATCAACACTAGAATGGCTCAACAATGGTGGTTTTATACCAACACTGTAGCTAGCTTAACAATGAAGATATTTCAACACTAGAATGGCTCAACAATGGTGGTTATATACCAACACTGTAGCTAGCTTAATAATGGTGATATATCAATACTAGAATGGCTCAACAATGGTGGTTATATACCAACACTGTAGCTAGCTTAACAATGGTGATATATCAATACTAGAATGGCTCAACAATGGTGGTTATATACCAACACTGTAGCTAGCTTAACAATGGTGATAATCAATACTAGAATAGCTCAACAATGGTGGTTTTATACCAACACTGTAGCTAGCTTAACAATGGTGATATTTCAATACTAGAATGGCTCAACAATGGTGGTTATATACCAACACTGTAGCTAGCTTAACAATGGTGATAATCAATACTAGAATGGCTCAACAATGGTGGTTATATACCAACACTGTAGCTAGCTTAACAAGGGTGATATATCAATACTAGAATGGCTTAACAATGGTGGTTATATACCAACACTGTAGCTAGCTTAACAATGAAGATATTTCAACACTAGAATGGCTCAACAATGGTGGTTATATACCAACACTGTAGCTAGCTTAACAATGGTGATATTTCAATACTAGAATGGCTCAACAATTGTGGTTATATACCAACACTGTAGCTAGCTTAACAATGAATATATTTCAACACTAGAATGGCTCAACAAAGGTGGTTATATACCAGCACTCTAGCTAGCTTAACAATGAAGATATTTGAACACTAGAATGGCTCAACAATGGTGGTTATATACCAACACTGTAGCTAGCTTAACAATGAAAAAATTTCAACTCTAGAATGGCTCAACAATGGTGATATATCAACACTAGAATGGCTCAACAATGGTGGTTATATACCAACACTGTAGCTAGCTTAACAATGAAGATATTTCAAACTAGAATGGCTCAACAATGGTGGTTATATTCCAACACTGTAGCTAGCTTAACAATGGTGATATATCTATACTAGAATGGCTCAACCATGGTGGTTATATACCAACACTGTAGCTAGTTTAACAATGGTGATATTTCAATACTAGAATGGCTCAACAATGGTGATTATATACCAACACTGTAGCTAGCTTAACAATGGTGATAATCATTACTAGAATGGCTCAACAATGGTGGTTTTATACCAACACTGTAGCTAGCTTAACAATGGTGATATTTTAATACAAGAATGGCTCAACAATGGTGGTTATATACCAACACTGTAGCTAGCTTAACAATGGTTATATATCAATACTAGAATGGCTCAACAATGGTGGTTATATACCAACACTGTAGCTAGCTTAACAATGGTGATATATCAATACTAGAATGGCTCAACAATGGTGGTTGTGTACTAACACTGTAGCTAGCTTAACAATGAAGATATTTCAACACTAGAATGGCTCAACAATGGTGGTTATATACCAACACTGTAGCTAGCTTAACAATGGTTATATATCAATACTAGAATGGCTCAACAATGATGGTTATATACCAACACTGTAGCTAGCTTAACAATGGTGATATTTCAATTTTAGAATGGCTCAACAATGGTGGTTTTATACCAACACTGTAGCTAGCTTAACAATGGTGATATATCAATACTAGAATGGCTCAACAATGGTGTTTATATACCAACACTGTAGCTAGCTTAACAACGGTGATATATCAATACTAGAATGGCTCAACAATGGTGGTTATATACCAACACTGTAGCTAGCTTAACAATGGTGATATATCAACACTAGAATGGCTCAACAATGGTGGTTTTATACCAACACTGTAGCTAGCTTAACAATGAAGATATTTCAACACTAGAATGGCTCAACAATGGTGGTTATATACCAACACTGTAGCTAGCTTAACAATGGTGATATATCAATACTAGAATGGCTCAACAATGGTGGTTATATACCAACACTGTAGCTAGCTTAACAATGGTGATATATCAATACTAGAATGGCTCAACAATGGTGGTTATATACCAACACTGTAGCTAGCTTAACAATGGTGATAATCAATACTAGAATAGCTCAACAATGGTGGTTTTATACCAACACTGTAGCTAGCTTAACAATGGTGATATTTCAATACTAGAATGGCTCAACAATGGTGGTTATATACCAACACTGTAGCTAGCTTAACAATGGTGATAATCAATACTAGAATGGCTCAACAATGGTGGTTATATACCAACACTGTAGCTAGCTTAACAAGGGTGATATATCAATACTAGAATGGCTTAACAATGGTGGTTATATACCAACACTGTAGCTAGCTTAACAATGAAAAAATTTCAACTCTAGAATGGCTCAACAATGGTGATATATCAACACTAGAATGGCTCAACAATGGTGGTTATATACCAACACTGTAGCTAGCTTAACAATGGTGAAATTTCAACACTAGAATGGCTCAACAATGGTGGTTATATACCAACACTGTAGCAAGCTTAACAATGAAGATATTTCAACACTAGAATGGGTCAACAATGGTGGTTATATAGCAACACTGTAGCTAGTTTAACAATGAAGATATTTCAACACTAGAATGGCTCAACAATCGTGTTTATATACCAACACTGTAGCTAGCTTAACAATGGTGATATTTCAACACTAGGATGACTCTCAACAATGATGGTTATATTCCATCACTTATAATTCAACAATATGATGTTGCAATACTGGAATGGCTCAACAATGGTGATTATATTCCAACACAGTAGCTAGCTTAACAATGAAGATATTTCAACACTAGAATGACTCTCAACAATGATGGTTATATTCCAACACTTCTAATTCAACAATATGATGTTGCAATACTGGAATGGCTCAACAATGGTGTTTGTATTCCAACAATGTAGCTAGCCTAACAATGAAGATATTTCTGTGGTGCACTTACAGGAAAAGCAATCGCCTACTTCTACCCACCATGATTATCATGGCCTGCACCACATGTACTAGGGATAAGCAAAAAAAAAAAGGAAGATATTTCAACACTAGAATGGCTCAACAATAGTGATCATAAACCAGCACTGTAGCTAGGTAAACAATGATGATATTTCAACACCAATGGTGGTTATAAACCAAAAACTGTATCTTTGACACTATCATTTCCTATATTAATCAGTTAGGACGTCTATTGCAGAAATATTGTCATTAGAGGGAGTTGCCACATTAGAATACAAATTGAGGCTAACATCTGCTGACAGCACATCATCCATTGTTGATCATCATTTTTTATATGAAGATTGACAAAGAACAACACCACCTGTTACAGTCGCCATAAAAAGGCAGCAGGTATTGCAATCTGACAACAAAGATGGCAAGAATCGGTTACTTCGTCTTGTTGGTGGGTCTTCTGTTTGTAATGGAGGGTAAGTAAGGGTACTGTAGTTGTTATACTGCAGTACTGTCATACTTTATAACCTTCATACACAATGATAATCATACTTCTTTCTTATCTCCACTCAATCATATTAGGGTATCAAACTTGTAGAGTGACAACCATCATGACTGGGTGAAGTAGAAAGCGTCTACCTTTGTCATTAAGACTGGGAGCACTACTCAGTGGCAGGCCACTGACTAAAAGAAATGGCCGCCTCTGACATGAGGAACAGATACCATGTGCAGCCGATCCTAACATGGAGTACAAACGCTGCTCATCTTGTATCCCTGGATTCAGGAGAACTTACAGGGTACTATCAGCTGAGTCCAGGTTTTTTTAGTGAGCTTGTTACTGCTCCCCCTCCTCCTTTGTCATCCAGGCTTGGGACCGGCATAGGCAGGGTTCCAATAAAATAATAGTGTGCGATGTTTCAGTAACAATTGTCACACACAATTTATTTGGATAGAGTATGATGGTAACAGCATTTTTACCATCAGACAAAAGTTCTTAAACCTATTATTTTTTTATTAGAATTCAGTCGTTTTGTCTGAAGATGGTAACTACGCTGTTACCGAAGCATCACACACTATTTATTTATTTGGATTTTATCTTATTACCTTGTGTCAATAATTTATAATGAATTATTTGGGGTGATTTTAACTAAATACAGATTTCGTATTGTAATTGTCTTTAATCTACAGTAGCCAACCTCTCTGTAAAGGACAGCACCAAGCTGCAGAACCAAACTGTCCTTTAAAAAGAGAGGTATCCTTTTTACCAGAAAGTTGCTAAGTAGTAAAAATGGTAATTTTAGCAATGTAAAGTGTCCTTTGTAGAGAGGTGTCCTCTCATGGAGGTTGTTATACTATAGTTAGATCAGTTTCCTTCATTTCCCCCCCTAATTTAACCTATTTTAGGTTTATTCTAGAATTTTTACATTTATTTTATTCAGTTCTATATTTAAATATCTCTTCTCTGAAGCTCTTTTTCTAAACAATTTGTTTTAGAAATTGTTCTAACATATATATATTGCCCTCTTTTTGGCATCTATATTTGCACATTAGAAATTTAGGTCATTTAGAATGTGCGTTTGTTTGTTTCATTTAAAAATTAAACAATTTTCTACTCCCCTTATGGCAATGATAAAAAGAATAGACAATGATAATGCACAATTTGGATTATAGATTATAAACACAAGATAATAAGACCAAATCCAAATATATAAATAGTATGTTATGTTTCGGTAACAGCATTGTTACCATCTTCAGACAAATCCATTCAGTACTTTTGTCTGAAGATGGTAACAACGCTGTTACTGAAAAATCACATACTATTTTATTTGGATTTGGTCTTATTATCTTGTGTTTATAATAGACTATGATAATAATAAGGAACTATATCCATAATATATTTAAAATAACTTTTTGAAGGGTTTGTCTTCTTTACAAGATAAAAAATCAAAATAACCCAATACATTATTAAAGAGGCGTTGTAGATTAAACTGGTGAAACAGCTGGTAGGGTTCACCAGTGATGAGCCAAGCCCTGCTCATTATTTTTATCATCGCAGTAAGTTCAGTATATACAATTATTTTAGTTTAAAAAAAGGAACTCTATGAGTTATAAATACAGATTTTATTCTTTTGTCTGATGATGGTGACAATGCTGTTGCCGAAACGTAAAACACTAATAAATTATTTGGATTAGGTCTTATTTTCTTGTATTATAATCTATAATGCAAATTGTGCTTTATCATTTATAAATACAGTAGAACCTCCATGAGAGGATACTCATGCTAGAGAACATCTCTCTATAAAGGACAGTTTTCTTTTGCAAAATTACAATATTTGTACTATTTAACAACTTTCTGGTAAGAGGACACCTCTCTCTAAAGAACACTTTGACTATGTAACTAGGAGAGGTAGTTCTACTGTGCTATAAATTTCCAATAACAGAGAATGCTGTAATGGCCCATATTTATATTCATTTCTGTAATATTCTCCGAGCTAATTGACGAGGAACTTCTAACAATGGATGTTGCAGCATCCGCCATCTTGGAGCAGTGCATGAACAAGAGAGGAGTCTGCGTAAGCACAATGGCTTGCGAGGGTCCCGGCCGTACCATTATTGGAAGATGTGACGGACAAACAACAGATAGTGAAATGATTTGCTGTGAAGGTTTCTGACCCCAATTTGAAACCTGATTATTAAACCTCTGCATTCTCAAAAAAAGTGTCACTGTGCTGTTTTTATATATATATATATACAGTTAAACCTGTCTATAGCGCCCCCTCTAAATAGCGTGTTCCTCTCTATAGCGCCCGATTTTAAACATTAAAATGTAAACATTTTACATTAAAAGTGACCTGTCTATAGCACCCTATTTTTGTGAGTCCCAAGAGGGGGGCACTATAGACAGGTTTAACTGTATATACAGTTTCTGTGTCCAATGAAGAGCCTCAGATGTCTCCATACATCTCTATCACAGCAGTCGCAATGTCCTCTATCTTGGGTGTGTATACTGTATTGTTGTTGTTGTCATGTCCAATGAAGAACCTCAGATGTCTCCATACATCTCTATCACAACAATGTTCTCTATCTTGGGTGTGTATACTGTATTGTTGTTGTTGTCATGGCCAATGAAGAGCCTCAGATGTCTCCGTACATCTCTATCACAGCAGTCGCAATGTCCTCTATCTTGGGTGTGTATACTGTATTGTTGTTGTTGTCATGTCCAATGAAGAACCTCAGATGTCTCCATACATCTCTATCACAACAATGTTCTCTATCTTGGGTGTGTATACTGTATTGTTGTTGTTGTCATGTCCAATGAAGAGCCTCAGATGTCTCGGTACATCTCTATCACAGCAGTCGCAATGTCCTCTATCTTGGGTGTGTATACTGTATTGTTGTTGTTGTCATGTCCAATGAAGAACCTCAGATGTCTCCATACATCTCTATCACAACAATGTTCTCTATCTTGGGTATGTATACTGTATTGTTGTTGTTGTCATGTCCAATGAAGAGCCTCAGATGTCTCCGTACATCTCTATCACAGCAGTCGCAATGTCCTCTATGTTGGGTGTGTATACTGTATTGTTGTTGTTGTCATGTCCAATGAAGAACCTCAGATGTCTCCATACATCTCTATCACAACAATGTTCTCTATCTTGGGTATGTAAAGCTGCTGTTTTGGGTCTATGTCAATTTTCTGCAAGGCTGCAGCCATTGCTGGACATGTGTTAGATCCACACCAGGACAATTGTCCTGTAGATTCTTGTGATATCTGGATGTATTGTCATTCCTTTATAGTGTTTCACACACACAAACACATTCTGAAATATAAACTATATATAAAATTATATACAGTGTGATGGAAGGTTTTACTTCATGTTGTTGATGTTTCTTATCCCCTTGTGTAAAGATTACATGAATTCCATGTGTTCATGGAATGGGGTGTAGGGGTGCAGCTTTCATCTGACTTTGCCTGTAATTTGAAGCCGTTCCTAACATGGAAGCAGATGCCTTTGCTGCCAACTCTAACATGGGTACAGACGCAGCTCCTCCGTATCCCTGGAGATGAACCCTTGCTGAGGTCTATCAACTGGGTCAGTTGAAGTCAGGATTTTTAAAGAGGTCTTTCTCCTCTTCTAACAATGCTGCTGTTGGTCCGCAACTGATTATTCATCAGAGTTATTCTGCTAGTTTCACAGCGGGCCTTCATATCTGAAGGTCTTTCCCCTATCTGCCACCTGGGGACGCGGCCTGTAGCAGTCAGCTCTGCCGAGGGGTTTTACTTCATAATGGCAATATACACATCAATACATTGACAACACTAACTTAGTTAACAATTAGGTGTTAGTAGCTTGGGTAACAATGTGATGATAGTAGCTTAGACAACATAATTGTAGCAAAGGATATATTTTAATCGTAAAGATTATTGATCTTTTGATATTTATATTATTTTATATTTTGTTACTCTGGCAACTTCCCTCATTGCCTTTCTTGTATCTAATAAATGTTGATTTGTGTCTTAAATAAATTGCTGTGTCATCTTGAAGTTTGTCTTTCCGAATTTTCTACATTACAATATGATAATAGTAGCTTTGGAAACAATTTGATGATATTTTGCCGTGAGATCTAACATACAATAACTATAATTTAATACAGTAGACAACCTCCTTTGTAAAAGACAACACCTGATTTCAGACACAAAGTATCCTTTAGAGAGAGGTGTCCTCTTACAGGAGAGTTGCTAAATAGTAAAAAATGGTAATGTTGGTGATGAAAACTGTTCTTTGTTGAGAGGTGTCCTTATAAAGAAACATAAAACAATGGTGATATTTGATCATTAGAGTCAGCATAACAATGGTGATGAAATATAAAATTTAGCCTCTTTAATTCAACCAGTTTTAAAGCTATTTACTTTATTTCAACAGTGACTTAAATTTAACCAAAATTTCTGATATACCTTGGTATATTGAATTAAAGAAGTTAGACTTCACATGTCTTAATCATTAGAGATTATATTGTAACAATATTAATTAAATATCTTAAAACTAGAGCTAGCACAACAATGGAGAAGATATCTCAACACTAGAGTTAACCTCCAACAATGGAGAAGATATCTAAACACTAGAATTAAACTCCAACAATGGGGAAGATATCTCAACACTAAGAGTTAATTAACCCCCAACAATGGGGAAGATATCTCAACACTAGAGTTAACCCCCAACAATGGGGAAGATATCTCAACACTAAGAGTTAATTAACCCCCAACAATGGGGAAGATATCTCAACAGTAGAGTTAACCCCCAACAATGGGGAAGATATCTCAACACTAGAGTTAACCCCCAACAATAGGGAAGATATCTTAACACTAAGAGTTAATTAACCCCCAACAATGGAGAATATATCTCAACACTAAGAGTTAATTAACCCCCAACAATGGGGAAGATATCTCAACACTAGAGTTAACCTCCAACAATGGAGAAGATATCTCAACACTAGAGTTAACCCCCAACAATGGAGAAGATATCTCAACACTAGAGTTAACCCCCAACAATGGGGAAGATATCTCAACACTAGAGTTAACCCCCAACAATGGGGAAGATATCTTAACACTAAGAGTTAATTAACCCCCAACAATGGAGAATATATCTCAACACTAAGAGTTAATTAACCCCCAACAATGGGGAAGATATCTCAACACTAGAGTTAACCCCCAACAATGGGGAAGATATCTCAACACTAGAATTAAACTCCAACAATGGAGAAGATATCTCAACACTAAGAGTTAATTAACCCCCAACAATGGGGAAGATATCTCAACACTAGAGTTAACCCCCAACAATGGGGAAGATATCTCAACACTAAGAGTTAATTAACCCCCAACAATGGGGAAGATATCTCAACACTAGAGAAACCCCCAACAATGGGGAAGATATCTCAACACTAGAGTTAACCCCCAACAATGGAAAAGATATCTCAACACTAAGAGTTAACCCCCAACAATGGAAAAGATATCTCAACACTAAGAGTTAAACCCCAACAATGGGGAAGATATCTCAACACTAGAGTTAACCTCCAACAATGGAAAAGATATCTCAACACTAAGAGTTAAACCCCAACAATGGTGAAGATATCTCAACAGTAGAGTTAACCCCCAACAATGGAGAAGATATCTCAATACTAGAGTTAATTAACTCCCAACAATGGAGAAGATATCTCAACACTAGAGTTAAACCCCAACAATGGAGAAGATATCTCAACACTAGAGTTAATCCCCAACAATGGAGAATATATCTCAACACTAGAGTTAACCCCAACAATGGAGAAGGTATCTCAACACTAGAGTTATCCCAACAATGGAAAAGATATCTCAACACTAGAGTTAACCCCAACAATGGAGAAGATATCTCAACACTAGAGTTAACCACAACAATGGAGAAGATATCTCAACACTAGAGTTAAACCCCAACAATGGAGAAGATATCTCAACACTAGAGTTAAACCCCAACAATGGAAAAGATATCTCAACACTAAGAGTTAAACCCCAACAATGGGGAAGATATCTCAACACTAGAGTTAACCTCCAACAATGGAGAAGATATCTCAACACTAGAGTTAAACCCCAACAATGGAGAAGATATCTCAACACTAGAGTTAATCCCCAACAATGGAGAATATATCTCAACACTAGAGTTAACCCCAACAATGGAGAAGGTATCTCAACACTAGAGTTATCCCAACAATGGAAAAGATATCTCAACACTAGAGTTATCCCAACAATGGAGAAGATATCTCAACACTAGAGTTAACCCCCAACAATGGAGAAGATATCTCAACACTAGAGTTAACCCAATTTTTTCAAGAAGGAATTCCACTTGAAGTTCTTGATCTGCTTGGCAAAAGTAATCAATTTTAAATTTCTGTTTTTTTATTGACTGTTGTATTGAATTATCATTCTGACTTTTTACATTTTTGCATACTTTCCATTATTAATTTTACCTACCTCTACAAAGCATCCAACCTCTCATGTACGTGCAAATTAAACTGGATTTTTGTGTAGTAGTTACCTTGAGAAAGAGGGACTGCAATCAAAATCTGGCACATGTGTGCAGATACTTTCATTTTTTGGAAAACCTTCAAATTATAATAAGAGATTAACACCTGCTTAGAACACATCTTTCTGTTTGAGTAAATGACAAAAAAATAAATTGGAAAAAACCACATGTTGTTGTTTTCTTTCCAAATAAAAAAGACAGCAGATCACAGTCTGGAAAAAAAGATGGCAAGGAATGGCTGCTTGGTCTTGTTGGTGGGTCTGCTGTTTGTGCTGGAAGGTAAGTAGATGGAATGGTCTTCTTGTTTATTATCTCCACTTAACAATCATATTGAGGTATCAAGTATATAAAAGGTATCACAACTCCGCCTTTGCCGGTCCCAAGCCCGGATGAAAAAGGAGGAGGGGGAGCAATAACAAGCTCACTAAAAAACCTGGGTTCAGCTGCCCCAGCTGATAGTACCCTGAAGGGTTCCTAATTCAGGGATACAGGATAAGCAGCGTTTGTACTCCATCATGTCAGAGGCAACCATTTCTTTCGGAGCTAAGTTGGCCTGCCACTGAGTAGTGCTCCCAGTCTTAATGACAAAGGCAAACATTCTACTTCACCCAATCATGATGGTTGTCAACAAACACCATCAACAAGCTTTACAAGCTTGACAGCCTAATATGATTGAATGGAGATAAGAAAGAAGAAGTCTGTAGAACTTGTTGATGGTGTCTCCTAAGGATGAGTAGAGCTCATCAATGAATGAGCCAATACAGTCAATATGTGGTACAGTAAAACCTCCCTGTAAAGGACAACACCTAATTGCAGAACCAAAGTGTCCTTTTAAGAGAGTTGTCCTCTTATCGGAGAGTTGCAAAATAGTGAAATTGGTAATTTTGTAAATGAAAACTATCCTTTGTAGAGAGGTGTCCTTTCATGGAGGTTCTACTGTATTGTGATAAGGGCACACAATTTGGATTATAAATTATAAACATAAGGTAATACGACCAAATCTAAATAAATAAATAGTGTGTGACAATTCAGTAACAGACATTATCTTCAGACAAAAGTACTGAATAAGAAAATATATGAAAGCATGTTTTAAATAGTTACTGTTATCAATTGTGTAAACAAGATAGCAGATAAGAAGAAGATAGTTTTATAAGGTTCTTAGAACGGTAACAATGCTGTTACTGAAACATCACACACTATTTATTTATTAGGATATTTAAACACAAGGTAATAAGACCAAATCCAAATAAATAAATAGTGTGTGCCGTTTCGGTAATAGCGTTGTTACCATCTTCAGACAAAAGTACTAAATGAGAAATTTTACCACGGCATGTTTTAAATAGTTACTGTTATCAAGTGTGTAAACAAGATAACAGATAAGAAGAAGATAGTTTTAGAAGATAGGGTTCTTATAACAGTAACAACGCTGTTACTGAAACGTCACACACTATTTATTTATTTGTAGATATGGCCTAATACCTTGTGTTTAGAACCATAAGAAGAATATGAGTAAATAAAATCTCTCAAAATCCAATCTTACAGTGTTATCGTGACAGGAAAGTGAAACAGGTAGCACAGTATGTAGGGAGTTTAATTCCTGGTAGAACCACCCTAGGCTTTGCTACACATCCGGCAGGAAGGTACAAATTGTTTGTTCTCAGCGGCTACAACTGTACTCCATAAACACAAGGTAATAAGACCAAATAAATAAATAGTGTGTGATGCTTTAGTAACAGCGTTGTTACCATCTTCAGACAAAAGTACTGAATGACACATTCTGAAACATATTGAAAAAAAATACTGAATAATAAATTCAGTACTATTGTATGAAGATGGTAACAATGCTGTTACCGAAACGTCACACACTATTTATTTAGATTTGGTCTTATTACCTTGTGTTTATAATCTATAATCCAAATTGTGCCTTATCAACTGTACTCTACGTTAGGAGCAGCCCTACCAGAAGCAAAGTGACACTGATACAGAGTTTAGGACCTCAGAAAAACAGCAGATGCACTCTATCCCCATGAAGGTTTTTTTATCTGTAATTAACAATAGAAAAACTGTGACTCCTGTTGGAGTTCATCTAAATTATATCAGAAGGAATAAGTAACAACAACAACAAATTTACCTATATCAGACCAATATGGAAATGGTGTTCAATTATCTGAAGGTCCATAAGGTAAAAAGACCAAATACAAATAATTTAATAGTGTGTGATGTTTCGGCAACAGCATTGTTACCATCATCAGACAAAAGAATAAATCATGATGATGTAACAATGTTGTTGCCTTGCATTTATAATCTAAAATTCATATTGTACCTTATCATAAAAGTAATATAAAGATGATGTTTCAGCCTCCAGCCAGCTGAGCCCATGCTGGAACCAGACAGGGGTCTGTGTGAGCCCAGAGGATTGTGTAGGATCCACATTGGACATTATCGGAGCATGTGACATTGGGCCTTGGACTGGCCTCATCTGCTGCAGAGGTTTCGAACTACCTACTTCTCCTACCAGCTGAGAAAATTAGGTTTTCCCCACTCTGGGCTGTATGGAATCATGTGAATAAAGATGGACTGTGTGGCTATATTTTATAATGGATATATCACATGGTATTCTACTAGAGGTACTTCAACAATGGTGATTAATATAAGCCACAATTTTAATTGATAGATTAGAACTACAAGGTACAGTTAAACCTGTCTATAGCGCCCCCTCTTGGGACTCACCAGAATAGGGTGCTATAGAGAGGGGGTGCTATAGACAGGTCACTTTTAATGTGAATCGCATCGTACTACATATTTAAAATTGGGTGCTATAGAGAGGGAAGTGCTATTTAGAGGGGGCGCTATAGACAGGTTTAACTGTAATAAGACCAACCCCAAATAAATAAATAGTGTGTGATGGTAACAGCGTTATTACCATCATCAAACAAAAGACTCTTTTCACTATCATCAAAAACAGCATTGTTATTGAAATGTCAGACACTATTTATTTGGTCGTAATACTTTGCGTTGATTAATATCAAAAATTACCCCAACAATGTCAAATATCTCTCTATAATACATAACAATGTATTAAGGCTATAATGCCCCATTTATATACATTGTTGTGTGCCAAAAATTTACCAACTGATGGTACATGTGACATGATTCTACCTTTTATCTATTAAATTAGAAACTATTTTATTTGTTTTTGTATTATTATTATTTATAATAGTTGAAAAGGCACAATTTGGATTAGAGATTATAAACACAAGGTATTAAGAAACCAAATTCAAAATAAATAAATAGTGCGTGACGTTTCGGTAACAGTGTTGTAAACATCTTCACACAAAAGTGCTGAATGCATTCAGCATTTGCATATTCAGCACTTTTGTCTGAAGATAGTAACAATGCTGTTACCGAAACGTCACACACTATTTATTTATTTATTCGGATTAGGTCTTATATTCTTGTATTTATTATTTATTATAGTTGATAAGGCACACACAATTTGGATTATAGATTATAAACATAAGGTAATAAGACCAAATCTTAAGATGTAAATGTATTTTTACCTTCACCAAGCCTATTCTACAACAATAGGTATTCCATCCATTGTTTAACATATAGAAAGATTCAGATAATGTTGCAATGACAAAAGCAATCAAATACCATTTCACAATTGTCAGTTGTGACACAGACATTGCATAACTTTTTTTTTTTTTAATAGGAAATCCATTAAATTTTTAAATATAAAAATAGAAAAGCTACCACCTGTTTAGAGCATATCTCATATTGCAATAACCACCTGTTGCAGTTTTGTGTTCCCCATATAAAGGACAGTGGATCACAGTCTGGTAACAGAAATGGCGAAAATCAGCTGCTTTGTGTTGTTGGTGGGTCTGCTGTTTGTACTGGAAGGTACGTATCTGGTATTTTGACCTCTACTACTGAAATAGTGCCATAGTGAACAGGACTGTTGTACAGTTAAACCTGTCTATAGCACCCCCTCTAAATAGCGCCTCCCTCTCTATAGCACCCGATTTTAAATACGTAGTACGATGTGATTTACATAAAAAGTGACCTGTCTATAGCACCCTATTTTGGTGAGTCCCAAGAAGGGGCGCTATAGACAGGTTTAACTGTATATAATAACTTTTAAACTAGATTTTCCAGTACAATAGTCTTCAATGAGAGACCATATCTTAAAAAAAAAAAGGCTAAATCCAGTCTCTTCTAGTAGTGTTCTCCTTTTAAAGAGTCAGATAAGATACAATTTGGATTATAGATTATAAACACAAGGTAATAAGACACCAAATCTAAATAAATAAATAAATAGTGTTGGACATTTATATGTTTATATAAATAAATGTTTTACATGTACATTAGGTCAGCTGACATCCCCCCAACCCACTGATAGATAGACAAGAAGGGACAAGATCCTGGTGGACGGGAATTCATGCCAGCCGCCGGCGATTTTATATTTAATTTTGAAAATCGAAGATGCGAATTTGCATCCTTCGGGCTTGATGTAAAATCGGCAAAGACACAAATTCACATCCCTCGGGTCGAAAGTGTTAAAAGAAAGAGAGAGTGTAATAAGGCATAATTTGGATTATAGATTATAAACACATGGTAATAAGACACCAAATCCAAATAAATAAATAGTGTGTGACATTTCAGTAACAGCATTGTTAACATCTTCAGTACCATTCAGTACTTTTGTCTGAAAATGGTAACAATGCTGTTACCGAAAAGTCACACACTATTTATTTATTTGGATTTGGTGTCTTATTACCTTGTGTTTAAAGAGGGAGTGTAAACCTATCCACATCTCTACTACTCTTTGAACCAAGTGAACTTAACGACAAAGATGGATGTTTCAGCCTCCGCCATCTTGGAGCAATGCCAGAACAAGCAAGGAGTCTGTGTGAGCAAAATGGCTTGCATTGAACCACCAATGAAGGACATCGGAGCATGTGACAAACCAAGATCGGATGGCAATATCTGCTGTAAAGGTTTCTGACCTCAACCAGCTACAAGCTGAGAGATGATTTGATCTTTTCACTCTCAGAATTGGTCTGTAGTAATGAATAAATGGTTTCATTTCTGTGTGGCTTCTGTTTGAGAGTTATCCAACAATTTGAATGATATCTGTACACTAGAGTATAAGAATACAATACATCATCATTGATATGTCACAATTTGGATTATAGATAATAAACACATGGTAATAAGACCAAATCTAAATAAATAAATAGTGTGTCATGACCAAAAGTCTGGAGCTTTGTCAACTTGCATTACTAGCCATATTGAATAATTCTAAACTCCGCCTTTGCCGGTCCAAGTCCAGATGAAAAAGGAGGAGGGGGAGCAGTAACAAGCTCACTAAAAAAACCTGGGTTCAGCTGGTCCGGCTGATAGTACCCTGTAAGGTCTCCTAATCCAGGGATACAGAATTAACAGCGTTTGTACTCCATGTTAGGAGCGGCTGTACATGGCGTCTGTTCCTCATTTCAGAGGTGGCCATTTCATATTGGATTTAAGTCAGTGTCCTGCTACTGAGTAGTGTTCCCAAATCTTGACAAATAACAAAGGCAGACACATTCTACTTCATCCAGTCATGATGATTGTCAATTCTAGAATCCTACTCTAATATGATTGAGTGAAGATAAGAAAGAAGAGAGCAATTCTACAAATTTTCAGAAATCTCTGTAGTCTGGAGGTATAACAAAATTTATCCAAAAATTTAAAATTTAGAAATCAAAATTAGTCCATTGACAACCACCCAGAAGTCTGAAATTTCATCAAATTGCATTATCATCAGGTTTGAGCAAGTGTACCAAATTTCAGACCAAAAATTGATTACAAGATTTGTGGATAGATAAGACAGGCGGACAGACATGAAAGCAAGTTACATTTTTAAAATTATTATTATCCCTAGTACGTGTAGTACAGACCATGATAATCATGGTGGGTAGAAGTTGGCGACTGATTTTACTGAGGATGCACCACATGTCAACATATTTGGTTACTTGCACTCACTGTAGGGGTTCTTTTACAAAAATTGGTGGCCATTGGAGCATTTTTATTATTATTTTTTAATTAGAATATGGAACGCTTCACGATTTTGCGTGTCATCCTTGCGCAGGGGCCATGCTAATCTACACGCTTGTTCGGCAGTACAACTACTACAATAGGAACGATACAGAGAAGTTTAGCATGGCCCCTGCGCAAGGATGACATGCAGTATCGTGAAGCGTTCCATATTTTTTAATTAGAAAAAAGGTGCCCAATATCAATATGCAGAATTCAAACCAGAGAAGTAGCGGTCAAAAACCAATGGTTCAAATCACTCGTCCACTAACCCCAAGCATGTTAAATAAGTTTTTAATAACAATGAAAATTATGGAGATAAAACCGTCCTTTGTAAAGAGATATGTCCTCTAATGAGGTATGCTCTACTGTAATTATAATCATATCCAAATGAACAGTTAACACTCTGTAAAATAGTTTTCCCAAAAGACAATTTGTCTGTTATATCATTTATAAAGTATGGATTTTATTCAGTGGAATTTTGAAAGGACTTGACAATTTGTCTGTTATATATGTTATAAGTGAAATGATTATATAAAATATATGTACATGAAAAAATATTTTAAATATTTAATCAACTACTCCACAAAAGGTTTCTTCTCCAAATTTATTATAATTGACAAGCTTTCGAGTTTAAAAACTCTTTTATGGGCATTTCATGTATATACAGTCGAATCTCTTTAATTCAACACCCCAAGGGATCAGAGCTTTCGGTTGAATTAAAAGAAGTGTTGAATTAAAGTTAGATGATTATGTAATCATCTAACTCACTAAAATAATATTTTTTAAAAATAGCTTTGTAATATAAATTAATGATATTAATTGAAACCATTGTGTGTACTTTTTTGTATTTATTTTTTTTTATTTTCATGATTAACTTGAGTATCAGGGACAAAATGGCAATAATACATATTTTTGAAACATAAATAATTACAAATAATATTTTATCCTATTTGAAGAATATAGCAGTTGAAAGGAAATAAATATGAAAAATAAAAAGAAAATTTAAAAATAATCATGAAGATCTTTTTAAAAATTCCTTTATAGATGTCCGTTTTTGCACTGAAATCCTATTCAGGATGTATTCCAGATGGTCTATTTAAAAAAAAAAAACATGAATGTCTTTCTTCTTCTGGAATGTGTTTTAAATAACAAAGGGCTTTTATTGTATTAACCCTTAGTTACTTGCACCTATTTTACTGACATTAGTACTCGCGCGGGGTCTCGCAGACCCCAATATTCTACAATGGATAAAATCCTTGAACAATAATGTTGCAGCTGATCATTTTTTCTATAAATATAATATACTATGTTGTTTGTAAATTTGATTATTTAAATAATTTGTATTTTTTTTTATATTTAATTATAAAATGAATTTTTGTAAATATATATATATATACAGTAAAACCCCGCTATAACGAACCCTGGATATAACGAACCTTCCCTTATAACGAACCCACGCCGATTCCCAATTCCATTCCATTGAAAATACCATCGTTATAACGAACTTTGCGAATTTTAGAATAACGAACTACCCCTATAACGAACCTATTTCGGGTCCCAAAATGATAAAATCTATAAAAAATACTATGCTTATAACGAACTTAGAATTGTAATTTAAAAAAAAAAATTAAAAAACAAAATTTTGAGCATGTTTAAAGCTCGCGGATCGCGATTTCAAAACAATAAATTTAGCGGCATTGTTTGTTTGATTTTTGCACTTTATTTTTGCTGTATGTTGTATAAATTTTTACACATTATACTTTTTATTAATTAGAATATCTTTGCATCCATTAAATTTGAAATATAAAAAATGCAAATGGCTTCCAAAATGAAGAAAACAAAGGCATTTTAAAAACAAAAGCATTATTTCATAAAAAAAAAAAAGGCCATTTTCAGAACTTTTCAAAGTGAAACAACATAGGCAATATGTTAAGAACATTAAAATAAGAAAATATAACTTTTCTATTATAAAAGATAAAATATAAAGTTATTAAAAATTGTTACAAAGAGGAATCAACTTCAACTTTTGCCGCGATTGCGATCGTACGTTTTAGGGCTAAAAAAAAAAAAAGTCCAAATAAACGGTCCCGTGATGAAACAGAAATTATTTTTATGCCATTAACTATGGTGATTTTAAAGTCAGCAATGTTTTGCATGGCAGGTTAAAAAAAAAAAAAAATCTAGACCTAGAAGAATATGGGGAAACATGAAATGGAAGAAAAACACTAACTTTATTTGAATGGTGCAATGCTTGGAAGAATGCTTTGAAACAACAAGGTATTAGAGCCATTTTTTCAAGTAAAAATTGTATTATATAATGTGATAATGATGTTTTAAAATCATTTCATATCTTTGAATATATATTTAATAAAACTTTGCCTAGGATTTGTCTTGATTTTTAACTTAGACATAGAGGTACATGTATGTTAATCATAAGAAGAACCTATTATCTAATGATTTCTATTATTATTCAGTATTAATATAAGGAAATTAGTCAATTAAGGGAATTAAAATAAAGTGACCACTATTAAGAGGCAGCCACTTCTTGTGTGTATGGCTGTTTTTTAATTATACGGTCTAAAATTTTTGAAAAGTAAAAAAAAAATAGCCAAACCGTGGCTATAGTGAACCGTGGCTATAGTGAACCAAAAGCTCTGTCCCATTGGGGTTCACTATAGAGGGGTTTTACTGTATATGTAAATTTTTGTGTAAAAAAATTAATTAATAATAGAAAATTTGCATATGTTTTTTTGTTCATTAAAAAGTAGAAAATATTTTAAGAAAGGTGTGTGTGCCTTCTGTCCATCCTTCCACCCAACAAATAAAATAGAGATATAATTTTTGTTTGCATCCAAAAGAATACAGTCTCTAGTTTACAAATATATCAATTTTTATTATAAAAACTTAAATTATTAAATATTTTTATTTAATAAAATTGGTAATATGGCAAAAATATAAATTATCAACATATACGAACAATTTCCTTTAAAATATAAATAAAAAACTGAATTATTCTTGTGCACACTTCTCGCAAAGTGTTGTTGAGTGTTCAGTATAAATGTGTTTAGCGCATTTAGCACATCTAAATTTTGGATTTTCGGACTTTGGAACGATCACAAAATTGGCAACGCTTCCGTTTCGCTGACGATGTGACCCTGAATGATTTTCTTCCTGAAGAAACACTGTAACTTTATATCTGTTAATTATTTAAACATTTTGGGACTATAATTGTTGTGGCTCATCTGTAGAGGAAATTGTAGATATGCTTTGATAGCTTTTAGCAGAAAACATTTATTTTCCCGTTTTTGTAGGTTTGAATCAATTAGCCCAATTGCAATCTCTTCAATAAACGATTTTCTTTTTACACAAGGTAATAAGACCGAATCCAAATAAATAAATAGTGTGTGATGTTTCGGTAACAGCGTTGTTACCGAAACTTCACACACTATTTATTTATTTGGATTTGGTCTTATTACCTTGTGTTTATAATCTATAATCCAAATTGTGCCCTATGATTTTATTTTTAATATTTCCACATTTTTAAAATATACATATAACTTTTATATATAACCTTGTTGAAACATTGATGAAATAAACAAAGCACAATGGCCATTTCCTTGTCCTCCTACTTACTGTGTAATATTTACACAATTGATCAACTACATCAACACCTGATTTTGTTTCATTACAAAAAGTTATTTTCTGGTTCAGATATTCCACCAGATTCAGAATCTATTTGTTTTGTGGAGTCCACGATTGAAATTAAAATAACTGCTTTGGACATTTCTGGTACATTTGAAATAAGTCTACTCTCTCTTTTCTTGAATACTGAAAACGTAGCTTTTGTAGTAAAAATTTGGGGGAAATTTCTGTTTATTTCTATTCATTGTTCCTACAAACCTAAGTCAAAGTCATAGATAAAGGATATAAAGTGTTGCCGAGCTATAAGCCAGCTTACCTATTCCCCATGCTTGAAAATTAAAGTTACGTTATTACTCACGCGGGGTCCAATGGACCCCAACTCCATTGTATTGTATAGGGCAACAAAATTAAGTTAATATATGTTTGCATATTCATTGTCATATAAAATTAAGCTACTAAAGTTTTGATCTCTAAATGTTTTATAGAATTCTAGATATTTAAGGAAATAAGTTTGTCTGGGGTCTATCAGACCCTGCGCGAGTACTTATGGGTTAAAAGCATTCACTGCTGCTGCAGGTGTTATTGATGTTGTGTTTAAATCTTTTATAATAACACGGAAATGGAATATTGAAATAAAATGTTATTATAATCATTGTGGCTACATTTTATGAAGATTTATTTATTTAAAAGAACATTATTTGTAAATTTTAAAATAACTATAATATTTCAATGCTGAAAATTAAAAAGAAAAAATATTATTAATTAGCGTGCGATTCCTAAATTCCAGCGTAAAAAATAAACAACACTCGCGACATTGCGCAACGGCACTGCAAAGTGAAACTTAAACTAACAGAAACCAAAAGTGCGCAGGCACGACCTTATCGGCGCCCGCCGATCGTCGCCCGCCGATCGTCGCCACCGCCATAATACCTTTTTAGTTGTAAAGTATTATGTAAAAAAAAAAACATTCAACTGTCGAAATGTGAATTTTAAAATGGTCAAAATATCAGAACTATCGATACTGTCGAAATACGGTTTGTTATTTGATAAGCCGGAGGTCGGGACATCAGAATATGGTCGAATTAAGGTAGAGTGTCGAATTAACGAGGTTATACTGTATTTGGATGGTGGTGGTGTCTTGTCCATGGAGCAGATCAGATCGGTCAGTGCACCCTGATCACAATACCGGCCAACAAAGAAATGGAGAGGTGTCATTGCCCCGTTAGTCAGCCACATTTCAGAGTTCCCTGTTAACGGTTACCCTAGCGGTAACTCGGGGGCACGACACCATACTTCACCCTACAGGGCAGATATATTTGGATGAAACGCCCATAGAAGAGTTCTTAAACCCAAAAACTTTCTAATTATAATCAATTTGGAAAAGAAACCTTTTGCTGAGTAGTTGATTGAAAATGTAAAATATTTTTCTACAATTTCCACACAAAAAATGTGATGACAATAAGGTAAAATATATTACCATAGAAGGGATGAATCTCCAGATATCACTGTTAGGAAGAGATCAAAGTTAACGGCAACAAGTTTCTTTATTGAAGATATAAAAGCTTGGCAAGCTTTCTGACAATAACCTCCTTCAACAGGCTGTATTACTTTTCATCCTTGTTGTAGGATGTTATTGTTTGAAAGCTCTTCAAGCTTATACATTTTCAATGAATAAACTTATCGCTACTCTTTCAAATCTATTCAGCACTTTTGTCTGATGATGGTAACAACAGTAAACGAATGATAAGGCACAATTTAGATTATAGATTATAAACACAAGGTAATAAGACCTAATCTAAATAAATAAATAGTGTGTGACGTTTCGGTAACCACGTTGTTACCATCTTCAAACAAAAGTACTGAATGGTACTGAAGATGGTAACAACACTGTTACCGAACTGTCACACACTATTTATTTATTCGGATTTGGTTTTATTACCTTGTGTTTATAGATTCAGTACTTTTGTCTGAAGATGGTAACAATGCTGTTACCGAAACGTCAACCACTATTTATTTATTTGATTTTGGTCTAATTCACCTTATGTTTGTACCTTATTATGAAAAAAAATATTTTGATATAAGTGTCACAAAAAAAATAAAATTACAACTGCGTTTCAAGATATATTTCTGACATAGTACTGTTTGAGTGGGAGGGGAGAAGTTCGACCACACCCCTGGACCCTTGGAATATTTGACCAAATTCTGGTCCAAGGAGACTAATGTGGCAACGGCACCCATTTTCCAATGAAGAGTAAATGCTTTGATAGAGATGTATGGAGACATCTGAGGCTCTTCATTGGACACCACAACAACATAATACAGTATACACACCCAAGATAGAGAACATTGCTGTGATAGAGATGTACGGAGACATCTGAGGCTCTTCATTGGACACAACAACAACAACAATACAGTATACAAATCCAAGATAGAGGACATTGCTGTGATAGAGATGTACGGAGACATCTGAGGCTCTTCATTGGACACGACAACAAAAACAATACAGTATGCACACCCAAGATAGAGGACATTGCTGTGATAGAGATGTAAAGAGACATCTGAGGCTCTTCATTGGACACGACAACAACAACAATACAGTATACACACCCAAGATAGAGAACATTGCTGTGATGTACGGAGACATCTGAGGTTCTTCATTGGACACGACAACAATACAGTATACACACCCAAGATAGAGGACATTGCTGTGATAGAGATGCATGGAGACATCTGAGCTCTTCATTGGACACGACAACAATACAGTATACACACCCAAGATAGAGGACATTGCTGTGATAGAGATGTATGGAGACATCTGTTCATTGGACACGACAACAACAATACAGTATACACACCCAAGATAGAGGACATTGCTGTGATAGAGATGTACGGAGACATCTGAGGTTCTTCATTGGACACGACAACAACAACAATACAGTATACACACCCAAGATAGAGAACATTGCTGTGATAGAGATGTACGGAGAAATCTGAGGCTCTTCATTGGACACGACAACAACAACAATACAGTATACACACCCAAGATAGAGGACATTGCTGTGATAGAGATGTATGGAGACATCTGAGGCTCTTCATTGGACACGACAACAACAATACAGTATACACACCCAAGATAGAGAACATTGCTGTGATAGAGATGTATGGAGACATCTGAGGCTCTTCATTGGACACGACAACAACAACAATACAGTATACACACCCAAGATAGAGAACATTGCTGTGATAGAGATGTATGGAGACATCTGAGGCTCTTCATTGGACACGACAACAACAACTGTTTAAATCATCAAAACAAGAAGAACAGCTTTTTTTACTTCACCCCAGGCATTTTCAACAACAATATGAGTAGTCCATTTCTATATAACCTAGAAAGATGTGGAATGGCGCAATGAACAAAAAGTAATCAATATTTCACATTTGTCAGTTGTGACATAGAGAAATGATGCCACATTTTAGGAGAGATCATCAAATTTTCATATAAATAAACATCTGGTGATAGCATGTCTCTTGTTTTGAAAGAATTATAAAAATACATTTGAGGAAAACACCTGTGTGATACAGTTTTGTTCCCCAATAAAAAGACAGCAAATCACAGTCTGGTAACAGAAATGGCAAGAATCGGCTGCTTGGTCTTGTTGGTGGGTCTGCTGTTTGTACTGGAAGGTAAGTATTGTAAAACCCTGCTAATATGAACCTGGGATATAGTAAACCTTCCTTTAAAACGAACCTATGGTAATCCCTAATTCCATTTCATTGAAAATATTATGTTGTTGTTGTTGTTTTTTATCCCCTTGTGTGAAGATTACACAAATTCCATGAGTCCATGCTCCTCCAGCTGTTTGATGATAAGCATTGGCCTCTCCCAAAGGTCCTGTTTAGTGCATCTAATGCAATGTGTTCTGGAGCTGCAGGTGCCAAGATACATTTTGGGTGAAAATATTATTTTTATAATAAACTTTGTGATTTTTAAAATAGTGATATACTCTTATAAAAAACCCAATTTTAAGTCCCAAAATAATATATTCTATTTAAAATACACTAAGCTTATAATGAACTTATAAATTGTAATTAAAAGATTGTTAAAACAACAAAAATTTGAGTCTATTTGGGCTGAAAGATTGCAATTTCAAAACTTAAAAATTTAGCCTAATTGTTTGATTTGACGCATGTTATATACATTTTTTACACTTCATACTTTTTATTAAATAGAATATTTTTGCTTTTTTTAAATTTTAATTATAAAAAATGCAAATAGCTTCCAAAATAAAGGGGAAAAAAAGCAAAAGGGGTTTTCTAAAGAAAAAGCTATTACTAGAAAAAAAGTCATTATTAAAGCTTTTCAAAGTGAAACAACGCAGGAAAAAAATTCAGAACATGTTAAAATAAGAAAATGTAATTTTTCTATTATAAGAACTAAAAATATAAAGCTGTTAAAAATTGTTACAAAAAGGAATTACAACCCCAACTTTTGAGTAATCATATTTCCTTTTTTGAAACGTTCTATATCTAGCTAGTTTAACATAGGCTAAAAAAAAAAAAAAGTAAAAATAAATCGGACAATCATAAATTTTTTTTTAAATTTTTATGCCCTTTTAAAGCTAGCAATGTATACTTGACAGGTTGAAAGCACACACACATACAGCTTTATTAAGCCCACCAGTCTTATACAGATTCACCACAGGAAGAAAGCATAGATAGAGCTCCTGTACTCCAGGCAGCAAGCACGTAACTCAACAACAGCCTCCAGGTCCGACAAATGTCCAGTGACCACATCGTGTCAAGGTTAGCGTATCACTGAAAAGACGAGTGTGGAATCAGCCGCGTTCTAGTCTTCACTTTCCTCATCCAAATGGACCACAGTATTCAGAGAATCCATTAATCCCTCCGAACAGTGACTACAACCTTGTTGACAGGTTAAAAGCAAAATGAAATCTAGAATTCAGAAGAATATGGAAATTGAAAATACATACGATAAAGCACAATTTGGATAATAGATTATAATAAAAGAAAATAGATACCTTAAGAGCAGCTAATATATAAACCTCCCCACACATATACAATTCTCTGAGCCAACTTGTGAAGTGCGAGATAGATTAAATGATGATCATGGCGGATGTTTCAGCCTCTGCCATCTTGGAGACATGCCAGAACAGGACAGGAGTCTGTGTGAGCCCAATAGCTTGCAACAAACCCTATATGGAGGACATCGGAGCATGTGACCGACCACGGCAGGGTACCTTTATCTGCTGTAAAGGTTTCGGAACATTGCCCCCTGCAAGCTGAGAGCTGTGTGGATGTTTCCATTCTCTCAACAATTGTCTCAGAGATGTCTACAATCAATAAAGATGAATTATTTCACTTCTGTGTGGCTATACTGTAACCCTTACTGCACCGACACCTGTTATTCCTAATAGGTGCTAACAACAAGGAATGGAGCAACATTTATTTTTTTTACATATTCATTTTTAATACAAGAAAATAAGACCTAATCCAAATAATTTAATAGTGTGTGAGGTTTCGGCAACACCCAAATTAAATTATTTGGATTAGGTCCTGTTTTCTTGTATTATAATCTATAATCCAAATTGTGCTTTATCATATTCATTTTTTATAATGTCTGATAGGCCACTTAATTGCTACATATATGTATGTACAGTAGAGTCTCCCATGATGAACCACAGTTTAAAATCATATCTAAACCTGGACTCTCCCTGAGTTGGTCAGAGACTTTGTTTTGGTTAAAAGACTCCTCATGCCTTGGCCTGACATGACAAGTTCTCCAGTAAGAGACCACCTCCATGAGAGACCAGGTTTAGGTGGGGGGTCAAATCTAATGCCACCTCCAAGAAGGCCTAAGGCCGGGTGCACCCTGGATAACCATCCAACGGCAGCAGTACCCATCATCGAGTTGGGATAATAAACATAATTTTTTTGTAAATGTTTTTAGGCTTGGGTCTCTTATGGGAGACTCTACTGTATATCAAGTGTTTAAACAAGATAACAGATAAGGAAAAAATAGTTTTTTAAGTCAACTTGAAATATTCTTCTACAATAATACGATTTAAGAACTTGCTGTGATAATTTTTTCTCATTTATTTTTTTTTGTCTGATGATGGTGACAATGTTGTTGCCGAAACATCACACACTAATAAATTATTTGGATTAGGTCTTCTTGTATTCTGTCTTCTATAAATATCTTTACTTATCTTGGAGCTGTAATTCCTTCGTGGAGTCATTTCCTGACAGGTTAATGTTTTAATTCCTTCACCAAGTCTTTTTCTGTTGGGGATTATGGTACCTGGCAGAAACTCCTTTTAGATTATAAACACAAGGTAATAAGACCAAATCCAAATAAATAGATAAGGTTTGACGTTTCGATAACAGCATTGTTACAATCTTCAATACTTTTGTCTGAAGATGGTAACAACGTTGTTACCAAAACGTCGCACACTATTTATTTAGATTTGGTATTATTACCTTGTGTTTATAATCTATAATCCAAATTGTGTGTCTTATCCTTTTAGATTAATGTTCAATCAATTCTAAATCACATTCCTGTGACTTCTTTAATTTCACACAATAAAGGATCATAGAATTTTTGGTTGAAGTTGAAGTCTGTATGTTGAATTATAGTTGGTTAAAGTAATGATAAGGCACACAATTTGGATTATAGATTATGAACACAAGGTAATAAGACCAAATCTCCGAAGATAAGGTACAATTTGGATTATAGATTATGAACACAAGGTAATAAGACCAAATCTTCAATGATAAGGCACAATTTGGATTATAGATTATGAACACAAGGTAATAAGACCAAATCTCCAATGATAAGGCACAATTTGGATTATAGATTATGAAAACAAGGTAATAAGACCAAATCTCCAATGATAAGGCACAATTTGGATTATAGGTTATAAACACAAGGTAATAAGACCAAATCTCCAATGATAAGGCACAATTTGGATTATAGATTATAAACACAATGTAATAAGACCAAATCTCCAATGATAAGGCACAATTTGGATTATAGATTATAAACACAAGGTAATAAGACCAAATCCAAATAAATAAATAGTGTGTGACGTTTCAGTAACAGTGTTGTTACCATCTTCAGACAAATGTACTGAAACAGGGAGGTTCTACTGTATATATATAATAATAGAATGATGGTCCATGTGATTGAAAATACATATACAGTAGAACCTTTCAGTACTTTTGTCTGAAGATGGTAACAATACTGTTACTGAAAGGTCACACACACTATTTATTTATTTGGATTTGGTCTTATTACCTTGTTTTATAATCTATAATCCAAATTGTGCCATATCAATTGGTTGTAAAATGTTGAATTAAAGTGGGTTAATTTAAAGAAATTCTACTGTAGTGTGATCAACAGCAGGGTAATATGGGTGTGAGTGGCCGAGTGGTCTAAACTGTTGGTTTTCAATCACTACAACCCGGGATCGAATATCGCATTTGGCACTTTTTTATAATAAAAAAAATATATTCCAATTCTTGCAAACATCCAACCCTACCAGCAAGTGCAAGTAACCAAATAAGGCATACTTGTAAGCGCAAATTCCGAACTGCTTTTCACATGTGTAGACATGTGGTGCATTTACAGTAATCCACCATGATTATCATGGCCTATACAGTAGAACCTCTATGAGAGAACACTTGTGGTAGAGGACAACTCTTTACAAAGACTGTTTTCATCACTAAAATTATCTTTATTTACTATTTAACAACTCTCCAGTAAGAGGATATCTCTCCCTAAAGGATACTTTAGCTCTGCAAGTAGATGCTATCCTTTACTAGGAGGTTGGCTTATAGGAAATTGGGTCAGCATCATGTGAGCTCATACAGTAGTAATTACAGTGTAGCCAACAATCTCTCTGTAAAGAAACAAAACTTAGTTGTAGAGCCAAAGTGTCCTTTAAAAAGAGGTGTCCTCTTACCAGAGAGCATTTATTATTAAAGATGGTTATTTTGGTGATAAAAACT